>VWYP01026235.1:0-63225 GCA_013400435.1 Pycnonotus jocosus | reverse complement strand
GAGGTGTGTGTGTAACATTTTACAGTTATCTCATAGTTCAAGGAATGTTTGGACAGCGATCTCAGGCACACGGTGTTATTCTTGGGGCTGCCCTCTGCAGGGCCAGGAGTTGGATTTGATGATCCTTGTGGGTCCCTTCCAGCTCAGGATATTCTGTGATTCTATTCTATGATATTATATGGATGAAAGCATTAGTTAATTTTCAGGTTTTTTAACAAATGAATATTCAAATTATGCCAGTTTATCTGCATGATTTATTCTTCTTGTGGCACTCTCTCTCCTTGCCAGTATTAGAGGACATATGTCCCTTTGTGGATAGATATTGAGTCCAGTTGGAGGATAAATCAAACATCTTGAGCAAATTCAGTGAAGATGAAATTTTCAGGTGGCCAGGGCATTCTCCAGACCACGAGGCAACAGTGGGTCCTTCCTTGTGGAGAGGATAAATTTGGGGAAAGTAAGGAAAAGTTCTGCAGTATAATGTCAGCTATGTAACTCTACTACCTGACCTACCTTGCACTTTCTGTGCATGTAAGACATGACTGCAATTTCTCTACATTTGTTCTTTTTCTTACCTTGTTTGAGAGGCATTGTTTCCACCCTAACCTAGAGTAATTTCCTAACTCCCATCAAACCTGTCTACTTTATGCTTTCAAGAAATATTAGCAGCAGAAAAGACAAAATGTGGCAACATATATCAAGCTCATTAATTCTCAACCAATTTTAAATATACTAAGTAAGTGTGACATGTTGATGTAAAAGGGCCTTATACTTGGCATATGGTGAAGAAAAATGCAAGACAGCTGCAAACATTGATGTGCAACACAGAAAACAAACTGTGGCTAGAAAATTATATCTGTCTCTTAAATGATGAATTCTCACCATCACTCAAAGCTAAAAGAAATTCCACATCGTTGTCGTTACAGTTCCCACTTATATGACTTTTTTATCACCTTATCTAAGAGAATCTGTCAATTTAAATAGAAACACGAAACATCCAGATAGATTATCTAATTAAGTTTGTAACAGCAATATAAACGACAACATAGAAGGAAGAAATATGAGCTAAACCCCAGGGTTAATTGGTGTTTAGAGCTCTAAGGTAACAGAGTTGGACTGCTCACTTCACAGGGTTGTTTTATCTTGCTGAGAGCTAGCAAAAGCCTCTGTGCAGTACACTGTGTTCTGCATTGTCGGGTCAGATGTGAATACCCTGCTCATAAAAACCGCTAGTGGAGCTATAATAATTTTTTTCCTCAGAGTTATGAACTTTCAACAAAGAGCAAACATGATGTTTGAATCTCTTTTAGCACTGCTTAATAGAATTGCCAGGAATCAGATAAGCATCAGAGTTGATACATTAAGATAGAATACTAATGAAGTGAAAGATAAATTGCAAGGTTTCTTTGGTTTTGTGTGGATTTAGAATATCTTTCTTTTTTCTTTTTTTTTTTTTACTAAAAAACCTATGCAAAACTATTTAGAAGATGCTACAAACCTAATTACCAAAGCTATACCAACTCATTTACACTGGTAATCAGACTTATCATTGTGTTCCAATAGATCTTCACTGTAATCTGATCAGGAGTATATGTGGTGGAAACATATTAGGTAACAACATGTGAAAAATATCTTGTAGTCTCTTATAGTGGAAAACTCTAGGTAAGCAGAGTACTAAAAGCTTGTGTACTTATTTTAATATTGATACTGTTTAAATAGGAATACTTTAGCTGTCCATCACCTCGAGACTCTTCATCTTGCAGCAGAATCCTCTGACATCAGATTATGCCTTCACTTGTGGAAGAGTCATTCCTTTAATTCATTGTTTCGACCATTATATCACTCCAAGAAACATTTCTTGTATTGGAGATTTGTTGTGGTATTCGAGAAGCTCAAACTATGTTATAATATTTGAGAAGTCAGGTCCAAAACTTTCTCACCAACAAAGCACTGCATTCTGAACATTGATCCTGTTTTCTGCTTAACAGCAGAGAACTATCTCAAAATAAATTGGTGAGTGGATAAATAGTAGCTTAATGCTGTTAGCTGAGAATGCTGTAAGGGTGTCATAGCATAGTAATATCATTGCCCAGCAATAAACAACAGAACTTAGAAGATGCTATAATTTTCTTCTCATAATACACCTTTAATCACAGTTTTATTGTACCTTCAGCATTTATTAAGGTAATAATGCAATAATTAATAATTTAAACATGACTTTATTGTAAAAACTGTAATATTGGGTGTGCTGCTACCAGAATAATCTAGTTAAAATGGAGCCTGTATCACTCACAGTAGGAGGATAGACATGCACTATCCCCAAATTGTCATAGTTAAGTAGCAAGTCATTTTCTATAGATAGGGCCAAATTCAACTCTCCATATTGCTCCAGACAACCTATGAAGAACTTCAAATAGCTACATCAGATTTGGAATTGGACCAAATGGTACTGTGGGCAGGTGTCACTATCTTTTTTTAAAAGGATTTATTCATCTTACCTAAAATTCATTTAAACAAAATCTGTTAATCTGCCATGTAGGGAGTGTCTGAAAATTTGAAGGATGGACCATATTTTCTGATCTTAGTAGAAAAGGACACAATTCTCTCCACAGAAAAAGGTAATAAGATTTGTGTGCAAAGCACCTTTTTCCTTTGTCAAGGCAATTGAAAGATTACTATAATAATACATAATGTTAGAGTAGAGGCAGAGGATTAGAAAGTGCATCCTTGACTCTCTTAGGCTATCCCTGAAGGTAATGCAGCATTCTGCATGGAAGGAACTGATGTTTTCATTTTGGTACTGGTTAGACAGGGATCTCCACTGTAATCCAAACAGAAACCATCACATGAGTGTACTGCTGGCTGTGCCAACAAAACAGAGCAGAAGTGACCTGGCAGAAGCAGCACAGAAACATTTATTCTTCCACACTTCTTCCTCGTTTCAGCTGCAGGGGACAAATTTGTGTCATTCTCACCCATGTTGGAACATCAAAGTGTTGCTTTAGGGGATCATCACTGGTCCACACTGACTCTGGTACTGGCCAGTGCAGTAGGGATCCTCTGCAAACCAGTTCTGGAATAAAGTAGCAAAATCTTTTTTGCTGATAGATACTACTGTATTCCCTCTGGGACATCTTTCTCTATAATTGAAATACATGACCTCGCATAAACATTTCTAATTTAATTTCTTTTTAAAATTACTTTGGCCCTGACACACAAACCTTCTTTTTAAAGGAATGCAGAGTATTTTAAAATTGTAATGTAGGACTTTCTAATCTTATCAAGGATTAAAAGAAGTAAGCTATCTCACCAGGCTTCATCTGCCTGATTTCTTTTGCAAGTCTCTTGTGCCTGTAGTACATTCCTAAAGTCAGCAAGGATCCACCAATGAACAGCCCAACAATTGCACAAATAAGTTCCAGTAGCAGAACTTGTTTTTGCATTTCAGGGTAACTCAGACTGCTACCAGCATTTCTCCAAATCTCAGCAGGCTGTCTCCAAGGGTCATCTAAGTCAAACACCCCAAGGATTTTTTTTTTTTTATAACATCATATCTGCTTTCTGATGAGGCCTCATAAAGAGACATATTCTTTGTCCTTATTTATGGATTTGCATGATAAACACAAAGCTTTCTAAAAAACTTAGGTGCTTAAATCTGTGGTGAGAAGATGCAATCTGGAAAGACCCATTTATCTGCCAGGATATGCTGCACTGCATCTGTAACTAGGCAGATTTACAATCAAAAATACATTTCTGTGTGTGAAGTTTCACTGGTAAAATGGAGAATTTCAAAGGCATTTTTAACAGAATGAAAAAAGGCAATTTCTGTGAAGCAAAACTATATTTCTGTAGGCAAGAAATGAGCAGTTGGCTTAATTAAATCAGTCATCAGGACTGGAGATTGTAGAAAACTTTGGGAGAGAGCATGCACTTGCTGGAGTAATTCTAACTAAGAAAGAAAATGTAAAATCAATACAGTCATTTCAGTCTGTATTTACTTCAGAGAGGGGAAGCCAAGGACAGGATATGTCAGTGACTGTGGTTCACTTAGAGAAAGCATGACAGAAGATAATTTAACATGACTGTCACTAACAAGAAAATCCTAGGATGATGATGATTTTACATCATGACACATTTTTGTTTGTTTTATCTGTACCTGTTTCCAAGTATAGTCAGGCACCACTAAAAGAATTCTGAGTTTGTTTTCTCATTTTATTTTTTAAGTGTTGTTGAACTATTTCAGAGAGGCTGCATTCTCCTTCTGTGTTTGGTGATGGAGAGTGACCCTGAAGATTTGACATCTACCTCTTAAAATCAATCCCATGCTTACCAATCAGAGGGGTCAGCCTCAGGAATTCATCTTTCTGATAAATGTCAAGCATGGTAGGACAGTGAGGAAAGAAGCTGAACCTGGTACATTATCAAGAACACTGAGAAAAGGGACAATAGCCTTGATGATCCAGTGGCTGGGTTATGCTAAGCATGACCAGCACCTTCTGCTGGTGTTCTCCTGAAGTCCTAATGTCAGGATGAAAGCTCTTTCCACTTGACACAGATTCTTCCTCCAATGACACAACAATGCTGTTTGCACAACTCATTTGGCTTAGTTCAAGTAAGTGAAGTCAATGGAATTATAAGGAATAATGTTATATATATATATGTCTGCACAAACACACTTGCAGAAGAATCTATTACATTTCTTAAATGTACATTTAAGTACATTGAATCCCAATTCATGACAAATCAAACTGGGAGGGGTAAAATGTTTAATGCCTTGAAATGTCTGGTCTTTTCCTTTCCAAGGCTTTGTGCCCTTTTGGCATGGACAAGGAAATAAGACACAAATACTTTCCCTTATATTGAGCTTAGACATCGCTATATCAAGCAAAACAAAATTGTATTTTAACATGGTACACTGCAAACAGAGACTGTTCAGATATTGCTATATATTCTGTCTGAAGAGGATAAATTGCTTTTCAGTTTTAGAAATATATAAGAGTTACTGTAATACTTCCAGTCATCAAAGGGGTGGCTGAACACAAATCCACTATAAACATCATTATTCTCAAAATTGCATTTAAGCCACTTTGAACTTCCAAACAGATCACTGCCCAGAAGTCATCCACTTTTTATGAAGAAAGTACCAGTGTGTGTTAGATCATATTCTTAAAAGCTCATATCCACAAACACTAAGATGCAGAGAGTCACACTGAGAAGTAAGAGAATCACAATAAATCCATCAAAAAAATAAGCCCCTGCCCTGGCTCCTCCCAGGGCTGCCAGTGGACAGCAATCAGTGCTTTGGGGATGGCACCCATCACCATTACTCACTGAGAGAGCTTTCTGGATCACTTTACAGATTGTAGTGAGGAGGTGAGGAGGTTACTCCCTACCAAGTTTTGTGGGATGTTGTGGAAAAGCATCTTGGGATTGTACAAGACCTCATTATGAGATGTTTAGAGGAGGAACCAAAGGCATAAAATGGATAAATCAGCATGGTCTTTGCATGTTCCTGCAAAGGAACAAGCATGGAAACAGAGTGATAGGAATAAAAGGGGCCAATGTCATGTTAGCTGGCATTTGTCTGATCGTGCTCTGTGCCTAATCACTGCAGTCTGCCCTGTGCTCTCATCAGACTCCATTTATAGCTATTTTACTGGGTGAGGAACTCTATATTCTGCTGCTGTTGGCAGTTGCATGAGTGCAGATTTTTCTCTCTGTGTTGTCCTGTGTGGCTGGTCGTGTGCATATGTACGTGTATTCCATGCCAGGGTGCCCATGTGTGTTTATCCACCTGCTCAGCCTCACTGTGGCTGGATACAGGGACACACTGGTACAACAGCTCTGCTCTAGGAGAATACAGGTGACCTTGCCCCTGATGAGTAACAGCTGTGTTAATTACCCAATACAGCATCACCTCTGATGAGTCAGGGCTATAGCCAATAAAGATAAGTGTGATAAAAGAGAATGGATGGGCTGATGGGAGGAGTGGCATTATCAGGAAGGAACCTTGAGGAAGAGGGAAAGAGAGGATCATGAAGAAGATCCTGAGGAGAGAGAATCGTTACTGTGAGGTCAGTCTGGGTCTGTAGTTGGAGCCTGTTGCTGGAATCTGTAGTCACAGTCTGCAAACTGATCCCTGCAGTCACAGTCTAGCTGGGTAAAAGCCTGCAGTCACAGTCTGCAAACTGATCCCTGCAGTCATTGTTTAGCAGGAAATAACCAGCAGTCAGAGGGTGCAGGGGAAACCAACAGCAGGAGCTGCTGCTGCCAGAGTCAGTGAATGGTTGGAGTCAGGATGGCTGAGCTGTAAAGAGGAATAAACCAGGACCCTTTTAATGCTGTGATAAACAAGAAGTCTGTGTCTCTGCTTGTTTCTACCCTCTAATGAGAGGGCTGCTGCAATGCTCTCCCACTGTAGGGTTACTGGATTTGGAAATTTTGAGTGTTTTGATTCAACAAACAACTGAAAAGAGCTTTGTTCTTAAGAGCTTCAGTGTCCCTGAGGTCATCACAGATTACTTCATGTGAGTATTGGCCAAGTTTAACTAAGTTCTGGAAAAAAAGAAAAATAAAATGGAAACGAAAGAATGACATATTATACCGTCCCACTGAGATAGAATATATGAATTATC
Organism: Pycnonotus jocosus; assembly: GCA_013400435.1. Lineage (NCBI taxonomy): Eukaryota > Metazoa > Chordata > Aves > Passeriformes > Pycnonotidae > Pycnonotus > Pycnonotus jocosus. The sequence goes on along the minus strand of VWYP01026235.1, from coordinate 56,590 downwards.
CTGTTAAGTTGGCACATTAGCAATGCATTTTCCACCAAGGAACAAAGGCTGCTTTATGAACAAATAGAATAATATCTTTCTGACAGGCAGTACAGTGTTTTGCCTGTACATAATATAGGCCCCATGGTACAGTGGTGAGACCTTGTAGGACTGGGTATCTTGGCGGAAAAAAAACCCCTAAAAACATAAGTTGAGGGTTAGTCTTTTGACAATACATTATTGGGAGTTCTGTGCAAATTATGTGCTTTTTCACCAGTGTCTTGTAATTTCAATAGGTAATCATGTGTTCTTGTTATTCTCTGGGTCAAAATAATTAATTCAAAAAAAGTGGAAAATTGCACCAAATGAATGTATTCTTGTGACAAAATAGTGATGAAAACTGAAAGTCATTTACCAAGACAAGCAAAAATCTGTTTTGTTCTTCTGCCTTATAAGGAGTAATCACAGCAAGGGAAGAAATAGTTTAAACATAAATATCAGAAAGAAAGGAGATGCTTCTCTTCATAAAGCAAACACTTCATGGATTCCTTGAAATTGTATATCACAAAAAGAAAAGCTTGCAGCCTTGAAGAAAACAAGTCTCATTTAAATGACTGCACAAGTGAGACCAAGCCCTTCAAAGGCTTTGTCTCTGTTACAAAGTTCTGTTGGCAAAACTTTCTTTGTTCATAATGAGTCAGATTTCCAGCAGCAATGCCTGTAAAGTCTCAGAACAGCGCAGTTATGGCAAGTAGAACTTCTTTTGGCAGTGGGGTTTAGTGGTGGCAGACTGATTTGTCTTCCTTGCATCAAGCCTTCGGCTGAAAATGCTGATAATGTCACATAAATCAGGTTTTGTAGCATAGTATAAACATACCTGCTGTATCCCAGTGCAGTGCTCTTCCAAGATAGCTGTGGTGGAAATATAGGGGTATCACAGAGGAAATAAGTCACTTTCAAAGTCAGTGTAAATGCAGAATTAACACATTTCTTGTTCCAGTCACAGAACCCACGTGTCCCCCCAGAATAACACTCAAATCATTAGGAGTACACATGTCCATCTCTCACTTCAAATTTACATTAAAAGAGATGTTTCAAAAAGAAGGCATGGAAAATTTTATGTATTTTATTTGGGGCTCAAGCTGTTAATTTTTTCACAGGTGGTTGAATTGTATGTTTTCCTGAATTTTCTGGGCTCACTCTGGAGTCTGATTTACACAGGTGCAGAGTACACACAGCTGTAAGTGAAGTCAATGAAAGCTGTTCTGTGGACACATGAAATGCTCTATAATTCTCAGCTGAATTGCATTTTTAACACTTCACTGATTTTTCAGGGATAAGGAAATGATGAGCCATAGACACACACCTGGAATAAAATCTTTCATGAGAAATTGTTGAAATTTGGCAAAATTATATGAAAGTAAAAAACTCAGGTTTTTTATAACTGGAGAGTGTTAAGCATGTTTAAAAATGTGATATAGTTGCAGTCTGACTTATGGTAACTGTTCTCAGAATCTCTATTGTTCATCAAAAGCATTAAAAGTCTTTCTACTCTGGCAAAAAAGTTTAGAACCAACTAAATTAAGCCTATTTTCAATTCAAAATTAGTGGCTGAGATGCTCTCTTGCAAATATTAAAAGCACTTATAACATCAGAGAGGTTAATTGACTGCTAAATTTACATCAGTTAATGGCATTTTACAGGTACTTAAGTTTAAAGAGATCCACATTTGTTTTGCTATGTCCAACTCTTTGGGAGCCTTGTATTCTCTGCTAATAAAAATTGCATTAATTGAATAGAGAAGAATATAACCTTTTGTAAGGTAAGAAGCAATCATCAGTATGTTTAAATTATGTAATGGATTTTAAATTCTCATCCTTAATTGCAATTTATACTTATGAGCCTCCTTCAAAAGATCAGCCATCTTCTTTGATAGTATGTCATCTGATCTTTGTAACATCATCTTGTAAGCTGATCTATGCACATTGTGAGTTATGAAAATATGGAATGTGTTTGCACGTAATGACATAGTTTCACTGTTGCTAGCTATTGTTAAAGAGAATGGTTAGGCCATCACTTTGGGAAAGAGGGGGTTAACAAAATAAACTCTTGTAGAGCAAACTACAAAAGAATTTCAGAATTCAAAATAACACTCTAAGGTCCCTTGAGGTTGTCACAGAAATTGAAGCTCTATTTTTGTATTAAATAGAAGGTTGCTTATATTTCATGGAATAAACTCATAGGAGGCCTGTTGATCATAACGATTCTAGTGCCTGGTCTTGCAGCTACTTTGCTCTATGGTAAGTTGCATGGTAGGCATTCCTCAAGCAAAATTCAAGACAATGGACAGAAAAGAAAATAAGAAAGCAAAATAAAAAAATGTCAGAGCAAACAGGCAAACTAATTCAAATACAACTAGAAGAATTTACAGTTGCAGTAGGTGTACACAGTGTTATTATAGTGGCACAAAATACAAAAAGGCATATCTTATGTATCTCTGTCAGAAGGGAATTAAACCTAAAAGAAGATGCTGTTTTGGCCCTTTGTGCATCCAAATATTCAAGGTTAGACTGGACAAACAAGTTCCTTCAAGTCACACTCATTTGTTACTTGTATGTATACATGAAACTTTCATGCTGTATGTAACTATAATGGCTTTGGAGCACATTTTTACATAGGAATAGTGCTCTGCTCCTGTTTGGAGGGCATAAACTTTGATCAGATTTCATTGTAAAGGCTGTCAGAGAATCATCTACTGAAAATTTTTTTGGAGACAACAAAGTGAATTTCACAACAAATGAAAAGCTGTTTGCTACTCTTTCTCATGTAATTCCACTTTCTTTTTAATTTCATGTCAGTGAAGGTCATATAGTCAGTGTAGAAAATTCAGGAGAGGGGAGAAAATACAGTGGGAAGGAAGAGAGTTTTTTCATTTGCTCATACATTCCCTTCACTGACATGGAATAGTAGGTAACAGCATCTTCATTTTGGAAAATTGTTAAATTGGTCTCAAAAATATCTTCCAAAGATATATCTTCACCAAAAATGCTTTTGGTGTAGACTAGACATTTCTTAAAAGGAAATATGGAATCATAACTCATGTTAATAATATTTAGGCAAATGTTTGAGCATATTGAAGTCTCGTGGAAAATACAGAATAATTTTAAAACTTTTTTTTTTCTTTTTTTTTAATTTAAGAAGGCCTTAGTAAGTCGGAAAAATGCACTAGAGTTTAAGGTAGCCAACACAAGAAGAAAGGCAATTTACAGTGCAGATATTGGGAACAGTAAATTAGAGGTTGCTCTTGCCTCAATCAATTTCCAGCTGATTTAGTAGTAGAAAAGTTTTTCTTCAGATGGAATCTAAAGGTATTGGGTTCCTAATTTCACTTTATTTTCTACTCACTTATGATCTCTGACAAGTTATAGTTGAGGTAACTACACTGGCTTTAGAAAAAAATCCCATTGAGTTTATTTTACCAGGTGTGGGTTTGGAGCTAAATCATAACATAATCCCTCTAGGATTCAGGAAGTCTATGGCCTATTCTACTTCAAAAAGTAGAGGTGAAAAATGTCTTTGTCCATCTTTTGCTTCTATCTCTCCATGTCAGATTTGAAGTAGTTGGGTTTTGGCACCCATTTCCAGTGCTAACAAAGCCTGATTAATAACATGGACAGCACAGAGTAGCAACCTCTTCATCAGGTAGATACTAGATACCCATACAGCCCAGACTTATAAATGTTTTTGCAAAGAAGTAATATTTGCAGCTCTTGAGCCTTCCACCACTGCCTAGGGACAGGGTGGAGGAACAATGAACTCTGTAATCCTGTAGTCAGGGCTCATGGGAAGGAAAAACAACTAAACAAGAATGAAGACTAGTTTGCCTGAATTCCTCCTTCCTCAAATACCGTGGTGTGGAACCACAAAGTAGGAGATCTTTATAACAGTCACATTCTTCCTAGTTACAATGAATAAATTAGGTATGTCTGATCTACCTGAAAGCTTCTCAGCAGTGATATAATGAGTGATACTGGCTCTGCTGCTCTCTTCTGGATCTGCATCAGCTTTCTGAACCCACAGGCACTGTTTTACCCCATGACTTAGGAGTTCCTGTGTGCTAATTCCATGTCTGATATTAGGAACAGAGAGCCTCTTTTCTTATCCTCTTCTGCCACCAAAAGCATCTTGAGTCACTTGGGCAGAAGCAGCACACACAATGTAAGATGGGGTACAAAGCAGGTGCCAAATTCCCCCAACTTTTTTTTTTCTTTTTCACTTGGCACAGAGCAGTTTACTCCTTGGTTTGGTAGATTTGGAAAGTTCTACTTTGAGGCAGCATCAGTGATGAGCTTCTGGGAAAGCCCAAGTCTCTTGTCCCAGTTCTTGTTTGCTCAGTCCCAGCCCATCTGCCCCACACCTCCTGGCCACCACAACAGACCATGACATCAACTGTCCAGGTTTTATCAGATGTAAACTCAGGTGTGATACATCAGTGCATGGGAAGTAGCTCCAAGCTTTCTATTACCTGGTTAATGCTGCCATTTAAGGATACACCCTGACAATGAAAATCTGTGAATGCTATTCTTTCTGTATGTGGTCTCTTGAGACAGTTGTACTCCACATTGCATCCCTCAGCTTGATGGTCTGAAAGTTATTGCCTCACTTCTACCTGATGGCGCTACCTGCAGCCAGAATTCTTGAGATCTGTAATGATCCTTATGAAGTTTGAGTTGTAGAACCTCAGTAAATCATTGTCTGGAATCTAAAACACGAGAAGCAATTTGAAGTGAAATTCTAGGGAATAGCAAGTTTATTTTTTTTCCAAAGTGGTTGAACAGTGGGTTCTGTCACCAAGGAAATTATTGAGACCAAAAATGTGACAAGATAACAAAAAAGTGGCAAAATTGCAACAAAAATAAAAAATTACCTGAAATTTGTATAATTAATACGAAAAAAAATTCAGGGGACATTGAACATAGCATATAGTCTGCAACCACTCTGAAGCAAATGGTAAGCCATAAGTATGTCTTGGGGATTATTCTTATTTTACTTTTGTGGGATTGAGTACTTCATTTTAGGAGACATGAAGTGTATTAAGTCTAATCCTATGATATCAATCATTATGTTTCTTCAATGTGCACTTTTCTAGGACTTAGGTGTTACTTTTTTGCTCTCTTTTTCAACAGTTTGTAATGTTTACTTTGGTGTTTTAAGCAAATAGGAGAAAGATACTGTTACTTTCATTAAGTTCTACTACTTTTCAAAGTTTGGAAGAAAAGACCCAGAGGATAAAGGGACTAATGGGAAGGAGAGTTGGAGCTTAGATTGTTTGTTTGTTATTACCCAATAGTCCTGAATTCGTTCATCTTTTATGCATATTAACATCTGCTCTTCTATCTTTAGAAAATGTTGATATTCTGACAGATATTTGAGTGATAAACTGAATATTTCAAGTATAAACATTATGTTAAGTTGCTTGAAAAGAACTACTCTTTAAATGGTTTTGACCCTTTATTGTTTGAAGATGCTACAAAATTTTAAAAAAGAAGCCAACAAACCAACCAAAAAGCCAAACAAAACCTCAACACCATCACTGTAAGCATTTCACTGGGCAGTTTTTCAAATTAATGCAGTTTAACTATTACATTAACTTAATGGTTATTTTCCCCTACTTTAACCATGTTAAATGTGCCAGCAATAATGAGCTGCTAATGCTGTCTCTTTCAAGTCTCAGAGGCATCTTTAGAGCTCTGCTTATCTCCTGGATCATAAAGCTGCATAATTTAGTATTCAAACAATTAATTTAAAACTGAAACACTTTGAATTACCATGAAATTAATCAGAAAAAAAGAAAATCTTAGCATTCCCATTTTGTTTATCTCTATTTAGTACATTTGAAAGTGTAGGATGAATAAAACTTTACAATGTTCTGTTTTCGACTTATGAATCAGCTGCTATAAGCATAAATTTATCTAAAGCTATAAGGGGCACTTTCAAAGCCTTTTGAAAAAAAAAAAGTTTCTCGTGTCTATTAAGCCAAGGTGGGTGAAAAGATGGAACAATTTTTTAGAGTTTTCCATACTATTAACTGAAATAGAAACGTCTTTAAAATTGTAATTTCTAACCTATTTCCAGATTTGCAATACACAGAGGTAGCTGATGCACGTAATCAGAACTGCTGCCTTATTAAGTGGCTAAATTCTAATAATTGTGCAATGCAGAGCACTGTATCACTTAACATTTTAAAATGTCTCTGCACTTAAGCTGTGTTTTACTCCCTTTCTTGTGCTTTGAAGTGTTACAAGTGTCCCTTGTAGGCTGGGCTATTGCTAACCAAGGAAGAAAACTGTAAGAAGAAATTGGATTTATCTCTTGCCTGTATCATCAGTAAGACCTATATCTAATAAAAGGCTGAGGTGCCTAATATAGTAGAGTATCTTATCTAAGTACACAAATGACATTTCTGAGTCCAGATTTAGGCCCCTGCTGTCATCACAGTTTCCTGGGGACACCTAGTTACCAAAGTAACTTCTCTCATCTTATTTGAGATACCTTTATCTGATCTAGTGTCCATCTGTAGTCAAGATTGTTGTGGGATTCAACTGATCTAATCTCTTTCTGGAAGATTATAGGTGACTATATGTGGTCAAGTGAATCTCTGCCCAGCAATCTTTTCTCTCCACTGGGAGAGTGGCTTAGTTACCAGGACACATAGGGATACAAATTAAATCCAGTCCCTGTCCCTCAGATAAGCCATGTTACTCATGGCAACAGTAACTCTGTCAACTCTGAATCTGGGTCTGAATTTTCGTTTTCTGACTATTTTTTTTCAAAGAACTGAGTAGGATTTTTTTATTATTATTTTTACTTATTTCTTGTAAAATTTTTCCAGTATTTGTTTCATGTAACACAAGGAATCCTGAGTCCCAGTTTTCCAGCTGAATATCTTCGCATCACTCAGCTGCAAAATACTACCTGTTACTGGTATTTTGGGTGTGTGGTTTCTTCTCTCCGCTGCATTCTTTGCTATGATTTGATGTAGGATGGCTCTTTCCTAGGCTAAGCTATCCTTCTGGGAACATATGGGCACTGGAAACCCTTCTGAGTTAGCTGGACATACATTTTGGGTCTCCCATTTCATGGGTGATTGCCCTAATTATTTGATAGCTGAACACTTTAGTACTATCGGTATAATTCACCTTTGTTTTAAAAAATAATCATAGGATAGAATCATAGAATATCCAGAAATGGAAGGGACCCACGGGGATCATCAAAGTTCAACTCCTGGCTGCACAGGACAGTCCCAAGAATGACCCCATGTGCCTGAGAGCATTGTCCAAGCACTTCCTGACCTCTGTCAGGCTTGGAGCTATGAGCACTTCTCTGGGGAGTCTCTTGAGTCTCTTCCAGTGTTCCCAATATCTGGACACAGTTTCCTGACATTCCCTCAGGTCCTGTCACTGGTCACACAGAGAAGGGATCAGTGTCTGCTCCTCTGCTTCCCCTGGTGAGGAAGCTGCAGACTGCAATGGGATATTCTCTCAGTCCATCCTTCTCCAGGCTGATCAGACCAGGAGACCCGAGCTGCTCCTCACACAGCTTCCACTCTAGACCTTCCACCATCTTTGTAACCTTCATCTGCTTTCTAATAGTTCTATATGGCCCATGACCATAGCTTAGCACAATAAATACAAGCATGGCAAACTTTCTGGTTGAAACCAGCACCTACTTAAATACTGCAGGTCTGTTTATTAGCTGAGCAAACTTCTGGATTTCAATGTTGTGCATTTTATCACAAATAGTGTTAATCACAGTACATTTTGGCCACCTAAAATGTCAGTATCTGACCTAAGATAAACACCTGTTGTTCTTCTACCATCCTGTTTATCTTAGTGTTACTGAGATCCAAGAGCTTTTTCAATAACATTTATAGCTAATTTAAAGGCAATAATTTTAGAACTATACCCTACTAGTTCTCCTAAACTTTTGAAAGTGTTTTAATTTTTGAGGTCTTGAATTTCCCATAAAGAAATCAAGCAAAATTATTTCATGATTGATGCCATCTGAAACATTACAATTTGCTGAAGTTTAGTGGTTTCCATGTGATCAGATAGCTGCTGCGTTATCTGGCTGTGCTCTCCAGATTAGGATGTGTCACCTATGATTCACTGTGGGCCTCCCCTACTAAAAATGCTCTTGTGCATTTTGAGTGAGACTCTTAGCCTTGTGGTGCATTGCTAAAAGTGAGATCATGAGGACCTGTACTCCAGCTAGCAGCTTGAAGGCAGCTTCATCTGACACATGCTGTGTTTAAACTGGCATTTTGATGAAGAACAGAACTGAAGTTCTGAAGTTAATCTGCCTGTTGTATCCACACATTGGTTTGGGTCAGAGAAAGGTTTCAGTGCACAGAAGGTGGGCTCCTTCCAGAGGCCAGGTGTGTTGACTCCTTCCAGAGGCCAGAGATGTGCACTGCCAGTGTTCTGTTCTTTAGACAACAAAATGTATGCTGGAGACATTTGGGATGTGTGGGACCTGGTGAAATTCAGTAAAACTCTCCAGCCACATGCAGTGTGGGTGTGAGATCCTGAGTGCCAACTGCTTTGATCTACTGATCTCTTCTTTCTGCATCAAGTTATTTGCTTATACAGACATAGCCATAGGGAAATCTAAATAACAAATGAAAAGCAATCACAAAGTTTCAATTTGATGCAAGAATAAAAAGCAACAACTTCTTTACTTTACAGGTTCTTGCAGTGCCCCCACTGATATCATGTGAGAGCAGATTCCAGAAATGCATTAAACACTCTAAGTAATTTTAGTCATGTCTTATCCATTCTCTCTGTCATTCTCTCCTTAGGCAAAGAACTGTATATGCAGTGCTCTGTTTTGACTTTGTTACTAGTTATTTTATTTTATTGCCTGTACCACATTATATTTGTATTGGAATAATCACATTGAAAAAAGATATTTTGGCATTTGGAAAACAAGGATCAAACTTTTGATGGACTTTAGCTTCTGTGGGAAGTTTTTGACACTTTTGTTTCCTAATCAGAGGAATTTTAACAATGAAATGGATGAATTCAACAGATTTCCCTTCTGTGAAAATCTGAATATATTTGCCATTTATTCCTGTCTGAAACAAAACAAAGATATTTCGAACGTGCGATGGGGTTGAAATTGTAATTTGTATTCGTCTTTAGTAACCAAAAAGTATTGTTTATGTAATTCACTTGCTCTTTTCTGCTCAGACTAATATTCCCCAAGTACTTCGCCTTAAGCTTATTTGTATGGATAGAAAGTTAGAAATAATGAGGAAAAAACTCAAAAAACAAAGTGAAAAATGGGTCTTTTTACTAATTTTGAGATTTAGAGCATGGGTGAGGACAGTGACAAGCAGCAATTCACTCGCAACACACACTTCTCTTTTTCTTTATGAATATACAGCTTTGCCATGAAAAATCAGGAGCCTCATTTCTCCCTTTGTCTTACAGACACACAACTAAAATGATGCTTTACATCCAAAAAAATACAGAGAAAGAAACATGGCTAGAAACTGCAACTGAAAAACAAAGCAAACTGTAAAAGAAAATTAAGTTTTTCTTACTTTTTTTTGCATGTAAACAATGTCAGTATGGCAAGTGTTCTGGTCTTAAATTTCTGATTATACAAAACTTTGTGGCTCCTCTAAAATTGATGTTCCTCTCTGAAGAATGTGGTTCCTCTTGACTTTTCTTCTAATTAAAAAAGAAGAAAAAAAGAAGATACGATTTACTTGAATGCAGCAACCTTTACAATTAGTATTTAACTGTCCATAAAAGTACTGATTCCCTTAATGAACCTGCTGCTACCATTGTTTACTACCTTGAAATTAAGGAGGAAGAAAGAACTGATTATTAAGCAAATCTCATGTTACTGTTTACCTACCTCTATAGTCCCATTATCATTTGTAATTACATATAGTTAATCAGTGCCACTATTTGAAAAAAAAAGTTTATTGAATGGAACAAGATGAAATAGATGACATCTCAATGCTCAAACTGTAACATAGATCTAATGTAATTCCTCACAAAAAGTTAAATTGTAAATTTTACATTTAATTCAATCAAACTTTAAAATGTGTAGACCATCAAAACATTTCTTAATGAAGGAAATTAATCAGTTGTCTAGATATTTATGCTTGCTTTACAATAATTAAAACATGAAACAGAAAGCAGTTAGAGAGAATTTGTTAAAATCATGTATTTTTGGAGAATGTTTAACATGCATGATGACTAAATTACTTGCACTTCTCTATGGGAAGGTCTTCAGCACAGGTTTCACAACTTTGTTTTTTACAAACATCAATCAAGTTCATCTCACTGTCTCTCTGAGGTACAACATGTAAACAGTCAAGTAGGGCAAATGCAAAGCAATACAAGAACAGTTTGGGATTTAGGAATTTTTTTTCTCCTCCAGTATCTTTTTTAATGAGAAAATGTTAACTGCTAGGTGTCAGAAGTGTCCATCATGACAAGTCCCTATTTCTTTTTTCCATACCTACACATTTCAAAATTGCTGGCATGATCCACTCTGGCTCATTATTGCCAGGACATTGCAATCAGGAGATGATCCCATGGGGCTGTGGGAGCCAGGAATTGTGAGTCACAGATGGGTCCAGTCAGGGTCCTCACTTGCATGAATGTAGGCCCACCATGCCTCAGCAGAGAAGGTCCAAACCAGGGTCACCCAGCAGGACAGGGATAAACAAGCACCAGCAATACAGGTGATGACTAAAAGAATAGAAATTAGGTTTTCCATTAGAAAGAAAGGCGTTACTGTGAAGGTGGCGAGGCACTGGAACAGGCTGCTCTGAGAAGCTGTGTGTGCCCCATCTCTGGAAGTGTTCAAGGCCAGGCTGGATGGAGCCCTGAATAAATCACCTAGTGGAAGGTGTCCCTGCCCATGGCAGAGGGTTGGAACAAGGAGATCTTTCACGTCCTTTGCAGCCCAAACCATTCTGATTCCAACACAGTTCAGGACCAAGGACAGGAAAGGGATGTAAAGACAGGGCTGAGGTCAGTGTGAGGTCGGTGCAAGACAAGGCTCTACAACCTTTCCCTACAGCAAGGTGCAAGTTCTGAGCTTGCATTCAGCCCCAAGAGCAGGTGGGACCTGGAGAAGCCTTCTCACAGTCCTTTCACAGCACCTGATCCAAGGTCACACAGGGGTCCGAGCTGCCCTCCAGCACCAGCAGATAAGGCCCCTGGTGGGGAGGCACTCTTGGAAAGCTCATTACAGATAAATGAGGGTTACAGCTGATCAGGGCAGTTGGGTTTGATGGTGTGCTCAAGTCAGCAAAGAGATGAAACAATGCTTCAGTCTTTGACTGAAATGACTACCCTTTGGAAATAGAATCAAACATGCACTTGAAAAATGTAAAATCATGTTTAGACATGAAAAATGAAAGAAGACAATTTGTTTGATATACTTGGCTGAATGTTAGCTTGAATTTTTAATTAACTTTTTCCAAGATTTTGAATTTTCTTTCACTGTCAATATGGGTACTCTTTTGGTGTGGGGTTTTGTGTTTTGCTGTTTTTTCATTTGCTCTCTATGAAACTCCTGATAAGCCTATGGATATTTTTATCTCATCAGGGAAATTACACAGAAAATTCTGGATATCAATTTTTTTAATAGAATTTTTTTCCTAACGGTTGATATGAGCTTTTTCAATGAATTTCTGTAAAATTTTACAGGTAGCTTTGCTGTGAGTCATGAACTGGAATGCTGACTCTGCCTTTCAGTTAATTGCCACACTTATAATGATAGCGTGGGTAATATACTTGTGAACTGCTTCTCACCTACATCTCCTTTGTGGTTGTAGTAACTGTAGAGAGATGTTTTTTTCTCTTTAAACATGATTTTTCAGTGCAGTTTCAAAGCCTATATAGACAAATTTGCAAAACAGTAACACTTACAACCAAAGATAAATAGGTATTTGGAAGCTGTAGTTTGTATGTATATATATAAATATATTTATTTCTGATCTTTTCAAGGTAAACCAAAACAATTTTCATCAAATGGGAACTATGAAAATTTTTCTGTCTTTTGCTTTTTTTTTCAATACCACAAAGAGAATATTAAGAAACATTAGGAAAATTGAATTCTGATAGCTTGGTTTACTGCATATTTAAAACATAAAAACTTACCTTTTTTGGATCTGAATCTTTTGACTTTGTCTTTCTTCTCATGTATACATAAATACATACATCTTTACCACTTTGATGATATTTTGTTTAAATCTGAGACTCAGAGAATGAAATTGGTAGGTTATTTACTGGTTCACATACGATAAAGAAATATTTCTGTTTAAATTTAAATTCACATAATTTTAATGTTCCCTTTCTTGGTAACAGCTGTATATGACTAAACTTGAAGAGTAGTAACTAAGGTAAATTACTACATTAAAAATCTTTTTGTGTGTGTGTCATGCAAATTCAACACATTTTTAAACTAATCAAAATTCAACAAACAATAAAATTTCTCCAGTATTTATGCTTTCAGGCCATGCATTTGAAATAAATTAATTTAATTTTCTGGTGCCTTTCAACTCCTTGCTCAAGGTAGTGTTTTTTAAGCAATTAATAGTCATAAAAATATTTTACCAGTTTTTCTCAGAATTTAGGCTCTAGTCAACACTGAAGTTTCTTTTTGGGAATGGGCGAAAATGATTTTCCCGGTAATTGGTATTCTTCAGGTGAGCACAAGCATACATTTTTCTCTGGGAATTATGTGCTTCAGCCTAATACAATTCAAGAACAACAAGAGATCCCCAATAACCATTGAACCAGAGCTCCCCATGCTAGCCTGTAGCATATGATTTTTTTAATCATGTTATAAAAATTGCTAATAAATAGAAGAAATATGAGATATTGGGATCAATTTCAAATACTGTTTATTAGACTTTGATAGAATAACAAGAGAATTGTGTCTTCTTTAGTCTGCATTTATGTAATGTGTCATATAATTAATCTAAAACAGAACAGCAAGTTTCTTTAAAGCTTGCTCTCCTGAGGGTTTTTTTGGCACTTCTGATTGGTAAGGACTGGATGAGCAAGAATACAGACTACAGAAGCATAAGCCTTTTTTTTTCTCTGAACTGGCCCTCCACTTCAAGTGCCATCTCTCCTGGGTGAGCAGAGGTCTGTCCATGACCTGAGCACTGTGTCACAGTGCACCTTATCTATTCCTAACAGGCAAATGTATTTACTAGCATTGGGACTTGAGCCTATATGGAAGGGTTTTCTACTGTTCCTGAGATTTTATGCCTTCCCAATGCAAAGCTGGATAAGAAAGGGAAAAAAAAGGGAAAAAAGTCACTATAAAAAGCAAATTGCTGCAGGTTTTCTAAATATCACAAAGCAAACCAGATAGCTGAAGTCCAAACAGACAAATTCATCTGGGTCATCAAAATAGAACTATTATGTGTTGCAAGGACATCTGTGTATAGTGGCAAGGACTGCATCCTTTTTCTGTCACAACAAATACACTTAGCATTCTTCCTGAGGGAAAACTGTGTTAAATTTGGGATTAGTGTGCAGGGAGGTCTAGCTGACAAACTGTTAATGTATAATTCCTTATAGCATAGATGCATACAGGACATCCATTAGCTGACAGTGAAGCAGAGCTCAGTAAATAGCATAATTTGCTATATAGCAGGAGAGGGAACAGCAGGGCAGCAGTGAAGGTTTTCCAACATCCTCATGCCTTGCATTGGGTCAGCTGTTCTCCATCTACTTGATGAGCTCTAAAGGACATTTCCTTTCCTAACACCTGTGTCTTGGATGGTGGTACTACATTCAAAGAAAAGTTACCTATATCTCACACTTCTCTCACAAGACCTTAAGAACCCTGTCTTGACAGCTCCAACAGTCCTCCACTGATTTATACTGTTCTCTGCTACTTCATCTCCAGACCCAAGGCTTCAGTGTTGTTTGTTACAGAGAAGAAATGAGGTTTCAAAATCCCTACTTTTTCAGTTCCCACAGCTTGCAGAGTGCTAATGGAAGCAAGCTGAAAAAACCCTTAATTGCTGTGGTTCAAAAACTTTAAAAATAGATTATTATGGTGAGACAAAAGTGCCAGGAAGTTGATAACCTACACTCTAAGTCTCAACCCAGCGTGAATCAAAATGACATTTATGAAGTCTTGGAAAATGGAAACTGTAATGAAAATGTCTACTGACCCCTGACTAATAGTGTCAGCAATCCAGTGGTGCTTAATTATTAAAATCAACACATGTCCTGCACTGACAGCACAGTGTTTTGAACTGCACAGTTCTGCTGAAGAGGTGGAAACAATAAATAGAAGTGACAAAATTTCCTTTTTTATTCATTCTTGTTCTCTCTTTCTGCTGATTCCCTTCCACAGCAGAGTTAGAAAGGTCAGTATGACTATGTTTTTGAGGAGTTTTTAGGCTGTAAACTGCAGCTGGCTGTTTGTGGCTTAGGTGGGCATGCTCTCTCTCTCTGGGTCATAAAGCAGCTGATGGCCAGGTCCAGAGTGGTGGTGAATGGTACTACACCCAGAGCTGCTCCCCAGGGCTTCATACTGGGGCAGGTCTCTTGAATTGTTTGAGGTTCAACAAGGCCAGGTACTGGGTCCTGAACGTGGGACACAACCCCATGCAGCACTACAAGCTGAGGATGGAGGGGCTGGAAACCTGCCTGGTGGAAAAGGACCTTGGAGTACTGGTTGACAATAGCTGAAGATGAGCCAGGGTGTGCCCAGGTGGCCAAGAAGGCCAATGGCCCCTGGCCTGTACCAGCAGTAGTGTGGCAGCAGGATCAGGGCTGGGATTGTTCCCCTGTACTCAGTATTCCTGACACCACACTTTGACTACTTTGTCCAGTTTTTGGCCCCTCACTGCAAGAAAATCATTGAGGTACTGGAATATGTCCAGAGAAGGGCATTGGAGTTGGGGAAGGGTCTGGAGCACAAATTTGATGTGGAGTGCCTGAAAAAGCCAGGAGGGTTTAGCCTGGAGAAAAGGAGTCTGGAAAGAGATCCTGTTGATCTCTACATCTACATGAAAGGAAGGGAGGTTGTAGCCAGGTGACAGTCAGCCTCTAGGTAGCTAGAGCTGGGGCACCATAATCCAGGGGAGTTTATGTTGGATATTTGGAAGAATTTCTTCACAGGAAGGGTGATTAGACATTAGAATAAGCTGTGCAGGGAGGTGGTGGAGTCACTGCCCCTGGAAGTTTTAAGGAAAGCTTGGACATGGCACACAGTTCCATGGCTTAGTTGACAGAGTGGTGTTCAGTAACAGGTTGGACTTGATAATTTCAGAGGTCTTTTCCAGCCCAATTGATTCTGTGATTCTGTAGTGAGGTGGCAACACTCCAGCATTTATTGAGATGGATGTGTAAGTGCTGGATCTCATGGGAGAGCTGGAGCTGCATGCAGTTTCCAAGGTCAGAGTCTATCCAGGAAGAACCTGAGCAGTTGCACTCGGGCATTAGTAATGGGGAAACATCTTTATCTTGAACAAGAGAGGAGACCAGCTGGGTCAGTGTTCCCTCAATCAGGAAGCACCCACCGGAGCAAGTGAATCTGGGGAGGAGAGCACCCTAACTTCAGTTCTGTACTACAAGTATTTCCAGTTCTGTTCACTTCTCTTTTAGGTTCCAATCCTCAAACACTGAATGACAGGCTTAACGTCAATATATTAATTGTCCCAGTGAGGCTGATAAAAATTCAAACTAAAATAAAATTTCTGGCAAATGAAATGCCATCTCCGTTCATCCCTTATTCTGTTATGCTACGCCTTCCTCATGACAGTAATTTGAGGATGAAACCTGCTTTGTCACTAACCTTCCTGCAGGCTGTTTTTCTTTGATACAAACCCAGCAGGGGTCCACACAGATCATCCAGCAGCACCCTGGGCTTGGTGATCAAAGAATCTCATTGCTGAGATTCTCAGTTCCACAGAGAACAGTTATCTTGCAGTACAGATGCAACTCTTGAAACATACGCTCTGTAAAGTGCCTTTTTGGAATTGCAAAACTCTTCTTAGAGAAGAAGACTTTAAAGCCCAAATCACCTAGAAGTTTCCAAAAATGTCATCATAGATTTAGGAAAATGATAGTAAACCACTCTTCTCTCTGTCTGCTTTTCTTGTAAAGTGAAAGATTCAAAATAAAACTCTCTTGTAATTTTTTCACTAAGGTTTTAAAGGCTCTTCTGCATTTAGAATTTGAAAAAGTAAAAAAAGCACAACAATGTGAAACATAATAGCAATCAAATTTCTGATATAAGAAAAACATATTCATTTATTATGCCTTTAAAGTGTTTAAACTTATTCATTAGCAAAGAAAATCAGAAATACGCTGTATCACATATGAAAGAATATATTTTGAGAAATTGTAACTATTATGAAACTGGAGATTGTTACCGCTTTTTTTTCTGCTACCTGTACTCAAAGCAGGGTAGTGTACTGAACTCTCATTTAATTCTGTCTTTACCCATTGGAGTATATTGTGGCTTTTCAGCAGTGGGTTTTTTGGTGAGGTGAAGGCTCTAATGGTGACTTCTGTTTTAATAAAGATTGTGCTTCTATTTTTAAACTTGTCCTTGATCTAATACCATAATCTGCATTCCCTATAGATGGAAATAAAGAAGTATTGCAATGAATATCACTACCAAAGTCTATTAATTCTGGCATGAAAGGTCATACAATATTCTTCTATCTAGAGAAATGCATTAAAAATGAAAGGAAAGCACTTCATCTTGCTTTAGCATTCCCTTTAATATAGTATTGGTAACCTGTCTGTGACAACAACTTAGTAGACACCAAGTATTTCCCTTCTAATTTTGTTTTAATTATTAAAAGATGCAGAAAATAGGGTGCTAAATTTACCTGTTTTGTCATTCCTCTGACTTCAGTGTTTTGCTGTATTGCTGAATTTGGCCCATTTAAGAAGCTTTGTGGTTTGTTACTGTAGAGCTGAATCTCCTTACTTAAACATTCTCCTGCAGCTGACATGCATACTAAGCAATACAGCTGCAGTCATCTGTAAAAGCTTGGAATTAATTTTCCTCTTTATTGCTATAGCTTATATCATTCTGCCTTTCCCTTTATAATACAGAAAAATTCTCATTCCTTGAGAGGCCATTGCAGTTAGTTTCCTTCCTTTTATTATTACTTGTCAGTAAAGTAATCAATGCAACTGTTATCATCTCTACACACACTAACTACAATATGAACATTGTCAGAAAAAGTTTACTGAAATGATAAGATAAATCAAGATATAAAACAAATCTTTTCTGGTTCGCTGATGAAAATCTAAGCCACAGAAAAGAAAAGAAAAGAAAAAGAAGAGAAGAGAAGAGAAGAGAAGAGAAGAGAAGAGAAGAGAAGAGAAGAAAAGAAAAGAAAAGAAAAGAAAAGAAAAGAAAAGAAAAGAAGCAGAACATTACAGGTGAGTATGTGGAGTAAAGGGATGAATAAGAAGAACAAGTTAAGAAAATGAAAACTATTATATAGAATAAGCAGTCTTTGGGAAAAAATGTATCCTTTTTGTTATGCTATTATAAAAATGTATATAGGACTACTGGGTAAAACTTATCTTTTCAATGGAAAAAGTCACAGATGAGAAACATTTATATTAAAGAAAACTGTGAAAAGATGAAAATGTAAGGTGTTTTTTGGTTGGTTTCTTTTTTCTTTTTTTCTTTTTTTTTTTTTAATTTCTTTTTAAAATCTTGATTTAGGGCTAACACATCCACAATTAAAGTAGCACTTCCTCTGGGTTTAGAAATAAGAATAGCATTGGAATAGGGGAGGGGCTTATGTTTACAGTCAAAATCTCTTTCTGAATCAAGCATTTAATTTTTATTGAACTTGTATTAGTCAGATGACTGAATGGAGGGACCATCTTTGGATCAAGTTGTGTTTTGGAGATAATATTCATCCCACAAATGGATTCCATGGCAAAATCTTCCATATATATATATATATATATACACATATACACATATATATACATATATATTACATATATATGCATGTATATATCACATCAGTGCACATATGTGTCTATTGTGCAATATCTATTTCTCAAGGAGGTAAATGAATGTCAGTCACCTGACTGATGCTATGTTCTCCTTATGCTCTGACACTTTCTAATCAGCAGAAGTGAAAGGAACAATCATAATTAAGACTGAGCTTGATGATGATTTGTCTTAGCTTTCCCAACTCTTTCAGACTGCATAGTGTCATTGACCATACTCTGCTATATCAGCCTAATGGGGACAGGGAATGGCTGTGCATATTTTTAAGCTCTTTGCCTAGCATTCTGACATCACTGAATCCCATTATTTTAGGTGAATAATTCTTGCTTGCATCATATAGGGAGGTTGGACTAGAATTATTTCTGAAATGAGCAGAATTGTATCTAAAATGTGAGTGTTTCTGTGATGTGTATGAATGAGTCCTAAGTGAGCTCACACAAGAGGTTGTTAACAAAGGAGAGAACAGAGTCAACTCTTTTCATGCTGTGTCTCTTCCTCATCCTCCTTTCCACAGACTCCTTGCAACCTCATGCAGGGTGCTCAGAGTCCACAGGCACTGCCCTCTCCACTGCTGCACACACTCCCTGAAGTGAGCGTCACCTTTTCTGTGCACATACCTGGAATAAGGCACTTTCTAGAACACAATGTATTTCCTTATCCAAATCCAACTTCATGGTGATTAGTGTTAAATATTTTAACTTAAGTATCCTGGAACAAAGAAATTTTTCCCTGGGATAGTGTTTCAAAATCATGTCTAAACTGTTCTTTCTGTATTATGTGAGAAGCATTATTCTCATTTCATTCTCTATCTAGTATTTTTTTACACAGCCAAGAGTGAGTGAATTACTGGTGACTACATTTTCTGAAGCAAATACATCTGCTGCTTGATGCAGCAGATAATAACAAAATTATTGAACATGTTTGGATCTTGTCCTTCAGAGGATGAAAATCATCTCTAGATTCTAATGCTGAAATATCTCAGAGTGCTTCCAGTGCAAAAAAAGGCCATTCTTTTTACATAATCTAGCTACATTACAAATGAAATCCCTTAAAGTGCTAAGACACTTTAAATTAAATATTCTTTCATTTAAATTATCATTGGTATATGTGTCACCAGACGTGCTGTAGCCATGGTGGTGCAGTAGGACTGTTTGTGGAGGCAGGAGAAAATCCCATGAAAGGGATAAATTGGACCAGGACAAAAGCAAACCAGCCTGCTGAACAAGCCTAATATATTCCAGTGCTTCCATGAAATCCCTGAAGATAGTGGCTGGCACAAGGGAGGCACTGGGATTTGGGTCTCAAGACAAAGGAAATCAGAAACTGATTACAAGAAAAATTTCCCCAAAGAATATATATCAGGTTATTTCTCTGATCCACACCAGGTTTTTCCATGCTGATTGCTGCCTTTAGCAATGCATTCCACTGTTTTAGCTATCAAAAAACTAAAATATATCTAATTCCCTCATTATTCAACTGAACCAAAGAAGTGGCACTTGCATCTCACAGTTCAAGCTGGTAATTATTCCCCCCCTCAATTCCTGCTTTTCTTGTCAGGCTAAGCAGCACTATCATCTCCCCTTTTTTAAACCTGCCCTTCTGCTCTTCTCGTGCCCATCGCCTTTTTTTTTTTTTTTTAATTGTCTCATATTGCCTCAAATTTAACATAATCAAGAGAAACTCGGAGCAGTTGTCTGCAGTGAGTGTTTAGCCTGAGGTGGTTGCATCTGTTCCAGATCTGGAGCAGGCCTTGTAAGCCTTGTTGGTTTCCTACCAGCTGTATCAGTTGGTCTAATAAAGATTATTGCAGTTCCCTACAAATATAGCTTCATTTATGCAGTTAGACAGTCTTGGCAGCAACACAGCTACTCATCAGTAAATGTATACATAAATATGTGGAAAATTTGATGATTCACACAAACACAGGTATATATGTAGGTGAAGCATTTTCCACAATAGAACAAGCTAGAAAAAAAGAAAAATCATTTATTTGGAGTTCAAATTGTTTGCTTCATTTTCCGATCGAATACAATTTATTTAATATATGATTTTAATTTACTTTGGGCTGGTTTTTCTCCTTTGAGATAAAATTAGCTAAAGTCTCTGAAAACTTTAACTGCTTTGAGGTATAAAGTATCAATGCTTCGAAATGAAATGTGTCAGGAGTGGTTTGTGCCTGAAGCTCTCTGATGAATGTTATCCAAATTAGCTTATTTGAACTAGGATTTTCAAAAGAAACAAAACCTAGTTGCAGTCTAACAAAGACTTTTGGCAAACTTGCTGATGCTAAGAGGAAACAGAACTTCTGCTGATATGTGTATAAAAGATGTTATAAAAAAGGTGGTGAAATTGCAAAATCTTACCATCAAAACAATTTCTGGTTTGTTAGATGGGATTTTCCTGCTTCAGTAACTACCAGCTGAGCTTCAATGAAAACTTTCTTTAAAGAAATAGACCTTGTTTTCCATTTTGTCAACACTGAGGGTGATTTTCTGCCATTGGCTTACAGATGGAATTTTTTCTTATGGTTTGTAACTTCATCTTAAAATAAAGAGTTATCAAATAAGTAAATGTTAACTTCTGGTGGTTTTATATACAGCTGCTACAAAAATCTTTACTCTTAAGTCCTCAGTGTGTAAAACTATCTATCAATATTTTCACATGAATTAATGTGTCATCTATACAGCCACAACAAAATGCATTTAAAAAGTGAGGAGTTGGAGAAAATTTGGTTGCTGAGATGAGAGAAGTCTGTTGTTAGACTGAAGTTGTAGTAATGAGGATATATCAGTGAAGAGCAATGACATTTGACACTATTTTTTTCAAGGAAAGGGCTTTTATTGAGCAAGATTGAAGTCAGTCTCTCAATTAAAATTCTTTGTCCTAGTTAAATAGTGGGCATTAATGACAGCCAATTCCCAAGACACAGAAGATATATTCAGCCAGTTCTGTCACTGTTCATTCATGCCTATTTTTCTGACCCAGCTAGCTTATACTCCTTACACAGCCCTCAATCATGGTACACAGTTTACTGTAATAAGATTGGTAATTGAACAAGCAATCATGAAAATATATAATAGCTGTTTTTTAACAGCTTAGAACTATTTGAAAGATAGGGAAAAAAAAGCATAATTCATACTGTGGTCTTTATTCTCTTTTAGTGTTAGGGAAGCTATGAGCAAATCAGTGACTGGATACCTGCCACTCAAAAGAAAGCAAGAGTATGAAGAATCATGTATGTATATAAATATTTGTATTACATTATGTTCTGTCATTTTTTCAAGACATTCTAGAAAGTCTGGTATGCATGTAGATGGCTTTTCAAGGGCAAGTAGAATTTACAGTTGGGCACATGAAGTACTCCACACTAAACAACATTTAAACACATTTGCTAATTACTAGAAATACCTTTGAGTGAAATAAGATATTCTGCTTTCAAAATATAATATAATAAAATATAAATAAATAAAATATAAATAAATATAAATAAAACATAATATAATATAAATATAAATATAATAAAATATAAATAAGTAAAATATAATAATGGCATACAAGAGCTAGCTGAGTCAGTTGCTTGGTTTTGGCACTGGACTTACCATAGTATCATGAAGCTTCACCTCATCTCTTTCATCTACTTTTGCATAAGCTAGAGTAAACTAGGCTAGAATATTTTAGATGGAAGGGCCTAGAAAGATCTAGTCCAACTGCCCGACCACTTCAAAGCTGGGCAAAACTTAAAGCCTGTAATCAAGGACATTGTTCAAATGCCTCCTAAACACTGACCAACTTCAGGTATTGATCACCTCTAGAGGAAGCCTGTCCCAGAGTTTGACCACCATCTCGGCAGAAATGTTTCCTGATGTCCAGCCTAAACATCCCCTGGCTCAGCTTTGAGCCATTCCCACATGTCCTGTCACTGGATACCAGGGAGAAGAGATCAGCATCTCCCTCTCCATCTCCCTTCCTCAGGAAGACACAGAGAGCAATGAGGTTGCCCCTCAGTGTCCTTTTCTCTGAGCTAGAGAAAGAATCCTCAGCCACTCCTCACAGGACATTCCTTCCAGCTCCTTCACCAACTTTGTTACCCTCCTCTGGATGCATTCAGAGCCCTGAACATCCTCTTAAACTGCACAGCAGGCAGCCCTCCAGGTGAGGCCCCCCCGGGGCTGAGCACAGCAGCACAGTCCCCTGCTGTGACCGGCTGCTTGGGCTGTGTTTGATGCACCCAGGGTGGGGTTTGCCCTCGGGGCACTCCAGGCTCACAGTGAGATGCTGTTGGCCAGCACCCCCAGGCCCTTCCTGCAGGGCTGATCTCCAGCTGCTCCTCTCCCCATTTATTATTGTGCCTGGTGTTACTCTGTTCATCTCAGATACAGAGTTTGGAATTTGGTCTGGTTAAATTTCATGCCATTGGTGTGATTGGTTGATGCAGTACTTTTATTTGATGCAATGATGTATTGATGCATCTCTTTGATTTTATGTGAGGCATCCCAGTAATGAAAAGGCAAATATTTAGGTGGAATATCTGTGACTGACTGTGTTACATACTGTGCATTGTACATTCCAACCAGGAACCTTGACCAGTAACACATAGCATGCCTAAAAGAAGCCAGTGGGAACAGTGTTAGACCTCTGCAAACAATGCCTGCCAAGTCTGGTGCCAAGTGAGCACATCATGATGTAGCCCAATATGGGCCCAAAATAAACACATCCTCTGACACTGAATGTATATTTCCAGAGTGAGCCCCAGGCTTGCAGCACACACAGGTCTAAATCACTGCAGAAAGTATTAAGCAGACCTCTACCCAGACTGTGACTGACACTGTTCAGTTGAGATTTGTGACTGTGTTATGAGAGAGGTGGTTCTTTCTCTTTGGTTGGCAAATTTTTCATGGGAGTGTTGTTACAGAGTGAATATTTAGATGTGATTTTGAAAGGATCTAAAATGACAAATTAAAAACTGTAAAGAAGTCTGATGACCTGGCATTAATTTCTATAAGCATTTGAGTGAATAGACCACAGTGTGAGATTAGAAAACTTCCCAGGAAGTATCATTCACAATTTTCTGTGTTCTGTGTAGCACATTTAAATCTTTATTTAACAGTAAAGACAATGTTAAACTAAATTGAAAACTTTGTCTTTCCTCTTGAGAGAAAAAAGTTAAATACAATTATACTAACCTTTTAAGGCCAAGAATTAACACTGTACACACTAAAGGTGATTGTTTTGCATTACAGAAAAGGTCAGGCTTTGCTTCAAAAAGTGTCAGCAGCCTGTCTCTTTAATTAATATAAAATATCTTTATTAACTTTAAAAAGATAAGATCAAATTTTCAGATTCCAAAATCTCATCTGGGTTTCATGAGAGTGCTTGTGCCCCATAAACACTTTTAGCAAGACCATACTGGATTAATAAGAAAAGCAACAGAAAAATTTTCCAGGCACCTGAAAAGAAATGGATTTTGGAAAGCAAAACTACAAAATATCACAATCTTACTGTAATATATTTTTTTTAAAAAAATCTTATGACACATCATAAAGGAAATAGTGTTTAGAGAAAAAGGAAAGTATTTTCTTTTTTGCTGAATGTGTGCCTTCACATAGCCATGTCACACTGACCACTTTTTAGCTGGATCTCTTGTGCTGCCTGGAATCAAGATGTAAAAGTATGCAGCAGTGTACTTTGTTGTTTGGAAGCTTAAGGATGTTTTCCCCGTAGATATTGTCCTTTCTGGAATATTACTGGACTTGGGACTTCAAGCTGCCGCCAAGAGCCACTAAATTCACACTTCTCTGATGTCTGCAGCCCTGTCCTGGTGCCCTGGCTGCCAACAAGGATTTCAGGCAAGATCAGGCCTCTTGGCAGGCTTGGCTTGCTCTGTAGGGTCTCCAGATGTGACAGCACTGCTTCTGCCTGTGTCTTGAAAATTTTGACATGGTACGGAAGACAGAGGACTGCTCATACCATAAGTACTGCATAGGGGTGAGATTGCTTTATGGTGTAGGTAGTGTGAGATGTGAACTCCATGGTCCAAATCAAGACTGCTAATTGAAGGGGAGGAGGAAAAGGGTGCTATGAGAGCCTATTGCTCTTCAATTTTCCTCTTGTAGTGAGACTCTCCAGGTTAGGAACTGGCCTCTCCAGTGTAGGGGATGCTATAGCAGTAGATAATATTTGGTGAGCTCCACCTTCTCCAGCAGGGAATGTTGGCTCTTCCACAAGCAACATGAAACGTGAAAGGGCAGGTTAATTGCACTGCCTTTGCAGCTAGCCCTGTTCTCCTAAGAGATGGGGGTTTCAGTTTCCCAGAATTTTGTGCTTTTCGCTTGTAACAAATGCAGCAGAGCAACAGCACATCACTCTGGGTGGAAGAATGACACGTGTCAGTACCTGTAGGAGATTAGTCTCCTACTAAATTAAAAATGCCAGTATACTGATTCATAGTTGCTTGCTCTGATTTTTTTTTGCTTCTTGATTTCAACATATTTTGTTTTGCTAGAAAATATTTTGGTTTTAACATTTTAAGATATTATGTTTATTTTTGATTCACAACAAAGTGTATTTCACTTTAAGGAAAATAAAAAGCAACCAAAAATATTTCCTGTAGTCCTGCAGCTTTCATGGTCTTCTGGCATGACATTTTGTTCAGCACTGAATAACTACAGCTAGCATGGAAGTGCCTCAATTCAAATTTATGGAACTGCACAAGTATAAATCTGAATCACTCTAGTGATTAATTAAACCCACTGAATTACAGTGAAAGACAAATCCAAGACTCTGGAAAGGACTTTTGTTCAGGAATACTGGCAGAAACACATTTAAAGGAAAGACAGGTTTCATCAAATAAGTGCCTTATTTGAACTGAGTGTGTCACACCCATTGAGGATAAAACATTTTGCATTTCAAGTGATCAGTGGCAATACTCATAAATTAAAGACTCAGACTGAAATATACTTCCATCCCTATTGACTCATGTACTCTGTTCCTTATGACATGTTATATGACAATGTTCTGAATATTACATTCAGTGCTGCCAAGCAAGGAATAACTTCACCCAAGCTGTTAATCTTTACTACAAGTTTTGGACAGCCTCTGTTGGTGGGTTTGTCTTTTTTCTCTTGTTTTTTTTTGGGGGGGGTTTGGTTGTTTTTGGTTGGTTTTGGTTTTGTTGGTTGGTTGAGGGGGGGTTGTGTGGTTTTTTGTTTTGGTTTTGGTGGGGGTTTTTTCCTGTTTTTGTTTGTTTGTTTTTAGGGTTTTTGTTTTGTTTTGTTTTGTTTTTTTTTTTAACTAGAGGTCTCCAATATTCTTATTTTCTTTCTGCTAACAACAGGAAATAATTACCTTCTAGCACTGGTATTTTATGCACTGAAAACTGACACTTCCTTCTGTTTTAGCATCAGTCCATTGTGAGAATTCTTTGCCATGTTTTAATTAACCTGGCAGGATGATCTCATGCCAGTACAGTCCCAAATAAAATTACCATCCAACACTCATATGGAATTGTTCTAGGAAATAGCTTGGGTGATGAAAATATACCATATGGTAGTCTTTAAAAATAAAACCTGCTGAGTAGCATATTTAATGTGACTATCCTGGCATACCCATAAGGACTGTAAAAATCAAAAATAATTCTGAGCACTGCTCACTTCAAAGGATCACAAAATATTTTATACAAACTATCTATCTTTCTGAAATCAGCTCACCTACCACTTAAAGCAGTGCAGTGAAATGCAGCAGCTATTGCAGTAAAGCACAGCTAATTGGAATAGCAATTTTAGGGAAGGTAATGAAGACAAATGGTGCATCTTGTTTAAACTGCAGGGGCAGAAGGTAATTACCCAAATTTGGAGCCAGCTGAGATACCAGACCTAACACCTCTCCTGCAGAAAAGTGTCAGTCATGATTTTATAGCTGTGTTCCATGAAATAGCACCTGAGCAAGGCCTGGTATTAAACAGTGATCAGGTAAACAAGTTGAATTCTGGGGGAGAAGAGTTCCTGCTCACATTTAAGTGTGCAATAAAATCAGTCATGTCTTTGCTGTGCCGCATTGCTGGTTAGATGAGAATTTAGAATTGATTTTATGGGCATAATCTAAAGTCCACTGAAATCAGTAGAAAAACATTGGTTGGCTTTGGATCAGGCCTTTCAGCTCTGGTTTTTTAGAGAGGGGAATTTTGGTTTATTACTTTATCACAATGTGTTGTATATCAAAATATGGACATGGTAGGTCTGCCAGAGCAAAATAACCAATCAAGGCAGGAATTTTTTCTTTAATGATAGTCATCATACTTTCCCAGCATCTTTCTGCACCAGTTGTTTGGCTGGACTATTCCAAGTGTTTTTGTGGCTGCTTCTGACTAATGTGCACAGCTCTTTGCAACATGTGCACTGTTAGGCTCAGAAGATTCAACTTACAATGGATTACAGACTTTCAAATCTCAGTAAAGAGAGAGGAAAGGGATTCATCCTATGTAGAGTTCAATTTACCCTTTGGAGCTGCTCCTCTGTAATAACAAAGGAAGGAACCACTATTGCCCACTGTCCTAAATCACCTGTTCAGTTAATTGCCACGTGCTCCATAAAGGAACTGTGTTCCACAATCCTCAGATCTCTCAGCAGGATCTTGATTGGTCACGATGGATTGGACTCGATGATCTTGAAGGTCTTTTCCCATCTAAATGATTCTGTGATTCTGTGAAAAGAGTTAATTCCCTTCACCTTACTTTACAAGGTAAAAACTTGCTTTATCTAACCAGTTCTGCTTGCATTGTCAAACACTGTGGTAGCTTTATAACTACTTTTGACTGTTTATCAATATTTCACCCATTTCTTCTATTCTGATTAAAACATGAGCACAATGACCTTCCTTTCTGAAAATATTCTCTCCTTCTTAGGTTTTCTTCAAATGTGCTTACCTCCAGGAAAAAAAAAAAGAAAAAAAATAGAATTTAGCCATTACAAATCTAGTTTTTGTAGCATATAGTTCACTTATTTTAACACATCTTTTTAATTGGTGCAGATGAGTTCCTGACTGGCTTTGAATAACAGAAGCAGGAGCAAAATTTTGTGTCAATTTATGATTATTTTCCATATTAACTCACTGCTGGATATAACTAAAGGAAGAAAAGTGGTAAAAAAATCATCTCAATGAATTACCCTAACAGTTACAATTTTCCTCCTAAAGGAGAATACCCAGCAAGAGAGGAAAAAACTCCTTGTGCTCCTCGAGGTTAACCTCATTAAAGTTGCTTCCTGATTATTCAGTATTTCTGTAAGTACTTTCAACCTAAACATTTGAAGATTCCTGTAGCTGTCAAGAGTCTGAAAGCTTTACTGATGCTCACCCCCATGGAGAACTTGAATGTTTTCCTTTTTTTCAAATTCAAATGGCATTTCAAAGCCAGGCAGGATTCACCTTTAGCCATTTCCTTCTTTTATTTTAAAATCCAAGATACATAGACTGACACATACATCTTCACAGTCTCACTTAAGCCAAGGGGCTGTGCTGATGTGGAGTTTCTCTTGCAAGGAACTGGATCAGAATTGATCCATTTCTGTCTTTAACTGCTCTCATTCATATGCCATAGGTAATGCCAGAGTACATATCTTTTTGCCTTCCTGTTCTAAATGCCATCTCTAAGCCTGATTACATGAAGATTTCTGGTCTAGTTCTGTCTCTGATACAAATGTAAGTGCAATGCAAAGAAGACCACACCTCTGAGGGCAGTTATCTGGCTTTTGCATTAATTAGAACAACTGATATCACTGGTATTTCATTCCATAACTATTTTAGCAAAGGTTTGAGTAATTTAAGCCCCACATATACACGTTTTCAAAGTACAGGGCAAGCAGGATCATCTGGAAGGAGGATAACACTGACAGAAAATATCATATCACACAAAAAAAAGAGTAAGGTTTTGGGCCTTAGCTTAGTTCTGTTTAATTTTATTTTATTTTGAAGGACTCTACTTTCAAACCCTTGCTAATATCCAGGATGGACAACTGTAAACTGCTAATTTGTATTTTTGATTATATTCTAAGAATAACTTTTTGGGAATTGTCCACATTTTGCCAATACTTAGCAGTATTACAAGTTTGGATCTAAATCTCAGTAGTTTGAAAGTGGACAAGTTTGTCTTCTAACAAAAGAGTTTGAAATTAAAGCCTGATAGAAGCTAGGATGCATTAGGTAGGTCTCTTCCCTAATCTGAAGCCTAGAACATCTATAGTCTTCAACAAGCAGGATTTTAGCCTCAGCCTCTTTGGATGAATAGGAAAAAATATTCCTATTAATCAGCAATTTTCTTTCTTGTGCAAATGTGGGAATGTGAATATTTAATGTTTGTGAAAGGCTTGAAAGGTGTTTGTTTCAGAATTTAGTGGCAGAAGAAGAAAGGATCAGGTGTATTGAAGATTCCCAGGGATTCTCTCTCTCCTATTAATGTCATATAACTGCTATATATTCCAGATAGCATGACGTGGGTCATTCTGCTTTGCTTTACAATTCCCCAGAGCAAGCACTGGGTCCTGTAGGAGCCCAGTCAACATCGATTCCCCATTGTCCATTGCCTCTGACCCAAGCAGCAGGACTGTGAAGCAGAGCAGGGCTTGGCAACATTTGGTTGAAAGTTCTACATCAGAGGTTTAAGCTTTGCACCTGCTGCAGCTTTTCAGCTTCAGATCTTTACTGTGCATTCTTTTCTCTGTAAATGTAAATATTCTATCCCAGTGTATGTGAAGTATCTTCATACTTTCTTGTATTTTTGTAGTAGATAAAAGAAGGGGGAAAACGCTCAGATATATCGTGGCAAAGAACTGAGAGTGTAGCTAAGCAGTTGCTAAAAAAAATGTGAAACAAACTGCCTGAAGTACAAATACAGCCTGTATCTGGGCAGGAAAGGGAAACACATAGTCATAAAAGAAAAAAAAAAAAGAAAGTTCTTTCAGTCTTGTTCTCTACTTAACTATATCTAATCATGCTTTGGTTTGTTTTACAGAGTGACAAATTAATTCCATGTTATTTCAAGCACTGGCTTTTTGCCATTTTTATATTTACTTCATAAGAATATGTGACTAGAAATATAGTTATCCAGTTGGGGCTTATTTTTAACTAGCTTTGGAGTGATAATGAATATGCTAACATATTCTAAGATTCCCTAGTTTTGAATTTCAGCCTTAACCAAAGTATAACTGGAGGGGGGAAGGCATTTAGAGCTGCTTACCCTTCATTGTAACTGATGTAATTTTAATAGAAATGACATCTGGCATAATAAAAATTAAAACCTTGGTCAAGATGGTTGATGATTAACAGATCAGCATATACTGATCTAAACGAGGACTGCCATAGCCCAGCCTCATTTGTCGTGAGCTGGTTCTGGCAGCTCCTGCAGGAACCCGTCAGGCAGCTGAGGCAGTGGATTTGGCTAAACACAGCCCTGCTGCAGCAGCACTGGTTTAGCACCTGTGGGATCGCCATGGAAAGTTCATCTTCAAAAGAGTATCCTCTGAGAAGTTCAAAGAATGGCCTAAGAAAACTTCTGACAGAACTTCTGAATTGCACAGGGAGAAACATCTTCTTAGCGATGCCTCAAAGGAAGTTTCTGCGTAGGTTTTTTGTGTGTTTGCCAAAAGGATCTTTTAAACATGTGCTCAAAAAGAGCCCAGGGACCTTGACCATCAGCTGAACTTAACATACTCTTACCTCACAATGCCCAACCACCACAGCCCCAAGTTTGTGGGTTTTGGGGGAGTTTTCCAGAGTGGCTTCCAGTGAGCATGGCATTAGAGCCTGAAGCACCAATCCCTCTTCCAGGTCTGCTTCTGGGGACAGAAGAAAAGGACACTGGAAAATGATGTTAACAATGGCCTTTTCCTCTGAGAAGGTCTTGTGAGCTTTCATACAAAATCAGTCCAACAAAAGCCTTGAAGAACCGTGCCAGTCTGGTTATGCTCTGTATTTTATACAAGAGAATTGTGTTCATACATTGCAAATAACTCTGAAACTATGCAAATATCAACAAGCAAACTGTTTGTCTTTGGGGATTTTTAACAAATAAGTGGGATTTAAATAGTTATCATTTTTATGACTTATCAAATATTTAAATCAGTTGATGAAAATTCTTTGCATGTTTGTATTTTTAGATAGCTAATAGACATCTAGAGAAGGGAAATGGTAAAAAGAAACCTCTCTTTGCTTCTATGAATTTTCTGAAAATTGTATCCCAGTGTATAAAAGACTTATGGTCTCCAGTTCTCTCAGAAGAAGGCCAAATTATTTCTGGGCTAAACAGATGGATGGAGTTACAATTCAGCATCATTAAGTCACTCTAGGACATGCAGGTTAAGCTGCAAA
This sequence comes from Pycnonotus jocosus, assembly GCA_013400435.1. Classification (NCBI taxonomy): domain Eukaryota; kingdom Metazoa; phylum Chordata; class Aves; order Passeriformes; family Pycnonotidae; genus Pycnonotus; species Pycnonotus jocosus. The sequence goes on along the minus strand of VWYP01026235.1, from coordinate 26,197 downwards.
AATACATAATATGCACATTAATTACAGTAATATAAAGATAATACATTATTGCATATGCTACATATTACATATAATATTGTTATATTAAAGATATAAAAATAAACATACATATGTTATCTATGTTATACTGTGAAATCCATAATCTAAATTTGAACATCAATTATAATATTAATAAGAATCTATAATATTAGTATGAAATATTCAATATGCATATATTCACTGCATGAAGTAGGCAAATATAAATCTATTTACTGGTTAGAAAATCAGATTTTTTTCTCATTAAAATATTTTTGAATTAAGAAAAATTCAAACAAGGAGATAGGCCCACAGGGAGCAGAGATGAAACAGTCAAGATATGACTCTGGTGATAAACAGCAGTAGCTGATTGGAATTGAAATATTTTCATTTTGTATGTAAACATTTTATCTGGAGATTTTTTCTTACCAGCTCCTTACCATTACACCCTCTTTTCTATGATAAATAGGAAACTGTCTCATGAAGCCACTTAAAACATTTCAGACTTTCCTCTGAAAATCAGGTCAAATGACAAATTGCAAAGTGTTCCTGCTAATGGATCAGAACATCTGGGGTGGTGTAGGGTTGCTGGGAGGGAATGAGTCTGTGGTTTTGGTCTTCCATTTTGTAATTAGTTGTGGAAAACACAGAGAACAGAAGAAGGGGGAGAACTTATGTTGGAGTGAGCATCTGTAAAGCATCTTGAGGAATATTGGTTGTGTTATGAAAAGGCTCTTAGTTGAAATGTTTCTGAATATGGGTCTTTTGGATGAGTAATTGTCATCAAAAGTCCCATGTCCACCCAAAGTAAGTGAGAAAGATTATTAGTGTTAAATATTTCTTCTTTAAATGACCAGTGATGAAATATCATCAACAACAAGAAAATAAGAATCCTCTATCCTAACCAAACACAAGTGTAAGTTCTTTAAATAAAAAGAATATGGAAACATATAGGGTTATTCCTCATCTGTTTGGATAATAAAACACAAGCCTTTGTACATCAGAATATCACAGAGTAAATAAAAATTCATTCCTAGCACATAGGTCCTGTAAATGCATTGTCAACTTTGAAAAATAAGACAAAACAAACACAAATCATTACAAAGTTGAAATTGCCATGTAGCATACTCAGATTCATTTATAAGCAAACAAAACATTACATTTGCAACAGTGACATGTATATGCTTTAATTTAGAAAATGTTTTTGTAAAATCTTTTAATATATGTCCAGTCAATTAAATATTGAAACCATATGGAGATTGGTGATGTATTTATATACCCTTTTTTGTGCAGCAGAATGGAAAAGAAAACAATAATGCTGAAAAACTAAACAACTGCCAAAGTATTTATTTAAACATCTGTCTGCAGGAGGGCAGGGTCTTTTGTGTTTATATTTAAAGTTTGTTTATTTTTAAAATTTTCCTGTGTTTACAAAGATGGTTGTGGCTAAATGAACTGTAAGAAACCTGTAACTAAAATGATAATGCAGTGCTTTCACTCAGTCTGAATGGAAATTAAATGTTCTATTGACACACTTGTGAATGAAGAAGAAAATATCTTGGAATTTTATTGCTTATCTAATAAATCAGTTACTGAAATACATTTATAGTGATGAGATAGGCTCAGGACAGTCCTTAGCAAGCAGTAACAGTTCTACATGAGTAACCCTCAGGACAAGAGGTTATAGGTGCATGGCACCAGGACTGACTATAGGGAAGCATTAATGATCCCACGTGATCCCACATGCTTCTGCCTATGATCAAGGCAGTGACATTTCCAGCTGGTTTTCCCTTTCCATGATTGCTGTCTTCACACAAGCCTTTTCAGAGTCCTTCAATGGAGCTCTGGCTTTCCCAAGAAGATGATGTTCCTTGCAAGAGATGGATTCTCTGTGCATGTGAAGAGTGTGCTGCTCATCCATTGTTAACTGATAACTCCAAGCTGTTTATTGATTGTTTACACAGCAATTCACCACACAGTGCTTGTTTAGCCAAATGTCCCAAGTTCTTGGTGACACACTGGGTTGGGTGAGGATTTACTGGGTATAAGGGGGTACTGATGATAGTTTAGATATTGCTGCAGAAGGTGCAAAAAAATTACAAAGTGATACTGGATGACTACTTGGACAGTGGAACCTAACAGATAGAAGAGAGAGAGATATATGACAGCCTGACACCTGAAAAGCTTTTTATACAGTTTCAGTGTCTCCCGGCAGCTCAGTTCTCAGAAAATATTTTCCCATCTTTTTCAATACCTTTTTCATATGGAATGCATTACTGGGCCCCAAGTGTGATCTTTAAATCTGCCAGTTCATAATCTTGATAATTCAGAGTAACAGCCTATCACAAGTTATGAAAGAATTAAACCTAAAAATTCCGCTGCTATTACACCAGCTTGTCACTGTAAATGGAATGATGGATTTCAGTGCGCTTCCTTGATAGAAACTTAAATACATAAAATTGGTATCAATTATCTCTGTTTGACACCATCGTATTAATCTTCCTACTGACTACTGAAATAGGCCATCCTAGACAAGTTATACCTTTGTACTCCTTTCAAGTACGTGTATTGTGCAAGAGCTTTCATTAAACTTATCATGCCCCTTGAGCTCACTTCTCAATAACTCAATACCACCCAATTACTGACATAAAAGTCTGTCACTTTATTTACAACTCAGGAGAATCTGGAAAGGCAGTATTAGATGTGCATAATGGAAACAATCTCAGGTCTAAATTGGTAGGAATGTTGAACTGACCTTGTGGACATACAATTCTCTCAAACTGTTCATATACTTGTATTTCACCATTAAAGAGTCTAATTACTGCTTTTTTTACCCCTGCTTTTTGAGACATAAAAATTTCCTGCTCACTGAGTATGAAAAGTAACACTTATCATTCACAGACCTAACAATATCCTTTGTAAAGGTTTCTCTGCCCTTCCATTAATTTGAGGAGATCTGCCCCATTTCCTTTGAAATGTCAGAGGAAAATTAAATGAAAAGCCTTACAAGCTGCCATTTACAAGATGTCCACTTACTCCACAATTTGGCTATGACATGCACTTGCTTGATATGTAAAGTAAGCTTCTCAGGGAGCATAAGTAGCTGGATGAATTACATTGTTATCTGTTTCAGATCAATAGGTAATATTTGGATTGAATAAGCCAATTCTGAACTATAAGCATAGAGTTGCCTGGAAAGGAAAAAAAATTATGGAAAATTTTATCTCTGGATGGTTCAGAGAGAACAACAGCTAACAAAGAAAAATGGGAGCATATATCAAAAAAAGAACTTCTGAATGAACACAAATTTGGTACTCTTTTGAAGGCAAAAATTATTTCAGCAATACTCACCATACTGAGAGATTTGAATATGAGCTGCTAAAATCTCTGTATAGCAAGACCTTTATTTATCCAAGAGAACTGTTATCTCCATAATCACTTGCTCCATTTCTTTCTTACCTCCAGTCAGAACTATTAAACTTTCTTTGTCTTTTCCAATATCCTGTCACCTCTAATACTTACTGTAATTTGCAGAGCAAAAATAACTGGTACTTTACATGATATAATGGGTACAGGTTGTAGGTTTTGGGTTGTCACTGTGTTGTCTTTTTCCCACCCCAGGATCATGCCTCTTGCTACATTCAAAGATAGAAAAATTGCACAAACTCCACCATCCCAGTTGAGCTCTGGGCATGAGTAGTTCCTCTTTACTTCCCAGCAGATCTAACAGTGTCTCATTTTTATTTTGAGTCTAAATGTTTAATAATCCACTTTGTCATCAGATTGCTTGAACACTTAAATGAACATGCTGTGGTATTCTGTAAGACATTTATTACCCATTGCAAATAGGATTTCCTAATGCTTTCCTCCTTTTTGTGGTAATGTATGTGGAAACTTTGGTATATTGTCATTTGAGGTGGTCTTCTTTACTCAAGTCATAACTAAGAAACTTTCTTTTCTCTGCTGTTTTGCTCACAATAGGGAACTGTATCCTCTAGTCTATTGCAATCAGATTCCTCCTGCTCATCACTTTCACATTCCTAACTCACTACATCTTTGGGTTTGATCCAAACCTCAACAAAGTCAAAGTTTAAATGAACTTAGGCATATAAAAGTATCTCCCATTCTTCTTTCTTTCAAAGAAGGGAAAGGAAGAAAATCAATCTTAAGTAATTATAGATTAATTAATTTGCAACTCAGAATATACAGGGGGTGTGGCCTATATATTGTGTTTCCTTTTCAGCTGTCTCTTCTTTTTTTTCTCAAATGGTTTTGTTTTCTTTATGCTTCATAAGCTTTACAGTTAAATTGTTAATAACAAGCACTTTCCCTTTAAACAGTGTACTAGGCCATTCAGGCACTTGACAATAAAAAAGACAATAAATCAAAAGGAATCACCTGGGTTAAAAAAATGCAGCTAGAAAAGAATCACTGTGCAAGGAGGTTGTCTGATGGCTGAAATGAAGACTGCAGACTCCAGGCATGTCCAACAGTCTTTATAAGGAAGGGTAGTTGTGGTGCCCAGTGATTAGCTGTAAGGTACTGATCTGTGTGCAGAAGCAGCTCTGGTGTTTGCAGAATCACAGAACATGATGAGTTGGAAGGGACCCACAGGATAATTACGTCCAGCTCCTGGGCTGGCAGGACATTGCTGACTCAGATACAAATTTTGTGCCTATCAGGACCCCCCAGGTCCCTCACCATGGCATTGCTTTCCAGCATCTCATTCCCCAGTCTGTCAGTACATCCAGGGTTGCCTCATCCCAGGTGCAGAATCTGGCACTTTTTGCTATTGAACTTCATATGGTTGATGGACACCAGCACCTGCAAAAACATTTTTCCCAATGGTCCTTCTTCACTAATTCCCTGAGCAACCTGAAGTCAGCTCTCCTCGTGGCCAGAGCTGAGGTTTTGCTGGCACTTTTCCTTCTGTCAACAGATTTTAAACTCAATCACTTTGTGGTCTTTGTGGACAAGATGACCACTAATCTCTGCTCATGAGATCCTCTCTGTTGACAAGAAGTACAATGAGTCTTGCTATCTCCTATGCTAGAAATCTTTTGCCCCTCTGAGTTAGGTGCACCCTGTCAGGTGTCAGTAGACCAGGTATTGAGTAGATCCTCTCATGGCTAACAAATCAAGTTTTTTGTTGGCACCAACCTCAGAGCCGCACGTTGACCTGAAGGATCTGCCTATTTCCATCAATAATATTCATTGTTACCAGAATAATCCAGGAAATCACTATTTGTGCTCCTGATCCTTCTTCAGATTGTCCCAGGCCCTGTAGAAATTTCTGATGCCTGTGGACTTCTCTTTGTATTTTTATTGCACTATCCCTTACCATTTTTTCTCAGTGCACCAGGCAGTTGATACAGGCCTGTCAAACCCTGGAGCCCTCCCAAAGCTTCTTTTCCTCACAGATCAACAGAATCTCGCTTATCCCTCTCCTCCAGAGCAGAGACTGAAAGTTTCATTCCTGTCACAGAACAGAGAAAGACAGGAAAAATCTGACAACACCTGATGAGGCCAGGTCAATAGTTTTTCCTTCTCCTGGATAAGATCCATGGCTGAGGCTTGTAAGCGGCTCTCTCCACCCTTTAGGACAAACCACCACGTATCCCAAGCTCTTGTTTAGCAGTAAAGGTAGCTGGGCTCCTGTGCAGAGGAAGGGTAGACAGCCTTCAGATCCTTCCTCCTCAGTACAGGGAAGAGTCAAACCCCTGCCTTGCAGTGGCCCCCAAACCATGTGGGAATGAAGATGGTTTGATCACTTTCTGCACCTATAACCTTATTCCACAGAATATGCAAGAATATGCATTTCCTAGAGTTTATATCAAGTCGTGGTCTAGCCCAGAAGAACTATTGGGCTCAGTATGCTGTTGTACAGGGGAAGTGTGAAGTCTTATGATGTTGGTCAGATAAATGATCTAAAGGTCCTTCAGGCCTCAGCCTTTATGAGTCTATTATATCACACTCTCCACAATCATAGACCTAAAATATGTGAGTGCCCTACTGCTGATAGATGTACTGAATGTTTTTATAACCTTGCACAAAGCATTTTGACTGCAGACAATTTGTGATTTTATTCTCTCTTAGTTCTGTTTCCATCAAATCAACTTTGGTTTGACAGAGTAGCTCTATTTATGTTGAAGGTCAACCCTTCATAAGCAGTGATTAGTTGAATATTTTCTACAGTTAATCCATCAAAGAACTTCATTTACTATTTTTTAACTTTGTGTCTTCAAAACTATTTATTAGTTTGTTCATTTAAAAACACAGAACCAAATCCTGCTGTCCTTAATGCAGAAAAGCTCTCTTAAAAGATTGAGCTCTTTTAGAATCCCAGATTTTGGTACTTAGAATAATTCTCAGTAACCATTAAACCTGTAAATGTTTTATTATCAAATGGTAAGCTGCATAGAAAAGAAAGACCATCCTGCTCTAGCTACTTTTAGTTCACACCTAAAGAGGTTAATTGTCAAAAACATTATTAACTTGACTGTTGACTGCTCTTGCATAGCAAATATAGTTGAATTGGCTTTTATCTTTCCAGTTCATTACAGCACAATCACCACATCTGTCAATGCTGTAGGTTTTAATACTGGATAAACAAAGTACAGAGGGGCTAATCTCAGTATTTATGTAATACCTAATAATACATTCAGTGAAGAATCCTCAGAGCAAGAAAGCTATCATTTACTTAATAAAAGGATGCATGAAAATATGTCCTTACAGTTTTATTCAGGTGTTGACATTGCAGATAAAGCATGATAACGTGGACATGGTCTGCGCTTACATGTGATTTGAAAGTGATTCCAATTTGTTTTTAATGATTCTAAGGATTAAAATAACTCCTCTACCCTTGCTGAATCTTGTGACAAACTGCAAAGATTTTGCTACCTTGGTTATGCCATCTACAGCAAGAGTTATGTTCCTGGAGCAAAGGCAGCCAAGCACTTACATGGGACAGGTGGTGGGAAAGGATTCCTATGGGCACAGATATCAGACAGGAATAACTCAGGAATTATGCATCAGGGCTAAAGCTGTCCCTGTGCCCCTGCAACAAGCACTGTCAGAAATGGAAGAACAACTTAATGAACCCCAGTTTAGTCCTGGCCTAATCTGAGCAGACTCTCTAAATGATTCTCTTTATGCTAGGCCTGAGATAATGCCACAACCCAGCCCACAGATGGGTGATATAACTGATCTCTTTAATTTAAAAAATTATATAACTCCATTTATCACCTTCCAGATCACTTAGATATTCAAATTACCAAGGTTTTAGTGCCAGAAATTCAATGAAAGGAGCACAAACTCTATGTTGTAATAAACTTTAGTATTTAAAATAGCTTGATAAAATGAACATGATCTCAGAAGTGTTTCTTGCACTTTAATGTCTAAATTTTAATTTTTTAATTCTAAATTAGCAGAACTTGTTAAAAATGTTTGATTGTTTTTAGAACAGAGTAGGGTGTCTGGACAAGGTCAAGCACAAGTCAACTTGGTACTATAGTTCTTTTCAGGATGAACTGAAGATGCTTTACAACTATTGGTCCCTTACAGGTGTTTGAATGCAGAAGTGAATGCTTTGCTATTAAGATGAGAAAACCTCCAGCCCCAATGTATCTGCCTTACATAAAACTATTCTCTTCATGCAGTTCTGGCAAAAGAAAAATGTGGGTTACAGAGTCACTCCTCATCTAGCAACACTTCAGTTTTCCTCTCTGTAAATGTAAACATCCTGACTTTTGTGTAAAACAATTACTTTCAATGACTGTATGAAAAACAGGAATTGTTCAAGGGTTTTATTTGTTCTGTTAGTTGGGGTTTTTTTACAGCAGGTACAAATTCAGTGCGTAAACCTCTGGTGTTATTACTGTCTTTAGCAGGTAAAGAGGTGTAGGGTGATGAGTGATATGCAGGACAAACGTCCCTGTGGTACTGCTGAGACACAGTCTAAAACTTCAACCCAACCCCAAGCACGGACAGACAGATTTCAGCTGCTCAGAATCTTGTCCATTCAAGTCCTCAGTATCCCTAAGCATCTCCTCCTAACCAGAGCCACCCCAAGAGCAGCAACAGCACTGCAAGTCTGTTTCTTAGACTGTGTTTCTGTTTCTCACAGACATCCACTGCATATCCCCAGCTGGAGCCTGGGCAGTGCTGGAGCCGGGCAAAATCAGCAAGAGAGGTAGCTGGTATAAAAGCTAGTAGAGCCTGAGTCCAGTGTGAAGCTGTATCTGCCGAGAGTGTTATCTGACAAGGACAGAGGTGCTCAGGAACAGCATCCACATCCTCCTCTCTGAGTTCACCATCATATGTCTCTGAACTGTACTGGTTTGTCCATTAACATGGAGTTCATTTCCCTTGACACTGTTGCCCCAATGCCCTGGTATCCTTCCCCCTTGCAGCAGCCCTCTTATTAGAAAGTAAAAATGAGCCAAGGGACAGACTGCTTGTTAAACACAGCATTAAAAATGTCCTGGATTATTCCTCTTTAGGGCTCAGCCATCCTGACTCCAACCATTCACTGACTCTGGCTGCAGCAGCTCCTGCTGTAGGTTTCCCTTGCAGCCTCTGACTGCTGGTTATCTCCTGCTGCAGGTATTGGTTTGCAGGCTCTGACTGCAGGCTTTTACCTGGCTAGACTGTGACTGCATGTTCCAGGAACAGGCTCCAACTACAGACCAGACTGATCTCACATCAGGGATTCTCTCTCCCCAGGATCCTGCTTCATGATGCCCTCCTTCACACTCCTGAAGGTTCCGCCTCCCTGATGATCCTTCCTTTACTAGCTAACCCTCTCTTTTATCTCATTCTTCCTTTTTGGATATAGCTGTTACTTATCAAGGGCAAGGCTGTATTGGGTAATTAACTCAGCTGTTACTTATCAGGGTGAGGTCACCTGTATTCCCTTCTCCTACACTGCTTGGAAATGAGAAACTTTTAAGTACCCATGCACCTACTGTGTGCAGTCTTGGGTGTCACAAAATAAGAACATAAAGCTCTCAGAGAGGATACAAAGAAGGACCATGAAAATGGTGAAGCCATATAAGGCGCAGATGAGATTTCCTCACTTGTTCAGCCTGGAGAAGACAAGACTGAGGGAAGACCTCATCATGATCTACAGCTTCTTCACGAGTTGAATTGGAGCAGATGATGCCAATCTCTTCTCTCTTGTGACAGGACTCAAGGGAATGGCATTAAAGTTTTTCATGGTAGGAGATTCTTTAGACAAAGATTCTTCACCCAGAGTGTGGTGGAGCACTGGAACAGAATCCCTAGGGAACTGGTGAAAGCAGTAAGCCTGAGAGAGTTCAAGAAGCATTTGGACAATGCTCTCAGGCACATGGCGTGACTCTTGGGGATGGTGGTGTGAAAGGCCAGGAGTTGGACTTTGATGATTCTTATGGGCTCCTTCCAACTAGGATATTCAATCATTCAGTGATAATCTGTTGAAATGTTTGAAATTTGCACAGAAATATATCCACATATATATATATATTACTGATTCCCTCTGGCTTTTTTCACAGCCATTCCCTGCAATTGAGGTGCAAGGCTGTGCACAATAGATTCCATTTGACCATGTCATGTCTGCCTCTTACTCTCATCAGATTCTTCACACTCCACACCTCGCATATGACTGTTTCTGAGTCTGTGATTTTGTTTAATAACTTTGAATAACTTTGAATAACATAGAATCATTTTGAAATATACAAGTTTAAACTATGCAATTTATGCAAATACAGCCTTCTGAAGATCACTTTTTGATTTTGAGTAGTCAAGAACAAAATATGTTTGTATTTCTGGGGATGTTTGGGCTTTTTGTTTGTTTTTTTGTTTGTTTGTTTGGGGTTTTTTTAAGGGGGAATTCTTTGGAGGTTAGATTGTTGCATTTTTGTCCAGATTATTAGCTGAATTTTACATATTGCTTTAATTGGCTAACTGTACCTGACAACTTCAGGAGCGACAAAAGTAATTTGGAGTAATTTTCCCCAAGTTTTTCCATGCCTTAATATCTGTAACTTTCAATTTACCACCTTTTCAACGGTCTGGTCCTTGAAGGCCCCAGATAGAAATTTGTGTTGTTCGTTGAAGACCTGCAATAATCTGTTGTCAAATTTCTTATTGAAAATCCCTGCAGGGCTCAGCAGAATATTATGCTTCAGAGGATAGTTATGTGATGCTCCAGTGGTGTTGGGAGAGATGCAAGGAAGCAGGCAGTGAAACTATCAAGATGGCAATCCTTCTCTGTCTTCCAGCCTCCTTAGGAAAGACTGAGTACAACTGGGTTTGTCCTAAATGCAGATGGAGCCAGTCCGTGGTAATCTGTGCAGGTAGGAATAGAAGGTGACTGGGAGTGTAGGTGGGAGTCAATCCCCACAGGCTGCATCAGGAGAGGAGGTGATGCTGAGGGCTCTGTGAGCCTCTGGGTGTTGCACAGTAGCTGAGCACGCCATTTATTGGCAATCTGAAAAGAGCTCAGATGAATACAAAACCTTTGTGTCTCTTTATCAGCTCTGTGCCTCAGACTTTGCGCTAATGTAAAACTGTAAATCCCCAGCAATTAACAGCTGTTTCTACATTAGCAGAGCTCCCAAGGTTCTGCTATCTCCATTTGTCTTCAAACATTTTATTAGAAATTTGACACCAGTGATGTTCTAATTAAAGTCCATTTCCTAGAATGAAGTACTTCTGTATACAGCACTGTGGATTTATTCTTTCAAGACGGCCTCCAATTTCAAGCTTGCTTGCAGCAAGTGTTACAAATAATGTTATTTTCATAGTAAGAATCATCATTGACATGGTGCTTAGGCTGCTTTTCTGAAGATTGTTGATTGTTGATTTCTCTTAAAATCTGGTAATTCTCAGTGGACCTCATTTAGATACCAATGCTGTGTGTGTAAATTTGTTTCTGATTTTGCATAGAGAAGTTATGGTCATATGTGGAGAGAAACTGAAACGCATGCTGGGTATGAAAAGATAATTTATCATAAAATGAAACAAGAGAGCAGCTCATATCTTGGATATCAACAGAAAACCCGCTTTATTTAAGTGAGTTATGCATTGTTTAAAGGAAGGAATAACACAATGATTTGAATGAAGTAAAAAGGAACATCTTGCTTTTGAAAATGTCTTGTGGGGTAAAGAAAATACAATTTTTTATGCTCTAGCTTTCTGTAATCTGAACGACATTAGAAGAAAATGACAGGCATTCTTGACTTAATTTGTAATTAAAAAAACTTAGGAGTGGAGTTGTTATTCATATAACTGTGGGAGGCAAACTTCTTCTCAAAAAATAATTGTCTATACATTTCAGTGAATTTGAAGGTTTGTTCTATGTGGGAAAGGACTTCTTCCTGAGCTTGTTAGATGTAAATAATTTAAGATGGCAAAAAAAGTATCGTGTTTTATAAACCATTTAAATAATAGCAACAGCCCTTGAGACCCATAGCTCATGGCTCATAATCCAGAAGCCAAGATATTCAGTTATTCAGTAAACAAATTGGAAAGACATTACAATAATGGCTTATATCTCCTATTAGATTCAACTATAATTCATCTCAAAGCTCCTCTATAATGAGGCTGTTGTGTGTTTTTTGAGGTAAGGTGTTTTACAGCAAAGAGTCTCAATAGTCCACCAGGCACTTACTGAGCTCTAAACAGATGCCAGATACTAAAAAAAAAACCCACTGTGGTATAATGCCTCATATCGGTTTTGGCTCAAACACAGTTTTGGTTTTTTGGTGTATTTTCATCACTATGAATGTCTGAGATACTGACAAAATCATTATGTTTATTGTGTTGAGGATTTTACACTCGTCCATATTTTGGTAACAAAATTCTGTTTCCCAAAAATTTTTACAGTCAAACCATGAAGTCAAGCTAGGAATTAAGCACACAGGAAAAACACTCTCTGCTGTGTATTTTACTTCCCCTCTGTTATAGCCAGATTAAGCATATTGCTTGAAGTCTGGTATAGAACTCAAGTTCTTTCTAGGTGTTCCTGTGCAGTGAGTTGAGGTCTATATGTGTGACATCTCTGATGTATGATGCAGTCTTCCCCATAGAAATAACACTGCCAAATATCAGGTTGTTGTAGTAGGAGTTCATTTATGTATACTGCAAAACAATACAGGGAGGTCTTAGAAAATTCCTCTGGCTCAGTGCTTTGCTATTGTAATCACTTTAATTATGGGAGTTTCCTTGAACCCAGCTTCACCCACAGTAGCAGGTTATCTACTTCTGGACTTTTTAATGAGTGCAGAGTTGTTTTACTTTTCAGTTTGCTGGGATTTTGATAACTGTGTGAATACTACAAGGCATTCAACTTTCCTTTGCACACAAGCATTAGTTCAGAGCACTGCCTTGAGCAATGGAATTCTTCTGAATTTGTTGGTGTAAATACCCCAACTCATGTTAATTAAAATATTCTTCCATATTCTATTTCACTTTAGTTGCAAATATGAAGAAAGCGTTTGTAACAGTTAAAAGTGTGAAGGGTTTGCCTCATTTTTTAAAATTTCCTGTTAAAATCTGCATACTGAATAACAGAATACTGCTGAACAAGGTCTTGTTTAAATTAGCCTACCCTAGCAGATGGACTATGTGACTGCTTTAACCATTTATTTTTCTTTTTTTTTTTTCATGTACTACTTAATTTGAGGGTTTCTTTTTTGTTTATAGTCTCATGGGATCCTTATAGTCTTCTTTTAACAAAAAAGTGAACTTTTGAGCTTCTAAAATGAAGATCCTCTGGGATGTAAAACACATCTTGTGTCAGTTTTGCATAACTTACATGATTTGGAAAATAAAATGCTAAAATTTACTGTAGATAAATCTTAAGCAGATAAAAAATTGCTGTATTATTTCTTGTTGAGCATTTGTTCTTTATTCACATCCATTTTCTTCATGCGTAACTGAGCTTCTGTAAATATATTTTCTTTCAGGTTAGCTATTATTACTAACATCGATTTTTTGAAGATGAATGTTGGTTTCAGTACACAGATTTCTGTACTTGGCATTTTGTCTAACATCATCTGTAACACTGAATGATGAATGACATTTCATTATATAAGTATTTTATTTTACCACATATTTGTTTATCCAAAGGAGTTCAAATATTGGTTATCTGAAATGCAGCTATGAGTGAAGAACCTCTAAATATGCTTATTTGTACTCTACCACCATGATATTAAAGAGGTATTCTCCCTCAGAAAAATCAAAAGGTTCATTTGATTTTTTTTCAGAACATTAAAACAAAGAATAAGACATTGGCTCAACTGCATTCATCACGAGCTTTGATGCTACCTAAAATGAGTCTGTGATTTCAATCCAAAGGAGGAAAAGGGGAGTGAGAGGATGGGATGGAACACAGATGCTTGCTGTATGTCCCTGCTCTTGCCCAGAGCCATGGTCTCTCTGCAGAACAACAGACTGTGAGGGACAACATAATCCACAGTGCCTCGTGTTCCAGTGCTGATTAAATATTTGATGTGTTAGGAGAGAAAACAAGCTCCCTTCCTTTCCTAGGGAGTGAACATGCTGAAGAGCTTTAGTTTGTTTATCATTACATTATAGTGCCTTGGAGCTGGTGAGCTGCTTTGAGATGCAGCAGTGGAAGATACCAGCCTTCTCTCTGGGATTACAATTGTTTTCCCAATTTTTCTTAAATTCTACATGAATTTTGTCACTTTTAATCCTATGCTGAAATGTGAAATCATGAAAATTATGAAATAGTAGTTTAAAGTTCTCTACTTTAAATTTTTTTAGGAGGGCAGGGTTTGATTTCCTACAAAATTTAAGTGTTTGTGGTCAAAATCCTGGACAATATTGTAAGAAGGCAAAGAACAATTATGTGGTGGGTGATAAAGGGTTTTTGTCTGTAACTGTTGTCTGTATTTTATGCTTTGCAAAGTCCAAAGATAAGCCTGAATGTCTCCTGTTATTAGACATTTTTGGCTATCTGTCTTGTCAATCAGGAAGATTTAACATGCTCAGAATTCATCCTTACACAAGTTATTTTTTTTAAAAAATGTTATCTGAGTACAGGAAATATGAAGCTGTCCACACTGGCCTAGACGATTTTAATTTCGAGGGTTACTTCTCATTGTTATGACTGTGGATACAGACAATGCAGAAAGCTCCATATCTTATCTGCATGTTAATTCCTAGACTCTTCTCCTCAGAGTTATTTCTTAATTGTGCTGAAAAGTGAAACTGGATGAATGGCTGGTGAGGTATTTGTTTTGTTTTGTTTTAGTGGAAGGGGTTTTTTTCAATTTATTTTACATTAATGTAGTTCTCTAAGAAATATTTTTGCCAGTCTTGATTACTTTGAACTTTTGAGGCTTATTCATTTAGAAGTTTTGTCTGAAGAAAATTTGTAGATGTTGCTGAAAAAGTTTAGGTGAACCATCACCAAAACTAATACCTGGAAGTGTGCAGTCTGGAACATATATAAAAGAGTTAAGGTCTGTTATGATATAAGGCACCAAACAACAACAGCTTTCCTTCAAAACACATTACTGCTGAAAATGCACAAGTGAATAGATTTTGCCTGTCTGAGAAGGGACTGTTACAATGCATTGGGTAGGATCAAACAATTTATAGTATGTAGACTTAACATTATGCTCTTTTACTCCTTAAATCATAGCCTTCTAGTAAACTCCAGCTGTTGGGGAAAAAAAATATATATATATACAGGCACAGGAGAATAATTCCTCCCAAATTTCTGTGCTAAAGACTTATAGGCTAAGAAGAACAAGGATGTCAGGCCAAAAACAATGTTATCTTTAGATATTTTGAGCAAAAAAAAATAAAATTCTTGGACTTAACACAATGCCCTAGCACTAACTTTTCCACTCAAGTTCCTTGTAGTTTCCTTATCAAAAATAACATTGACAGGTCATAAAGTGCTGTTTAGAAATAATATATAATTAAATGTGGACATCTTAATATTTTTCCATCTTTTTCTCTTTCTATGCAAGTTTATTTAGTAAATGATAAATGTAGAGGCACTAACAGCCCACACAGCCAGTAAGGTGTTTGTGTGCCTGCCCAGCCCCTCTTGTGAACATGTTCTACCCATTTCAGCAGCCTGCACACCAGGCTGATGGGAGCTACTTACCTCCCTTCGCCTACCAAGATAAGGGTATTTGGTTCTTATTTATATGCAAGCTTATGGAGGTAATTTTTGCAAATGATTGTATTTTTTATGCTTTTGACTCTGCAGCTTAAATGTATTCAGCTTTCTTTCTAGAAGAAAGTCAATCAGAATAAATCAAAACTAATAATCTGGTTTCTTGACTTACTGAAAATATTCCTGGAAAACCACATTATACATGTATTACAACTCAGAATCAGTTTGATATTTATTAGAACTAGTCTAAATTAACCACAAGAGTCACAGAAAAGAGTTCTCCTGGAAAAAGAATTTTTTTTTTTTTTTGCACAGACAAACAGACAGCTTTTGTACTATTTTTCAATAACAATGGCAGCAAGAGCAGTGCTTAAACATGGCAAATGAGGAGTGTTGCTGCACCAAGTGTGATTGTGCAGGTTTGGGTGCACCAGGCCAGTCTTTACAGCCACCATCTCAGTATGGCTGTGATTATACAGTCAAGTTCATAATTGGAACTGAAGGAGTAGTGGGAGAAAATGTATTTTATTTTATTTGGTTAGTTATGATCCTCTCAACTACATTTTTCATGAATACTGAAGTGTTCAACCCAGTATCCATACCCAGAACAGGAAAATTTTACAGCACAATATGTAGAATATTTTTGAATAGTTAATTTGAAAGAACTGTTTCTAATTTATGGTTCTAATTTAACCTTTTTCACACAGGTTGCCCACTAAGGTAAAAGAAACACAAAGTTGTACTTACTGGTGCAATGTAACAATATATTTCACAGTGGAAATCTTCACTGTTCTGTCTTTGGTCTTCAGACTGAGAGTTATTCAAAAGCGACTTGGAGTCTGCGTCTCAGACTGGCATGAACTGCTCAAACAAAATTTGCTAATTGTGAATAGTTAATTTGTTCCATGCTATCATTGCCATCAGATATCTCCCCATTTCTCTTCTGCCTCTGTTCTCTATGATGAACAGAAGTAGATAAAGTCAAAGTCTACTTATCTGTGTGTGGTGACTACAGTGGGAATTTCTCTGATTTCATGCCTTGAATTTAATCTCTCCACTCATGATGCTCACATACTCCTGGATGACACCCTCAGACTCTGTTTTGTATTACCACAGCAGAATAAAGGTGTACTGTATTTCATTTCTTGTTACTGTTGGGGTTTTTTTATTGCATTGAGCACAGAAGCCCTGACTGCACAAAGGCACCTGTTATAAAACCATATGTGAAAGATAATCTCTGTGTCAAAAAACTTGTGCCATAAACTAAGAGAGAAACAGTAAGTAAAAAGGAGGTAAAAGTGACATACCCAAGGTCAAAAATGCTGCTGTAGACCTCACTGTTTCTCTTCTTGAGTCTTATCTAAGGCAATTATATAAAACCCAGAATATTGTGTGCACCACATTAAGTTGCTATATATGTCTTTTAAAACAGAGAATGTTTCTACCCACACAGTAATCTTTCAGAGATACTACTAATTACTGCTGCTTGCATTCCATTAGAAGAAACACTTCTGAAAATGGGAAATCCCTCTTAGTCAAAGTACAATATGATTATAATAACAGTGATCATCTGTGAACTAGAAACCAAAAGCTAGCGTGGTAGACAAGTCCAAATCCATTTTAAACATCAGCCACTGAAAAGACATAGAAAAACCTTTTGCATCAAACAAAGACTCCAATGTTAAAGGAAGCTGTCTGTAATGAAAGATGGGCTTGATACAAGGCTGATTTCCATTGTAAATGGAATATGTTAGAACCTTCTTATTGGAAACAACTTTGCTGCACCTTCATGCAGAATTTTCCAAAAGCTCACTGAAAATAACTGAACTATGGTGTCAGTGTTTGACGTTACCTACTGAAGAGTCAGGTAAAAGAAAACTTGACTGCTGATAAAAGTGCAGCCAGACAGCTGTCCCTGTCCCCAGACCCACGGGTTAACATGGTTTGGGTAGTGCCCATGGCCAGTGATATGCAAAGAAGGGATGAGTCCAGCACTCTGGGCAGCTCTGATGAGCAGGCACCCCTCTGCAGAGGCACTGAATAGATATTTCCTTTGGCATGAGCTTGGTTCAGGGCTTAAATTTGTGTCCAGAATCTCTCATAGGATCTGATAATATCATTTCTGCTCCTAAAATACATTATTGTTCCATTGATGTTTATTTTCTCCTGAATACTTCCTCTTTATTTTCTCCTAGGATGAATGTAGGAATGTTGTTGCTGAAACAGCCTGTGAAATTAAGCTATATTAACGAGATTTATATTAGCTGACTGATTTTCACAGTATTCTCAGATACTTTGGAAAAGGTCTAGAACCCTAATTTAGCAATATTTCTTTGTCTGTTTTTTTTTAAATTGTGATAAATATCCAATTTTTAAAATGAAATCCACCAATTTTGAATATTTCATATAAATTCTCCCTAAAAATTATGTTAGCATTAAGGTTATGTCTTTCAGCAACTTTCTGAGTAATTCTCTAGTTTGTTCAACAATTATTGCTGAAATGGCTGTGATCTTAGGCACCCTTATTCGTGCCTGACATTCTTTCCCTGTAACTAATTATTTTTCAGACTGTTTTAATTGCTGGGTGTAGGATGCATTGTTTGTAACTGCTAAGTATTAGAAGGGGACATACTCCGCAGATCATTAAATGTGCTACCAGGAACAAGCATTTTTTCTGAGACCAAGGATATTTATCAAAAGGAGTCAGTGTGTTTGTTGAGGGCAAGAGGCCATCTCCAGGAAATGTCTCCCTTAATAAATGCTGGCACAGTAAGAGCTGTTAATTATTTAAGGTGATATGGAGACCATAGATCTCAGGAGAAATGGATTTCTTGTTTCTTTTATTTACAAACAGGATGCGTTAAAAACCCTGAGTTAATTGCATTTGTTTTTTAAACAATCCCAGACTAAGAATTTTTTGGTAGCCTGCAATCATTGCTAAAGAGAAGGCAAGTAAGAGACATCAAAATATTATGCATATTTCATGGCTTCCTATCAAAACACAAAGTGATGTAAAATAAAAGATTTGAACATCTATGCTTAACTTAAACTAGGCCAACATCACTGTGTACTTTCAAAGTCATTCACTAATGAGACTGCCTATAAAACCTAGGTCAGAAGTACTGCTTTGCGATGCTGTCAGGTAAAGCTTTTGCTTCCATTCTATCTGATTTTGGCAAAGCAAAGGCTCCTTCTCTCTGTGAGTGCCCTAAGCCCCAGGTGACAAGAGCATGTCAGGAGTGATCAGGGGTCCAAAAATCTATGAGCAAAGATCGAAGGAATTGGGAGTTGTAGCCTAAGGAAAAGAAGATTGAAGAAGCGACACAGTAGCAGCTTTGCTAGGTATAAAGATATCCCTGGAGAGAGCTACCTCTCTATGTCCAGGGTAGATAAACAAGAAATAATGGGATCACCTTATATAAGACAAGGTTCTGCTCAGAAATAAGGAAAAGACTTCTAAAAAAACCCCCCAAACTAAACAAAAAACCCCAGACAAACAATCAAACAAAACCAACCAAACAAAAACTCCAATCACAGCAATGCATTGAAATGAAGGTTGTCTAGTGTACTTTGAGCTATCACTTCTCAGAGGTAACTTAGACATAATAGTTCCTGCCTTGAAGGATGTGGCTTCATCAAGCTCCCTAGACTTTTTTTTGCAAGACACTAACAGAGGAAATCCACCTGGGAACTAAAATAGCCTTTCCCAATGAAAATTTAATCAAATCAGATCTGGTTTTAGTAGAATGTCTCATTTTTTGTCACTTTTGGGGTGCTTTCTTAGGTTGGGAGGTTGGGGGTGGGGGGAGCAGTGTTTGTTTGGTTGGGATTTGTTTGGGTTTTTTCTGTTTGGTTTTCCTTTGCTTGGTTTTGGTATTGTTTTTGTTCAGAATTACCTTATCACCGACTGATGAGTTTTGTCTTTGGAAGGGTCCAAACCACTCACTTTGATCACACCACTTGAGAGGTTTGGCATTAGAGATCACTGCAGAAGGTTGGCAGTGCCGGGCTCCCCGTGGCACAGTTCACAAGCACCGTGTGCCTAGGAAACCCCACCTTGGTTTACCTCAGAACTGGTGACATTATAACATTGTGAAGCATAGAACTGCTGGCACTATAACACCCTGGAGCATAGAACTGGTGGCATTATGACCTCATGGAGCATAGAACTGGTGACATTATAAATAACATCCTGGAGCATAGAACTGCTGGCACTATGACACCATGGAGCACAGAACTGGTGGCACTATGACACCCTGGAGCATAGAGCTGCTGGCACTGTGACATCGTGGAGCATTTATTTTGGCAGCGCTGGGCTGTCCTGGGGCGGGCTCAGAGCAGCAGGCCGTGTCTCTGCTCCCTGCCGCGCTGCAGTACCCCCGCGCGGGGCTAGATGGCGCTGGAGCCCGCACAGAGGGGCGCCCGCGCTCCGGCCCGGGGGAGCTGGAAAAGGGAAAATCCCGGGAATGTTCTTCGCCTCTGCTGTTTCCTCCATCACCTCCAATGGAAAGAGCACCTCAGCTGCCTTGGTTACTGAAAGAATGTTTCGTTCCGATTTACCCCACATTACTAAGCTCTCATATTTTATGGGTTTTTACAGTGTTTTCTATTTACACCAAGGCTAACTGAATATATTTTCATGAGGAGACAATTTACCAAAAGCTGGCATTTTGGGAGGACTAACATTATTCAGGGGGAAAAAAATTAGAGAACTGTTAAAATACTTTATTTCAACATTTTAAGAGGATGGTTGTTTTCTTTTCCTTTTTTTTTTCTAAACTTTTTTTCTTTCTTCCTTTTTTTTTTTTTTTTCCTCTAAAGAGCATATTTACTTAAAGACTTCTTGCTCTCATATTTGCTTCTCTGATGTTTACTTGACTGGAGAAAGGAGAAATAAAATGAGTAATATCTAAAAGTGTAAAATGTGCGCTGCACCAAAAATGGATTAGAATGGCCCAGATAAAATGAAAAAGGGTTGGTTTATACTTTTCCCAGTTTCACAAAGAAAGTAGTATAATTAAGCTAACACATATTATATGGAATATATAATAAATTGAAAAATCACTTTCCCTTGGTTTTGGTTTTATCCTATGTACACGTTCCTTTTTTTCTCAGTTGCAGTAACTACAATTTCCAGCACATTTTTGTGTGGTTTAAGTTCATCCTATGGTGTCTGCTGAGGGGTTTTTTAAGAGACCAATGTGAGTTTTAAGACATATTGAAGAGAAAAATGTTTTGTGAATGGAATACATTAAATAGTCTTAGAAAGCCTATGAAAATAAAAGTTAAAATGTATTGCACTTTCTATGGGAAAATTTGTAGTGTCAGATAATAGGTAGAAGGATTCAAGAGATAAAATTTATTCTTAGTTGAATAATTCAAGTATTTACAAAAAGAATATGAGAATTATTCTCAAAGTCATTACCATTTTTTTATATTGTGTAATTCTGAAAACTGTTTAAAATTATAAAAAGCTGAAATCTAATTTGTTTGATGGCAATAACTTCTGGAATAACAACATTTGTCTGAGTAGTTTGAGGGAATTTAACATTAATTAGGGTTTTAACTAGGAAAACAACAAGACTGGCTATAATTCTTTGGAGACAAGCTGTAACAAACATCTTTGTAGGTCAGATTCAATTAACTTACAGTCGAAAGAGCATGAAACCACACTGTGATTTAACAAGCCAAAAATATGACTGAGTTTCACTCATGAAAGAAATTGACCACACTGTTTCCATCATCAGCATTATTAGATAGCATCAGTTGTTTTCTGAAACATTTATCAATTAATTGCTTCACTTTTTCAGGCATACAACTAAAACTTTGCTCAAATCTGTACATCTCACGTACCACTGAAATTATCATTCCTGTCTCTCTGGGATGTTGACTATGTGTCAAAGATGGGACAATCTAAATAGCCACAAGAAGAAAACTGCTCAGAGAAATTCATATGATGAATGAACACTACTGATGTGAGAGTTTATCTTGGCCTGGTGTTTCCTGTGACCATGACATCTGAGAGAGGGAAGAGTTAAACTCTGCTCATGCTGGCACCAGCCAAACACCAGTTATTGATGGTTGCCATGGTTCTAGGTCCAAACAGGGCTAACAAAGTCATTTTGGGTTTAGATTGGAATTTAATTTGCATGGCAGCAGCAAGTCTTTGCCTGAGATACAGCAGATGTCTCTTTTTACAGAAAAGGTTTTAATCCCTTTGTGATTAATGAATTCTGTGTTCAGCTGTGCTTGTATTTTGTTTGTTGTGTCATGAAATGTGACAGCTCACACAAGAGTCATTTTATTCCAGTAAGGTCAATGCAAACTTTTCCCTATCTACTTTATCATGACTTCAGTCAAGGGACAATGCTCAAGTCAGTAGAGAAAACTTGAAAATGAATCTTTTATAGCAAGATAATACTCTACTTAAACCTCAGGAAAATCCATGGGCTTTTTCTTTGCTCTGTTCTTTCAGAAAAGGTATGTTAGTTCTATATTGTGTATTTGAGAAACCACAGCATGTTCACCTGAGAAATTCAATACCCCTCAGTCCCTGGTTTGGCATCCTATGCCCCCCTTGATGTGAGTTTTCACCCAAATCACTTTGCCATCTCCACATGATTGGGTGACCTCTCCTGAAACAATCACTTAAGCCACTCTTGACAAAGCCCTCAGTAGAGAAGAGTCTCAGCGTGTACTTCTGTCCCACTGACTGTTTACAGATTTGATGTAAGGAATACATGTACTGTGATAAGCAAAGACCCAGTAGAACAAGGACTAGGACATAGCTCTAATTTATTGCTGGCCAAATTACTGCCACTGGCCAAATGTAGTTCTCATTTAAATAACTGAATTTCTATGTCAAACACTTCAGTGGAGTCAAGGAGTCAAGGGCTGTGCTCCCCTCATTCCTCTTCCACCCAAGCAGCTGCTCGTTGGGATACTGGGATGCTTCCGCTGGTGTCTGGGAATGGAGTCACATCCTGAAGAGATGCATCTCAGAGACAGAGGGAGACATTGCATCCTGGTCTGTGTCTTCCTGCACAACTGTGCTGAGTACTGACCTGATTCCCACCAGGGTCATGGAGGGCCAGCCTGATGCAGAGGTTGGAATGTTCCTGCCTGGACAGCCCTGAGCCAGCAGCCCCCCTGAAGAGTTTAGAGAGATCCAGACACCCAAAATGGGCAGAGGGAGCTGCTTGGGAGCAACCTCACAGGTGCTTTCCTGACAGTGAGCTGTTAGGCAGAGCTGGCTGTGGGCTTTGCCTCCTTCACAGCCAGTGCAGTACCCATGTCAGCATTCTGAGAACCACAGTTTTTCACAGAAGAATTTAAAGCGTGTGGCTTGGCACATACTACCCGAGCCCAGGAATCTACTCAAATGGTAATTCCACAATGTGAGGTAAAACTTACTTGTTAAAGATGATCTAGCTCTGGATGATCTGGACCTTTCTCAAGAAAGGCCTTGATTGACCTCCAAACAGGCTCATATTTACAGACTTTCTACTCAGCTGAGAAATCTTCTATAATGGCCTTTAAGTGTATGTGTTTATCAATCACTCTTTTGTGAAGTGTAATGGGAGCCTTTGTGAAAAGGCTACATAATGACTCTTGATATTTACTGTACTGGATCTATTTGAAAAGTAAGAGTGGTCATGGTAAGAGTTACTATAAAAGTATCTGTTTTCAGAGAATCCTGCATAGGTAGAAAGGAGAAAAATTCTCTGTAGGAGAAAAATTTCTGTAGAAATCAAAAATATGTCCAGTGATAAAATGTCCCATAGATAAATAAAAGTCCAAAATTCAGAGAAAATTCCTAGGTTAATGTTTATATGTCAATAGTCAAGCAAGGTTACATACCACTCACTTTAAAGAGTTTTCCAGTGATGTTACCCTTCTTTGACTGTGAGCAAACTTGTGATTTTGGGGGGAGGTTGAGTTTTTGTAGGTTTTTTGTGTATGTCTGTGCCATTTCCACTGCCAGTGCACTGCAGATGTGTAAGTAACAATCAAGACCTCTACAAGTTTAACTTTCACTACACAAGTTGCCTGGAGCACAGACATTGGCACATCCCTCCTGAAAAATTTCACATAGAATTGAAATCTTCTCATCTCAGTCCTGTTCCAACAGGTATTTTAGCCCCTAAACACTAACCCTAAGCCCCTAAACTTGAAACTTTTAAAAGAAGAGATTTGCTTGGTACAGTTTTAGATGTTTTCTGGAAATTATAGTGCTTCTAAGATGCAGTGAGCTTCCTGCAGAACACATACTGCAGCACTGTCTACTCGAAAAGCATAACATTAGAGCAGTACATGCCTCATTTCAGAGCTAAATCTATCAAAGTCTGCAGAAATAATGTCAGAAAGCCCTTCACTAGTAGGAAAGGTAATCAGCTCTGAAAGTGTGAACCCCCAGAAATGCTGAGGTAGGGAAATTCAAACCTTGATTGCAATCTCATTAAGAACAAGACATGTGATCTTCCATACTTGTAAAGTGAGCCCAAAGCCTTGCACTTGGTTGCAAGATTGCCACTTGCATGCTGTCAGGGAAAGAGGTGTCAACAGAGGCACATGAGAGTTCAGCTCTGAGCTGTACCAGAGAAAGCTGTAAAGACTCATAGTTTATTTACATTAAAATATTTCTGGAGTAAGATATGCAAACAACGGTAAAATATGAAGAAAGTAAATGGTGAGCAGAAGGTGAGCAGTATGTTTGGGAGCTGTGAAAGAACTGAAGGAATGCCAGGCTTGGATTAATTTCTTATTTTCTCTGTTTCCTAGCTTAAGAATAGAATAAAAGCACAAACCACATACATCTCTTTGAAAAAGCAGACTTTGAAAAGTAAAATAAAAGCAAATAGTCTGAGCAGGAAACACTAATATCTGGGAAACAGTAAGAGGAACTATTCCATAGAGGAAGGAAAGCCTCCTGCAGATGACCTTAAAATTGCATATGGAGGCCAGAATGCAATGGGTGATAGGGAGAAAGAGGATTAGAAAGGTGAAGGACATTACTTTTCTCCTACAGTTTATCCTGTGCAAAATAAGAATGCTACACAGATGCAAAATGCTCCATTTAAAGGTCCAGTGTTTAGCAAAGTTAAATCTTGGAAAATGCTAATCTTCTTGCAGCTTTTGTTGTGTGCACAGTCACAGCCCTTTTTATATTGCAGCTGGCCTCTGGACAACAATGAAAAAAACCAAAAATCACACCAAACCATATAATAACAAAACAAGACAAATGTAAAATGGGAAAATAACTGAGCAGATACTATATAACTCTTTCACTTCTGTCTGCTCCCATCCTAAACAAATTGAGCTCATCAGTTAGGCAGAAGGATGCTCAAAACTGGGAGTACTTGAATTTGACTCACTGCCATAAAAACACAAGTCATATTTTCTATGTACCAGAGTTTGTGTTAGAGCTCCAGTAGGAAAAAAGGAAGAAAACCCTTCACCACATTAATCATCTTAGGAACCTCCTGGCCTTTAAGCACTTTCTTGTAAAACATGTGGTCGAACTGCAATGTTCATAATTCAGTGAGTAGTTTTAGTGAAATCAGAATGACTATTTTTAGAAATGCTTAGCAACTGGAGCAAGGGAAAATCTTCCCAAAACCAAATGGACTGTCTTTTTCAGAAAAACACTGGTGGCTTTTCTATACTTAAGGACCACAAGGGTCCTTAAGCAGAGACACAGAGGGATGCAAAGCATTTTTACAAATATATGCACTATTAATAAATGACTTTTTATCCAGGTATTGCCTGGATGAATGAGCAGTTTAACTGTGCCACCACTCGTGATGCCCACAGGATAGCAGGGAAGAGAACCTGTTTTCTCAGAGGTGTTAGTCATGGTGGAGATCCAAGTGGCACTCTGCATGCCAGGTCAGGCCTGTAAAGACATTTCTGTCCATAAGAGATTCCGCATTCAGCTCATGCCAGCAGAGCTGGTTTATGAGGGAGCTGGTTGGGGAGAGCTCTGCCACCAGCACTTGGGATAAGTGAATGTATTAGAAGCCAACTGCACAGTTCATTTGTGATTTTTCCAAATACTTCCAAGTAGTCATAACATCCACAATGCAAAATTGCACAACAGATCTAGGTGGCAACATCAGGTATTTAAGATCTGTGTCCTTGCTTTGTGTTGGACCAAAGAGCAATACTCTAAAAATATTTTCACAAAAGCAGAAGTGAATTGAGATGTCTGGTATGAGGGTTCCTCATTTCAGTATGTGCCAATGTACAAGGTGCAGAGCTATGTGAGGGAGAACTAATTCATTCCCCGTACAGAGTGCTCTTGTTCAGGTTAACTGATCACAAATACCCCAAAATAAAACCTAGGGTTCATAGACAACTTATATGGATTGACCCGAACCAAGGACACACTAGCAAGGATGCACGCAGGCTTAGTCTGGCATTTGAAAAAAGTTTAGACTAAAAAAGTAACATAGAACCTAAAGAAAGCTTTCGAAGCAAAATTCTTCTTCAAAACAAGGTATACCCTAAAATGTTACAGTTGTTGTTACAGTGGAAGCATTTCACCTCTGTCAATGGTGGTCATGCAGGTGAAAGACTTAAATCTTTTCTATCGATGTCCAGGAACACAGCTAATACACAGGATGCTGTAACCCTAGTCGCCACCGAGAGATCAATAACTCTAGGCTCCAGGGCCCCTCAGCGTGGTCACCCTAACCCTAACGCTAAGCCGACCCCTAACCCTAGTAATCCTAACCCTAACCCTAACCCTATTAGCCCTCGAGAGCCCTGTAACCCTAGGCCCCAACGCCCCTGAGCCTGGCCCCAGTAACCCCATCTGCCTCTGAGCGACCAATAACCCTCGGCCCCAGGGCTACTCAGCCTGGCCGGCCTAACCCTAGCCTCCCCCAAGCGCCTTGTAACTCTGGGGCGCGGCACCCCTGAACCAGGCCCCACTAATCCTAGCCGCCCCAGAGCGCCCAGTAACCCTAGGCCCCGGCAACACTGAGCTTGGGCTCCCTTACCCTACCCTCTCTCGACAGCCCAGTAATCCTAGGTTCC
>VWYP01026233.1:173389-193260 GCA_013400435.1 Pycnonotus jocosus | reverse complement strand
TGGGCTGGGCTGGGCGCCGGGGCCCGGCCAGCCGCACAGGCGGGACCGCCGCATCCCGGAGGCGCCCGGCCCGCCCTGCCGCCGCTTAGGGAAGCGCAGCCTCCTGGCGAGGGGCTGTAGCTGGTTGAAGGCTCCCCTCCCTTTCGGCTGCGGAGCTCCGTCAGCGCAGGACGGGGCTCTCCATCCCCTCGCCTGCCTTCCGAACCAGGGGCTGCAGTTCCCGGCAGGCGCCCCGCGCCGCTGGCCAGCCCCGCCGTCTGTAAACCCTGCGCCCGACCTGTGACCCGCCAGCGGATTCTCGGCTTCGAGACGAGAAGAACGGAGGACACCTGCAGACCGAGAGGGCGGGAAGACATTCCTTTGCCCGCATCTTTTCTCGGTCATGAGATTTTTATCCAGCGGCTTTACGGCTCTGTTCTTTAGTTTGTATGTCTTGAGTACCAGCTGCCTTGACTAGCGTGTGGAAATTGGCACAGAATTTGCCAGTCGCAAAAATACAGTTCTAGACCGTTGTGTGAGCTTCATATTCCTGTGGCAGCAGTTTTTGGCACCAAATGTAGTGCTTTGAACAGTGGGATTTT
Organism: Pycnonotus jocosus; assembly: GCA_013400435.1. NCBI lineage: Eukaryota > Metazoa > Chordata > Aves > Passeriformes > Pycnonotidae > Pycnonotus > Pycnonotus jocosus. The sequence goes on along the minus strand of VWYP01026233.1, from coordinate 192,679 downwards.
TCCTTGACCAGCAATATAAGCGCTACTTTTGTCATTAATAAAGTGTGTTGCTTTTATTTTTTAAAACACTAGCACTTTGCTAATGTTTGAAGGTCGGCAAACTAGTGACTTAGTCAGAATTGTTGTCCAAGAAGGGTCTGCTGGGGTCACACACTTCAGTTTTCTGTATTTGTAGGAAGCCACAGAGATAATGTTGGGTATGTCTTAAGATACTAACTGATGAGGGTAGAGGAAACCACATATTAAACAACTTTAGTTTAATTTTATACAGGATGCATTTTTTCTTCTTCTGATGCCTTCTTGGCCATCAGAAACCACTGAACATAAAAGCTATTCCCACACCACCATTCTGTCTTACTCATATCGCAGAAATTGTTTCCAAAGAGACATAATGACAAAAAAAAAATCCTTCTGCAAAATTTTATGCCTGCCCTGTTAGTAGATTATGTAACTAAATATAAAGGTGCTTCAAAGATTGCAATAGAGCAGAACCAAGTTATTCTTTCTGTTGGCTAAATGCAGGTATTTTTCCTTTTAGTTTAAAAATAATACTTTTTTATTTTCAAGTGCTGCACTTGAGTTTTCAACATTTAATCACTTTTTTTTATTATTATCAACTGACTCTTAAAAGAGGTAGAAAGTTCTGCTTACTTGCAAAAAAACCCATCAATTGGGTTCAACAAAATGTGATATTTCTGTCAAAATCTGTTTGGCTATGCTCTGTCACATTTCTTTTTCCTTCATTTGCAAAGTGCTGCAGAGTGGAAGAATGCTAATACAAAATACAGAGTGTTTCTAGGATTAGAAAATAACTAATGCATAAGGATTGTACCATACCACTTCCGCAGTTAAAGCTTCTCAGCAGTAAGTTACAGAAAGTCTTGTGCCTCAAGAGCCTCACATGACTGAAGTCTTCCCTGTTTTGCCCTCTTTAGGTGGATAAGATAGTGGAGCAGCTGCAGCAGTTTGTTCAGAGCTATGATCTGGCTGCCCTGCGGGATTACTGGAGTTATCTGGACCGACGCCTGTTCAGCCGTTTGGAAGACGTGTATCGGCCAACAGTGAACAAGCTCAAAACCAGCTTATTCCGATACTACCTTGTCCATGCTATTCAGGTAGTGTTTGATTTTTAGGCTTCTGCCTTATAAAGATCCTGGTTTCTGAAACCAAAGCAATAAACTACCCTTGTGAGCCTCTGCCAAGCCTGCTGGATTAGGAACGTGCAATTCATGTGTCCTGATTAGGAGTGTGCTGTGGAGTTTGATGCACTCACATGACAAGCTCGTATGCAGGATAGGGAAGTTTGGGCAAGAGGGCAACATGGTGTGCTGGGTGCGAGGTATTTACGCTCACATAAAGACAGGTTTCCCTCAGAAAGGATAACAGTACTGCTAGCTTAGTCCTGCTCAGTTAACTTAGATACTGGCAGAGAACACAAGGTTCAAACTGGAACAAGGAAATGTGGGAGAGAAAAATGAATGTCTTTTTGCTTGCTTTGAATAGAACAGAAAATAATGAGCTTAAAATGGAACAGAGATTTTCTGTTCAAACCCTGGAAAGTCAATGGACTATATTCTCCCCTTCATTCTCCTTGGTTCCATTCCCTGACTGAAGATCTGGGTGTTGGTGGAGGAGTCAAAATCTTTCCAGAAGTGTTTTTTTTCACAGTTTGTTTTGCCATGTGCTTACACTGAGGTGCGACAGTCCTGTCTGAATAATGTGTCAGATGGAAACCTTTTCAACCAGCATCTGCTGTAGACTTGAATAATTTAAGTTATACTTTGGTCCTGTATATGAATGCTCATGTCTCACATCAGTGCACTCTGCACGGGTTTAACTGAAAATCTGTGTTTGGTTCAATTGGTCTCAGCCTTTAAACAGGATTGTGGTGACTAGAAAGAAGGTTGGATTAAGTGCACTTGTGAGCTTCTCTTAGTGTGTTTGGAATTCTTTTGTTTCCTGGTGAATCTGTAACTAACCACTTGTTGTGTCAAGGTGGTGAAAATAGTTGTTATTGTGTTCATAACAAAAAGCAAATGTTCCTAGGCCTAATCTGGTGGCATTAAGGGAAGTATAAGCTCTGTTGTTCTTGCTGTGTTTCAGAATGGCCGCAATGACAAGGCCCAAGAGTTTTTCCTCAAGCAGGCCTCTGAGCTCCAGAACCAGGCAGAGTGGAAGGATTGGTTTGTCCTGCCCTTTCTTCCTGCTCCAGACTCCAACCCCACCTTTGCTACCTATTTCTCGCGCCAATGGGCAGATACGTTCATTGTGTCTCTGCACAACTTCCTGAGTGTCTTATTTCAGTGCATGCATATCCTTTTTTGCAATTAATAGTTAAATCTTCCTTGCCCTCGTGTTATACTTTAAACAGTCATGCCAGAGATATAGTACTATGGAACTATCAGCTTTCAGGTGATTTTTTTACAGCCAAGACTTAATAGAAAGTTGGTGTTTACCAGAAAATGTTGGAATAGTTACTCCTCAGTTATCTGATGATATGTTGTTCCCCAGGCAAAACAATTGTGGTCATTGCTGATGCTGAATCATCCTGATGATAGTGACTAGAAATCTTGTGCACATCTTGTTCTGAAATAGTTTTACTCTTTGCTTGACATAGTACAAAACAGGCGTACAACCATGAGTCATAATCCATAGCTGTACTGGCACCCTCTGTTGGATCCTTCTTTGGGTATATTATGTTCACAACATTACCTAGTGACAGCTCATTATAATAGAGCAGTTGATTGTTGCCAGAAAAAAGTTTTTTGCCCCGTGCTACAGAGTTCTGTCTTACTTGTTTGGTGATGGGCAGGCTGATGGTGCAGCTGGAATACAGCTCATCTTGAACTGTTTCTTCTGTGTACAGTGAAGCAGTAACAGAACCTGTCTTGCCCTCCACTTCTGACTCTGAAAAGAAATAATCTAAAAATCCTTGCAAAGTCCACATGAAATAGTTTGTGCAACAGCAGAGTAAAAAGTTGACTTAAGTAATTCAGCTGTTGCTAATCTTCTGGTCATGCACATACTTTTTGCTAATTGTATGGACTGGGCTGCTTGGTTTTTACAGATAAATGGCCAGTATGGAGTGCTGACTTTTAAATGAGGTGCACACAAATTATTGCCTCGATTTTCTTTAACATTGCTTACCAGTTCCAGTCATACTGAACTTTGAAGCTGAATGTCTCAGGAGCAGTCTCATACAAGAAGAAAATGAATCGTTGCGACATAAGGTCAGAACTGAAATCACTTTTTAGCTGCTGATTGTGTGATGTGAGTTTTGTAAGATTCCATCCATTTGAGAACATTGTAACTTCTCCATTTGGTGCAGTTATTCTAAGGCAGATTCTTTCAGTCTTTTGTTTTATTTTGATTTATCTTTCAATTGTCTCCAGCAAACTTAGGGTTATGATCATATTGTGCAATGTGTGTTTAGGATATTCCTGTCCCTCTGCTGGAGGTGATTGCCTCCCCTTCTTGTGCTGTCTGACAGGTGACTGAATAGTATACAAACTCCTTTTCTGTTACACTGCAAAGTCTAAACAAGGTGAAACTGGTGGCAGGTTAAGGGTATATGTCGTAGAATGAGTAGGAAGGGATGTATGGCTGATTTTGTGAATAGTGTTCAGTCACTTCCAGATTTTAGCTGATAGAGCAATAGAAATGGGCAGTAAATACTGGCAAAGAGACAGAAACTGTTACTTCTGAAATGTCCTCTTCAAGATGTTTGATGTGCACTTAAAGCAATTTAGAGCAACTAATGGAAATGTGAATGTCTGTTTCCCAACTCTAGATCTTAAGGTAAACCGTAAGAAGGGTCTGTTTGTTTAGACAAAATATTGCCCAGCTCCATGTCTTGTGTTTGACAGTATCATCAGCAGATACTTAGGAAAAGGGTGTAATACAGGTCAGTCATTTCCAAGTATAACTTCTGTTAGGGAAATATGTGAAAACTGCAGTTTAAGAACTTTCTAAACTATAGACCACATGTGGCTGATCACATACAAGTAGGAAGGCTTATTCATGTAAGCAGAACTTTAATTTCACTTCCTCAAACATACCAAGAAAAGCTCTTTCTGTATAAATACTAAAGTAAAGTTTGTGCTTCACCTCCTGTGTTACAAAACATTGCTGTATGTTGTGTTTTCTGTTTGTACTGTTTTAATAGCTGTTCAACACTGTCCTAAAAATTGAAGTAAAATAGAGTTATTGATTTCAAAAAGGAGGCATTTTTTGGGGACAAACCCCAAGATTTGTCTCTGTGTACAGTATGGAGTTAGTAGGTCAGTCAAATATTGACAGGAGGGTTCTGCAAAGATGGTCAGTGAACAGGGACAGAGGATAAGATGTGTTTTGAAATAGAGTTATTTTATTTCAAATTTTGTATTATTTTAGTCAAAGCTATGGTTTGTGTTTTGCATGTTGGCTGATATAATTTGCAGTCTGCATAAGATTTTTCTGGCAAATCAACAGAAGTAAAACTAGACTTTCCCTTTTAGTCAACAACTTAGGTCAGAGGGGGAACCAGCTACCTCTAGAATACAAGTTTTAAAAAAGGATGTCAATAAATATTTAATTTTATGCTAGCTGAAATTAAGTAGTAGATTCTGTTTTATGCTACTGAAACAATGCAAATACAGAAATAGCAAGATAGATTTCTAAAACTAATTTTTCTTCCTATATTTTCTTTCCTTAAATACTGTGTTATAAAGAAAAAGAAATAGGTCTGAAAAACAAATGTACAGAAACAGAAAAGCCAGAGGAACTCTTTGTGTGACTAAGTGTCACAGGCATAGACCGCATCTGTTCCAGAAAGCTGCATCCTGAGGTTCCTCTCTGCTACAGGGAAAAAGAGATGGTTTTCTTCCTCCATAATGTGGGGGAAAAATCTCACCATCGTGCTTGGGAAGGGCTTGCACAGGATATGGAGCTGGATTTCAGGGTGACCTGGTTTCACTGACCTTGGTGCACCCTGCCAGTTCAGCAAACCCTTGGCTGTGGGAAGAAGATTACCTTCTAGGCTCCGTGCCTGCATTGCCCTGGCCTCAAACTGCCAGCACAGAGAGGGACTGGTAAGCTCTGCCCTGCCCAGCTCTTGTTTCCCAGCACCACTAATGTCTCCACAGTGACGATGAGGAGAAGAGTGAAGGGTTTTAAGTAGGCTCCAGTTTCATGTGAGTAAAGTACTGATTGTTTTGACTAATTGGACTCATGTGGTGCTCAGCTGGTCAGAACAACTTTTTTCCTTCCCCACCCTTCTAGAGCTGTTGAAATAAAAGGAGTAAACAACTTCAGTGAGTGGGAAGAAGGTGAATATCAGTGACTGTGTGTTTACTTGGTTCTTTTCTCCTGTCTAGCTGTTTGCTCTGCAGGCTGAATCCTCCCGCATGAAGAAAGAGGAACTGGAGGTGGAACAAACAGTTATGCATCACAAGCTGCCTGCATATGTGGCCAACATGGATCGACTAGGGGACTCTGAACTGTGAGTGCCTGCAGGAGAAGAGCTGGGGACAGACTCTGCTGCTTTTGTTGGGTCAGGGAGGTTCCTGGAGGGTCGTTTCCATGTCCCCTGCCCTGGGATTCAATGCAGAAAGACATCCAGGCAGAAATTATGATGACCTAAGTAGGTTTAATGGAATTCATGGCAGGTGTCTCTCCCATCATTTGGGAGGTTCTTGCAAACCAGTGAGAGCCCAAGCACACATGGAAGTGATTCTGCCCTGCTGTCAGCATTGCACCAAGGTGTTCTGGGATCTAGGGCCCTAGTAGCAGTGCCATACCTGCAGTATTGCTTGAATGAAGTGGACTATCTCTTGATTCCAATTTACTTGAGTGCCTGCAGTGCTATAGGTGAATGCCCTGTGTTGTTTTGTAGATACTGTTACTGTATGACCCAAAGGGATTCTTGTTACACAGGGATGTTTTCTTGCTTTTGCAAAGTTAAGGGAAAGGGAGCTTCTCTTCTGTGAGGCTCAGTTATGCACAGAATTCCCCATTAACTTGCTGCAGTTAAAAGTGCATTTTGTGGCCACATCTATTTTATGCCTATCTGTGGAAATTAGGCAACATACACAGTGATACAGCTTCTTTTACTGTTATTTTTTTACCCCAGTACAGGACGGGAATAGGATTGATTAAATTATCCTGTTGCCAGTGACAGATAGAAATTGTAGCAGGCGCTACACACAAAATACCTTAATCTAAAATTTGTCTGATTGAGTAGATTTAAGTGTCTATTGAACTATCTTGGTAACTGCTCTGCAGTCTTTGCACAGGACAGGCTACAGAGTTTAATATGTGACATGTTTTTTTAAACTATGTGGAAAGCCCTGATGCTATCGACATGTATGGAGGTGTATGACATGAGGGATGGGGTAATTTATTCCTGTATTTATTTTTGTCCATTCAAATTAGAAAAACATGCCTAAGAAGTGGCATTTCTTGGCTGTGCAACTTGTCTCTTAGTCTGGGGCCAGTTCTGGTGGCTTATTTTCATGTCTCTGCTTAACCCAAAGCCCAGCTTTAGTCGAACAGTTCCATCCTTGAAGAGTGGATAGAGACAGTGAAGATTATTGTATTCCCCTTGCCCTTACTGCCACTCTCTCTGAGAGGACGCTGTAGTAGAGTGAGGTGAGACAGTTATGTTCTGGGAAGCAGCTGCTGCTCTTGGCATTGTGGACTGAGAATGGAGGTGTTTACAATCATAGAAATGGGCTGTAGCTCTCTTAGTTTCTTTGGTACTGGATTTTGAGATATTGAGGCCCTGTGCTGTAAAATTGTTGCACATAACTTGCTGATCATCAAAGGGCGTTCAGTGAAACATTGGATGCTGAATGTCTCTCAAAATAGATCTGTTTTATGCTTTGAATTAGGAATCCCATCTGAGTAAGTTCTACAGAAATCTGACTTCCTGTTAGGGTCTTTCTAAACAAACCAGATGGAGTGGAAGGAGTTTTAGGTGGCCCTACAGGGGATTCAGGAGCATTTTGGCGCACTGGCTCAGTGGCATCTCTGAGAAGTGAGCTTTTGGTTACAGTAACTAGACCTGCTCCAGGCACTAACAGGATATTTTCAAATAGTTTTTTAGTGCATAGTGGTTCATTGGCTTGGAAATGAACATCTGTCCTCCAGAGGTTCAAACAGCTGCCACTTCACTTAACTGGGTGGTCTTTGATCAGGTTGCCTTGCTGTGCTTTCACACTCTATTTGGTGATATTTTCGTTTTTTTTTTTTTTTTTTTTTTATTAGTGATATGACCTGTAATCAGAGGAGTACAGCACATTCTCTTCAGTCCCGGGGAGGCTTTCTGTCCTCTTTTCTCTCCCAAAGTAAAAAGGGCCCTTCCAGACCAACCCATTCAAGTGGGGCTTCTCCAATGCAGACTGGCAGTATGCTGCTGGGGAAGAAAGAACCAACCAATCACCAGGTAATTCTCAACTGAAAGTTGCTCAGTCTCCAAGGAGTTAACTTGCAGCATGGCCACTGGTCCAAGCTTTTGCTTCCACCTGAAAATTTAAATGTCCTTTCCTGCATTGCAAATGTATGCTGGGCCTGAATGCAGCCCAAGAACAGCTATTGTTTTCTGAGAGCTTGTGCAGCCTTTGCAGTGCTTGGTTGCTTTGCTGCTTCTTTTGCTCTTTGTTCTACAGCCTACAAGGAGCATAACTTTGCCCAGTCACTTCTCTGCCTTCCAGATTACCAAAGGAAAAGAGGGAACAATGAGCTGTAAGGATGGGAAGAGCCACTACAGTGGTTTAGTGGCAGGCGAGTCCAGTTCCCTGCAGCAGCGACAGAAGCGCTTGCAAGAGCATGGGAAAGAAAGGAAAGAACTGTTGTCAAAAGGGACCTTCCAGGTACTGCACTGCAAGGCTGGGAAGCAGAACACTTGTATTTCTGTAAAACTAAGTGGTAAAACAAGTGCAAGTGTTTCCTTTAAGCTTTGAAATTGCTAGTCAGAAATAACTATATCAAAGGTTAATGTCTGTAGTTACTCAACTCCTTCTGCACTTGGTTTATTTCTATGTCCCTGTAAGTTAATCAGTATTGGCATTTCAAAGGGAAGAAGAGTTGTCTTTTGTCTCCATGTTTTTCAAGAGCCTTGTCCTGAAGCTTCATTAGGGTTTCACTCACTTTTAATGGTTGTGTTCAAATACCTTGTTAAAATCCCCATTCCTAGGTAATGAACTTGGCTCACTCATCCAGCCGAAGTGAGTTTTCTTCCTGAAGGTTCTTATGCTAATTTATGTGGGCTCTGTGTGGGACAGTGAAAACTAATAGAAATTTTTCCTGGCTAGGAATGGAAATTGCTTTCCTAGCAACGTTTGCTTTTTGGAGTTTTTTGTACTTTCTTGTTGCAGTTTTGCCTGGGGGTATGCCCTGCTTTTTAAAATCTAATGAAATTATAAAACTGCATCCTGGATTTTAACTGCTGAAGGTCAGCACACTACTTCTGTTCACCAGTATGTTGTCTGGCTTTCAGCAGCCATGTTGTCAAAAAATACAGAGCACAGGCAGCATCTCAGCCATTGTTTTGTCTGTATGAGACATTCTGCCTTGTGGAGAGACAGTGCTGAGGGACTGTTGCCCATTGGCCAGTGTGTGGCTGTTCTGTGTGTGGGAGTGCTGGTTAAAGAGATGTTACTCTATCACTCAGCATTTAAGGCCTTGAGAGAACTTTTTTATTCATGGTTCAGCTTTTTTATTCAGCTTTCAGCATTGGTTGGAAAATTGCAAAGCCCGATTTCCCAGTAAGTTTCCTCTGACTTTCCTTTTTCTACAATGTTCCAGGTTAAGGCAGTGATTTTTGGGCTATATAAAGATTGGTCCTTGTGCTCTTTGGGAAGCTTGATACTCTTTAACTTTCTCTTGTACTCAAAGCATGTGAGCAAAAAGGAAGCTGAAAGGTGGCACTGCTTCTTTCACATGAGTGTCATTCACTGGTTATTACCTCCCCACATTAATTAGCAGAATAATTCTTGGATTTATATCCTAATCTTTTCCAGCTCTGTGATTTCAGATGATTTGATTATGCAGTGCTTGATCCATTGGTCCTGATGAGAAGCTACTGTAAATTAGGCAAGCATGTGTTACAAAAAAGGAATTTATAACCATCAGTACCAATACCATTTTGGGGACACTTAATTTTCAGAGGATGGTTTATTTAAAAATACTAGCAAATGATTTACCACCTTATGTGCTGTATCTGCTTCTTGTTCAACTTCTGGTGGCAAGGGAAGACTAAGCTGCTTCCAGATATTTCTGCAGTGCAGATCTTGTCTCATCCAGATACTGTCTCCTAAAATTCCATTTGTCCTGTCTGCCCAGTCAAATTGGGTTTTAAGCTTTTGGGCTAATGTGTCAGCTCTACTGTTGTGATCAGTCAGTTGGCTGCAGTGGTAGCTCCAGTGTGCACAGCCTAAATCTCTGGCAGATGAAGATAATCCATCCACTGGGGCTTAAGAGCCAAGTTTTTGTGCAGGTTTGCTGAACTGCATATTATACACACTGAATATTAATGAATGCAAGAATTCTTGAAATATGTTGATTTACTTGTGAACCTCTGCTCTAATGGCATGTAAATATGTGGGAAATGGATTTGACATTATGGAGGCCCATTATGGCCCCTCTTATGGAGGTGACATAAATAAGCCTCTGATATTGGCTGAGGTGTGCTAGAAATGTTGCGGTTCTTTTAATTCTTACAGGAGAGTGTATAGCTGGGCATGTGGAGGGGGATATAAGGGACTCAACAATTAAGCAGATCATGTTAAATAGTGCATTTGTGCAACACGAGGTTCCTGTACTCAGAAAGGTCTCTGGCAGAAGGAGTGTTGGTCTGACAATGCTTCTGTTTTGTTGCAGCTTCTTTTGTTTTTCTCCCAGCAGGCTGGAGTAGTTGAGGAGCTTGATATGGAGCTGCTTCCTTGTATTTCACATAGGATTTCTTCTTTCAGGGCCAAAGTGCTGAGAAGAAGACAGATACTAGCATAGCTGAGGCAGAACCATGCTCAGAGCTGCATGCTGAGCAAACAGAGACTTCAACCAAAATGCCTGGCAGCAGTGCAGAAGCTGTGGGGGTTCGGCAGGAACAGCCTTTTATCGTCCTGAGCCAGGAGGAGTATGGGGAGCACCATTCATCCATCATGTACTGCAGGTAATGCACTGGCAGAAGAGGCCTATCTTGTAGAAGCCTCTGCAGAAGGATCAGCTGTGTCTGGCCTCTTTCTCCCCATCTCTGTTCTGTCCAGCATGTTGGACATGTACTCTCAGTTGTAGGGCAGTCAAGTCAGTGTGACTGAAAATAGCATGTGGCTTGTGCAGTGAGAATGGACAGAGAATTTTGGACAGATATTTTTGTGATTGGGCAGTGCTAGCTGGGAAGAAACTCCCTTGGAAAGCGGGTGTTGCTTAAGGGCATTATGCTTTGTGTCTGGAGCTTAGTGTGCTTCGTTGTGCCAGTTACTGTGAAGTGAGCAGAAAGTAGTGCAAAGAAGTTCTAATTCCTGCAGAAGGAACTGGTGTGTGGCCATGAAAGGAAGGATTGTGGGTTGCATCTAAGAATTTGAGGGAGAAAAATATCCCATCAGTTTCATTCTACACCCAGGGTTGATTGTTCTGGACGGAGGGTGGCCAGCTTGGATGTGGATGGGGTCATCAAAGTCTGGTCTTTTAACCCCATAATGCAAACAAAAGCTTCATCCATTTCCAAATCTCCATTGCTGTCCCTGGAATGGGCCACCAAGCGTGATCGGCTGGTGAGTAGTCTGCGTGTGGAAGCGCAGCAGATGATTTGGGGCTGTGTTGCTATGTGTTGCATGTTCACTTCTAGACAGCTGCACTGTGGATAAGATTAGGGCAGCAGTTAGTTTCCACTTTTAGTGGGACATGGGGAACCAAAGCCTCTAGAGTCTAAGAAGAACTAAAATGGAGAGTGTATGCCTTGTGTTGAGCAAGGAGTTCACCAGCACTTGCCCTGAAACAGAAATTCCCAAGCTGCAGTGTGGGTACAGCTGCAGGGTAGAAGTACTGCCTTTGAGAGAACTGCCTTTCTTCACACAGATCACACAGCAAATTGTAAACACAGGCAGAAGCAACTGAGTACAACAGCCTGTGGAAGGCCTGCAACAGAGAGCTGTGGAGCTTTACTCATACCCTGGGCCAGCAGCAGAGAAGGGGTTGTGGGGGTGGCATTTTACTTGTGCAGGTGTGGAAAAAAGCTCTATGGCCAGTTCTAGGCTGTTGTCTTCAGAGTTGAGGGTTTGCGTGTGCATAACGAGCTTGGAGCTTGTTTAAATTACGTGGCAGTTCAAATGTTTCCTATATCCCTTTTTCTCTAGTTCTGTTACTAGAGAAGAGCCTTAAATTATATGCCTTCCTCTGAGTCCTAGAACTGTTGCTAGTGTTTCGTGCCCTCCCTTGGCAGATACAGGGCTGTATGAAAAGGCTGGCCTGCAAATGAGGCAGTATTTTTTGCATTTTGGCACTGACAATGTGTGGCTTGCTAACCCCAAAATGCCACCTGTGAAGAGCTGGTGCTACAGCTTATCTCTTCTTTTGCTTTTAGAAAGCAAGTTGTTGATACTGTTGTGCTTTGTTTGTTGTGATGATATTTCTTCTGCTTTGTGGAATTTATTTCCTTCTTGGTAACAGAGTCTTCATTCTGAAATACATGTAGGATTCACCAGCAAATTAGGCGCTGAAGTGACAAAAGATCTGGCTTGCTCAATTTTCTTTTATAATGCATCTCTCCATGATTTAAATTTTAATTGAAATTTTAACACCACTAATAAAGCATGTGTGAGCTCTTCTGGATGATTTCATCCTCCCATGGGTTAAAGGAGTTGGCTTTCGTTTGATTTTCTCTTTAGCACACAGTTAGCAATCTTCAGCTTCTCTTTCCTTGGACCCCTAGATATTGAGACTCCATACATGTTTTGCATCCTGTAGGATTGAGCCATGATCTAGAAAGTGGTATTTATGCCACTTTGGTGCCTATTAGTTCTTTTTCTCACTGACAAGCAGGGTTTTTACTCTGACTTCTATGGCTTTGGGGTAGTTCTACTCAGTGTGATTGCACAGGAAGACAGGATGTACCATAATGGAGTAATATTTAGTCTGAATGTATAAATAGAAAAAAAATTATTAAGTCTTGGTGGCTGTTGGCCAGCTTCATTGTACTGCTCACTCACAGTCTTTCCATCTACTTCCTTGCTGGTTTCAAGCTATTGCTTGGCAGTGGGGTTGGGACGGTTCGTCTTTATGACACAGAAGCAAAGAAGAATCTCTGTGAAATCAGCATTGATGAAGACATGCCCAGGTAACTCTGGAATACTGATTTTTATATATAAATATAAATAAATAGTGTTGGTTTTGATAGTGAACATCTCAATATTCCTGCTGCTTTTCTGCAACTGCAGGACTATCCAGCCTTCATCTAGAGGGCAGTCCCTGCGTGAGCAGCATAAAACTGCTCAGTTAAATGGGAGACACTTGAAAACTAACTACATGAATTCTGCTCTCCTTTACAGTGCACCCAGTCTTGCAGGGTCTTAATGGGAGAGCTTGTAGGTGAGTGTTTTGCTTGAGGCAGCTGCAGGAGAGAGGTGATTCAGACTATGTGCCTGTGTTTCAGGATCCTCTCGCTTGCCTGCAGTCCAAGTGGTGCCTCCTTTGTCTGCTCTGCAGCAGCCCAGACTCTCATCTCCCACATTGACTTCTCAGTAATCAACTCTGGGGGCAAAAGCATGAACCAAGTTCCTGGGAAGCTGCTACTGTGGGACACTAAGACGATGAAACAGCAGGTACTTGCTGAGTTTCTTTCCTTTCTCAGTCTGCTTGCTGAGAATGAGTGTCTTCTGTTTCAATGTGCAGGAGCCCTCTTTCTAAATTATGCTGACTTTCTTTTCTACACCCTTCTTTTTCCTCCTTCCTCCTTTCCCCTCTGTCAAATTCAGGATAAAAATAAATAATGTAAGTACTTGCTGGATTGGGTGAAGTTTTTTTATTTTATTGGTGTGTTGAGGTTTTTCTGAGGAATTCTTCAGAATAGTCCATGGCCTTGTTTCTATCCTGGCTGCACAGTTTGTGACTGGAAATATCCCAAGTGGATTGAATGATGCTTTGCTCAGGCTTTTTCCAATTGAGCTGTACTGAAGGGTTTTCGTTGCTGCTCTTTTCCTTGCCTTCCCTGTTTTTAAGTGAAGGGCTGTCCCTGACATGTAGGAGAAAGCAACATACTCAAGCTAATGCCTGCTAGAGGCTGATTTCGCAACCTTGAGGCCATGGCCAAGAAAGCTGTGGCTTGGCTGAGGTGAATTGCTGGTTTAGTGTCACAGTAAAATGCCGCTGCCAGATCTTAAAGTCTGTAGTCATTAGAGGTGTGGGGCTCCAAACCAGAGTTCTTGTTACTAAATGCCATCTTTTTTTCTTCCTTCCCCTGGAGTTCAGCTCTTCAGCACCCCCAGCTCTGTTTCTTAGCATTAATGCAGATTTTTCCCTTCCAGCTGCAGTTCTCCCTGGAGCCCGAGCCCATTGCTATTAACTGCACAGCCTTCAATCACAATGGCAACCTTCTGGTCACCGGCGCTGCAGATGGGATTGTTCGTCTCTTTGGTACAGTGGAGGGGGGCCTGGGGGTATTGGCTCATAGCCAGCTGTGAGGCCAGGTGGACAAGACTGGCATCCGGGCTCGTATCACAAGTAGTGTGGCAAGCAGGACAAGGGAAGTGATTGTCCCCCTGCACCTGGCACTGCTGAGGTTGCACCTCAAGCAGCATGTTCAGTTTTGGGCCCCTCACTACATGAAAGACATTGTGGGGCTGGAGTGTGTCCAAAGAACAAAACCACAGCTGATGAAGGGTCTGGAGCGCATGAGGAGAGGCTGCAGGAGCTGGCGTTCTTTAGCTCATGGAAAAGGAGACTAAGGGGACACCTTACTGCTTTCTACAACTCCCTGAAAGGAGGTTGTAGCCAGGCGGGGGTCGGTCTCTTCTCTCAGGTAATGAGGAGTTGAACAGGAGGAAACAGTCTCAAACTGCATCAGAGAGGGTTTAGATTGGATATTAGGAAAGCTTCCATCACCAAAGGGATTGTCAAGCACTGGAGCAGGCTACTCAGGAATGTGCTGAAGTCACCATCCCTGGAAGTATTTAAAAGATGTTATAGATGTGACACTTAAGGGTGTAGTTTAGTGGTGCACTTGGCAGTGTTAAAGTAGTTGAGCTTGATTATTCTGGAAGTCTTTTCTAACTTAAATGTTTCTGTGAAACTGAGTAGTGAAGTGGCCCCTAGTCCTCAGCTGGCTGCCTCTAGCAGGGAGGCAGATGTACGATATGCTTGGGGACCAAGGTGGAAGCTATTGTCTCCGCAGGAGCTCTCAGGAGTGAATTGACATAGACCTTTTCTGGAGGATGTTGTCTGGAGACCCTGGTAGTGCTGCTGGATTTGTTGTTTCTCTCCTGCTGAAGAGGAGAGTGAATGTGCCTTTAAGCCATGTGATCTTACGTTGTGCCAGATAGCAGTACCACTAGAGGCTGAGTTGTGAGGAAAGCAATTAATGTAAGGCCTTCCATTTAAGTCCAAGGGCTTCACATCAGTCCTCCTTCTGGGAGCAATTTCTGTTTCTCAGGTCATTGTCCTCTTCAGCCTGTTCTTCAATAAAGGCAGTTCAGGCCTGCTGCCTTTGAATGGGGAGTCTGTTTCTGGCACAGGTGGAGGCTGCAGTCCCAGGTCTTTGGGATGACAGAGCTGTCAGCAGCTGGGAGGATGGGCAGGATAATAAGGGGAGGAGTGCCAGTGGTGCTTGGATGCAGAATGCCTGCAGTTGACAGTGAGTGTGTGAGCAGGCCTGTAAAGTCGAGTGGTTATAGACAGTGGTTTTTGTAGGCAAAGTGATAGTGGGAGTATAGGCACAGGGTGCTGGGACTGGATTGGGCTCCCCCAGGCTGGTTTGGAGGGCTTAGGAACATAAAAGGTCTCTTATGTCTTCATGAAAGAGATCTTTTACGTTCCTGAGGTCTCTGTGTACAAGGAGTGTTCAGTACTGGTTCTCCCCTCAGATATGCAGCAGCACGAGTGCGCCATGAGCTGGAAGGCACATGATGGGGAAGTCTACTCTGTCGAGTTCAGCTATGATGAGAACACAGTTTACAGCATAGGCGAGGATGGCAAGGTAGGCTATGGATCACCTCCTACTGGTCAACTGGCAGAGGGACCACTTCTGGAATCTTCTCCATATGGTGGGGACAATTGTAAAAATACGCTCAGATTCTGGATGAAATGTGGGCTGCTAATTGCAATCTTAGGTGTGCAGTACCACCCTCCTCCATGCAATCTGCAGAGAGAGTGGCTGAAAAATCTGTTAATAGTTGGAACTGACTTGGACCTTGTGTGCAAATCCTACTGTTGGTGACTACCTTTTTCTAGATAGTCCATGTGAGGATGACCTTTCTCTGCCCCTGAGATCACCACATTTGAGATCTGGGATTTACAGAGAAGCATATCCTTGACCACTTTGCATAAATCTCATCAGAAGCTCCCTGCTCTTTATAATAAACACTTCAATTTCTGCAGTTCCTCAGTCTTCAGTAGTAGAGGTATGGCTCAGGGAGGGACCTTGGCTGAGGAGTTAAGTAATTCTCACCAGAGTTCTGCATGCAGTGTGGAAGGACACACAGGCAGTAGTGCTTGAGGAAGGCAGGACATATCTTTGCCTGGATAGAAGTCACTCTTTCAGCCTTTTCAGCCTGTGTTTTATTAATATAGCCACTTAGATAGATATGTCAAAATGCTATCTTCTGTTTGTGAGGAATACCCACTGTTTTGCTTAAAAGCAAAGAAAGGTGATTCTACTTACATCCCAGTTAATTTTATTATAGGCTTTTGTCATCTCTTTTTCTCATTCTAGTTTATTCAGTGGAATATCCATAAAAGTGGCTCGAAGGTGTCTGAGTATGACCTTCCCAGGGAAGCTACAGGTCCTTTTATTCTGTCTGGGTACAGTGGCTACAAGCAAGTCCAGTTCCCACGAGGACGGCTTTTTGCTTTTGACTCTGAGGGCAATTACATGTTGACATGTTCTTCTACTGGGGGAGTAATTTTTAAGGTAAGTCTGACAAGTGATGGGGAGTACTTTCAAGTATCCGTACAAGTTTCTGTTAATTACAAGTGTGCAACAGCAACCACTGAAGTTCTTAAGCATGTACCCATCCTTGCTCTGTCAAAGCCGCTGCTCAGTTTCACACAGTGTGTGGTGTACATCAAGTGTTTGGGTCCTATGTAGATAGCTGGAGTATTTAAGCTCCTTCTTAAAGCTTAGTTTTTAGTGTCCAAGTGCCTAGGACAAAGTGTTAATTACTTTTTTAATATATGGATGCATGCCAGTTCAGTGCAAAATGTATTATTGTTGACTGGTGCTTATGTTCAATCTGCCTTCTGTGTCTGCTGATTCTATGTTAGACCCAGCCTGATTCTCTTCCCTTACTGTATACTGAAATTAAATGATTAAATTTAATCATTTAATTAAATGAAGGATAAGGCTTAATGGTTCCGAGTGCCCAAATTTCTGTGCTTCAGTAACAAATGTTACTGATCACACACCCATGCTCTTGCAAGGCAGATTAGATGGAATTTTCACTTTGCATCTGGGGCACTCAGAGCACCTGAACTAACATGAGCTATAGCTTTAGGCTTATGTGCTTCTCATCAGTGTATGCTCTTAGCCTGCCTTGTTTAATTACTGCAGTTCAGCTAATGTCAAAAGTTGAGCTGCTTGAGAACACATGCTTCTGTAGTAAGACTGGAAGCTTCCTTTCATGTATGTGCTACACACATGTCAGTATCTCTGATTTTCTGCTTACTTATGCATGCTCTTAGAGATATGGAGTCTCTATCAGGCTTTGGCTTGTCTTGTCAGGTGCATTGGCCCCCAGTTCAGAAACTTACCTCCTTAAAATCTTATGCTTTCCTTCTTTTTAGTTAAATGGTGAAGAAAAGGTTCTGGAGAGCTGCCTTTCCCTGGGAGGACACCGAGCTCCGGTTGTCACAGTGGATTGGAGCACAGCCATGGACTGTGGGACATGCCTCACTGCTTCTATGGATGGGAAAATTAAATTAACAACCTTACTGGCTCAAAAGTCTTAATCTGGACAGTACTGAAGGGAGAAAGAGCAATAGATTTGGCAAAACCAGTGTTAACTCACAGGAACAAACTGCATGGGAGAGAAGGCAAAGCAAAGTCCCTCTTCACATTGTAGCTTTTGCCTCTTGATAAATACATTTGCCAAACCACTGTGCAATAGAATGCCAGTATGGGACTGGATCAGTGGCAGCACTGAAAAATAAGTCTCCACTAATCCATTGTGGCAGCTGGACTTCCCTCTGTTAGGGAGTCTGAGTAGCATGTGGCTAAAAGGCTATGTTCGTGTCAAGGTTCTGCAGAAGAAGGTGAGGCTGGAGGAAGCAAGCATGAGGCAGCACAGTGCATGACGATGACTCAAACTGGAAAGGCTGATGAGAAAACAGAGTATTCTTTGGGTATAACATTTGTTATGATTTTGTTAGTTTGTTTTTATTTTGTTTTTTCCATAAAAAGAAAATATTCCCTTGCATTTGAACTCTATGCTTTGCTCAGCTGTTGCTGCAAAACATGGAGGATGGTGCAAGCAATGATGTGCCAAGTCTCCTGCATGCAAAAAAGCCCCTTGTGTTTTTACCAGGTGCCTCCAGCACCACTCCTGCACACCAGGGTGAACCAGACATCCAGGAACAAAACCAACTGCTTTTGCTTGGATGTATTTTGTTACATTGCCATAGCTATCTGGGTACCACCCAGAGCAGAAATCCCGAGTCAGACTTTGAAATACTTGTGCTGGAGTTCAGAAGCTACATGATGGTGGATAGGGGGAGGGAGGCCAAGACCAGTCTGGCTCTGTATTGGGCTCTCGGTCAGTGGAGCTGTCTCTCCCCCTAAGCCCTCCACCATCAGGGCAAGTGCTGTGCTCATAGTCACGGAATAGACTAAGCAGATACATTTCATCTGCTTACACATTGCCATGGAGTTTTCTGCTGCTTATGTCCTTGGCCTGTGTTGGGAGTTTATGGTACTGTTGTTCCTTGGCAGGGCATACACTGCTGGAAACGAACAGCTGTTCATGAGCTGTATGGGTAGCCATACACATAGACAGCTTTTCAAGGGCAACACTGCTGGGTACTGAAATCCTCCCTACAGGCATATTCATGCTACAGGTACCTGTTGTCCATGGAGTAACATGCTCCTGCTGACTACACTCATCGGATACCTCACCTTCCGTTTCAAGGGCCTCCAAGATCAACAAGTCCCCCTGCTAGACTGACATTGAAGTACAGGGTTTTCACCTCCGTGGGATGTGATACTAATTGTGCAGCTGCTCTTCATGCCAGTTTGAGCTAAAGTCTCCTCAGATCCAGTGCATACTTTGAACTGGCTTGCAGATTGAACCAGATTGCCCAAAGCTCCATTCAATGCAGCCATGAACATATCACTGATGCTACTTTCTTCCAGATGTTATCTTCTACCCCTCACGGAGGGTCAGTTGAGATTTCTGGAGAGAGACTACTCTCAGGTTTGCTTCATAAGTAGGACTGAAAGCAAAACAAAAACCCCCAAACAGGGGAAGAAAGTATAAAAAACATGCACCAGCCCAAGGCTGCTATGCAAAATCATGCATTAGCACAACATTGATACTGTGCCGGAAGCCTGGAGGGAAGGAATGAACATGTTTTGCTAGAGCAATGCTCAACATGCTATATTCCCGGAGGGGCTTTTACTCCATCTTTGGCCCAGACTCTCCTCTCTCCTCGCTCCCCGGCACGGTCCCCGCCGCTTCGGCAGAGCGGTGCAGCCGGGCCTCCCGCGACTGACCTTGCGCGCCCGGGCCTGCAGAGGGCGCTCCGGTAGCGGCGGGCGCGCTGGGGGCGTCACCGCGCGACTGTAAGGGACGGAGCAGTCGGGGCCGGGCCGGGTCCGCAAGGCTGCCCCCGGGGCTCGGAGGCCGGCACAGGTGGTTCCAAATGTGCCATCTGCTCCATAGCTGGCCCACAGCCGTGTTTGCTTCTTGACGGAATATTGAGGGGAGCGCAGCCTCACTCACCGCCTGCCTGCTTGATCAGTCACGGGGCTCTGTCGTGACTTGGGTTTTAGGGCGGCTTGGGGCTGCTTTTCCAGCTCCCCTGCACTCCCGGTCGGGCGAGGAAGCGACGGGCGGAAGGCGCCCCGGCGGCACCGTCCCGCGTGCGAATGGCGACGGGCGCGCGGCG
>VWYP01026233.1:146145-173295 GCA_013400435.1 Pycnonotus jocosus | reverse complement strand
GCAGCGGGGCGCAGGTAGCGCCGCTGGGGCGGGGGAGCGGCCGGGGCGGCGGCCGGGAGGGCGAGCCCGGGCGCTGCCCGCGCTGAGCGTCCCTTGTGCACTCTCCAGGCCGGCGGCGCTGTACTGCATGAACGAGGCGGAGCTGGTGGAGGTGGCCCTGGCAGTCCTGGCGGAGGTGAGCCGGGACCTGCGAGGGTGGGGAGGCGGCGCTGGCCGTACAGGAGCACGGCCGGGCGGCAGAGCTTCGGAGGACGGGCAGGGATCGCTGCTGCCCGCGGTCCCTGGAGGCCTCTCTCTGGGCGGGTCGGAGGGCGCTGCCGGGTGCCGCGTGGCTTTCCCGGCCCCCTCCTGTCTGTCCCGACAGCGCTGCTGCCTTTCCACCCTGCCGGGCGCTGCAGAGCAGAACCGCGGACCTGGGGCCTATCGAGGCGTGGCTCACGGGGGTGGTTGGCTGCCCTCCTACTCCTTGGGGTGCTCCCAGTGTGAAGTCATGCACGGCCGGCGCTCGTTGTTTTCCCTCTGGTTAGGATCTACAGTGCGAGGAAAGTGAAGAGAAGGCCCGGTCCAAGAGCGAAGAGGAGCAGGAGCTCCTGCCAACACCAAATAAGGTTCCTGGAAGCACGGCCACCACAGATGGAGGCAGTGACCACGGTCCGGCACTTCCATCCCCTCCTGGTGCTGGTGCTGACGCAGAGAGGACAGGCGGGGAGGACTCTGAGGACGATGTCCTGAAATACGTCAGGGAGATCTTTTTCAGCTAACAGCACCTCTCTGACTTCCCAGGAGAAGAGGGCACAATGGGGAGGGTGTCTCCTGCAGCCCTGAGAACGGTGGGAGGAGGGCCTGGAGGAGCTATGCATCCATCTGCTGTGTTGGTGCCGTGTGTATCTGGTAGGATACCCATGAAGGCCAGAGGGGGAAAGGAAGGAGATACTCAGTTTTCCCACTATGTGCTCAGCTCAGTGGGATTCGGCTCCAGATTAGGATGTGTTCATTTCTGTTTCACATTTCAGAGCATGGACAGATTAAAGAGGACATTTGGGTTTCTGTGAGTATCCCTTTGATGGGTTGGTGTTGGGCATGGAGGGGAGCAGGGAGTTGCTGACTTGGCAGACCTTTGCTGGCAGAGCATCATGGTCACGGTTCAGCCTTGAGGGCTCCCTTGTCCTTGTGGTCCCTCTGTCACAGCTGCAGTGGGGCCTGGCAAGCTGTTTCCATTGGACTTGGTGCTGAATTTGCCTCCAGACTCCAGCAGTCCAATGCTCCCAATGCCGAGGAAGACATGCAGGAGCAGACTGGAAGGGGCCAGGACTGCCCTGAGTGGGCAGGCCCCATGGCAGCATGCATGGGGGTCTAGGAAGCAATGAAGATGGCTTAGGATCCTCTTCTCAATCCAAAAAGGGGATGAACAAACCACATGAGGCCAGGTGTAAGAGCATGTATTGAAATGAAGAACCAGTCAAATCAGCATCACCAGCCTCATCCCTACCAAGGCTGAAGCAATGGAGATAACAGACCCTCATGTCCCTTGAAACAAATCCACTCAACAGCAAAGGATATCACTGTTAAACAAGCATTCTTTATTTACTTAAGTTCTCCCGGCCACTGGGTGAATTCATGCAGTTTATATTTACAAGGCTGTTACATATTCACTACACAGAGAAATCAATAACGTAAAATGCCTATTTTGAAAAATGATTATATGAACAGGAGTTAACTATTTCAGTCTTCTCTGCCATCCTGTGTCCTTTAGGGATTATTACAACCCCTTTAGGGGTTTTGGTGGTCGTTCAATTGTCTTTGGCACTTGTCCTTTTATTGCACTTTCTTAATTGGTGCATGCTTAGTCTGTTATCTTGTTTTCAAACTACAGAATTGGTTCTTTCTAGTGTTATTTCTCTATCGTCCTAGATGGCTTTCTTCATAGTCTTAAAGGTTGGTTGTTGATTGGCTGCTTATTTAAGTGATATATATCCTGTCTACTTACAAAGAAATTACCTATTGGATTGCATTTTCCTGAACATTTGTTAGTTCCTAGTTAAACATAATCTACAGATCCTGTTTCTAAACTCCCTTTAAATAAAAGCATCTTGTTAGTTAATGACAGATTTTATCACATACTCTGAGATACTAGCATCTTTTTTTACTTAGATTAGGTATGGGTTGACAGCTGTGTCCACTATGTGCTAGTTCTGCTACCTTCACTGCTCTTTGGGGCCAGAAGTGCTGTCACTTTGATGCTGTGCCCCAAACTGAGGAGTGTTACATGCTGTTGTACCTGGGAAGCTTCTGTGCTGTGGCTGTTGATGTCTGCTACCAGCTTGATGCAGGAGTGCTGCGCCCAGCAATGAGCCAGAGCATGGCTCGACATGAGCCTTTCGACTGGGAATCAGATTTTTCTAGGCAGTAAAGCTGTATTTGGATTACTATTTTAAATCATGTTACTGATAGCTCTTGCATCTTCTTCACTGTCAAATCTTAGTGGGCAGGGCCTCCTCAGTTAAATGGCTTTAACTTGTATGTGTGTGCTTGGCCCAGGTGATTTACACAATGCATATCTGGAGCAGTAGCAGAGCCTGAGTCCCAAGCAGTGCCAGGAAGCCTCCAGTGAAATCAGAGAGATAAATCCACTGTGAGGTTTGTAAAAGAAACATACCCAGGCCTCCAGACAAGAGTATCATTTTGATGAAGGGTATGATGCGGATTATCTGCCATTCCTCTCTCTCCCCTGTGCATTTCACCATTAAAACATATACAAGGTGGAAGAGGATGAAGACCAGGCAGGAATACACACAAACCCTGGCTAGTGCCATTTTTAGTAGACTGATGCCTATTGCCTGTAGATGCTTGTTGTCCAGGCACTGCAGCTCCCCAGCTTTATCATTCCACAGGCAGAAGTTGTAAAAGCCAATGCATTTGTCAGGGAGGTTCACCAGGTTTCCCGCTTCGTACAGCAGTGCATAGGACATCAAGGCCAAGGCCCCAACAGTCAGCATGTGGAACAGGTTCTCATTATGTCTCCTCTCTAGCAGACCCATCCTGATGCCTGCATGCATTCTTTCTACCATGGTAGAAGCTGCTGTGGGAATGCCTGTTGCAAAACACAAAGCGGGGACTCCTCAGTTGTTGCCTCTTATGGCACCCTTCCCAAGGTGGGCTCTGACTTTTATAGCTGGGGTCTAGGGACTCCCCTTGCAAATAGGAGTGTCTCAGTCCTGCCTAGGACTGTGCTGCACGTGAGTTACTGGGTTGAGGGGGGTGCATTTGGTGCACTTTTAGTCACAGCAAAGGTGGCTTAGTGATGTGCCATGTGTGGACCAGTACTGGGAGGAGAGTTTGACTCAGCCCCAGACATGCCCTTTGCACCATGGTCTCACTGGAAAAGAGGCATTTGTCAGCAAACTGCAGGGATGGGAGGAGAGAAAAACTTCTGTCCAGTAAGAAGCAGCATAAGAGCTATTCTGGGAAAATGCTTTTCAGTTATGATCAAACATCCCTCGTGATCTTTGGGCTACTGAATAAAGTGCAGACATGACAGCATCTGAACTGCAGCCCCTCCCCCTCCCCCCCCCCAGCTTCCCTGCTCTTGTCATATAGCTCTGGGACACCTAGTGCCATTGATAACACCCATTTCCAGCATTTGAGCTCCACATGCAGGTGCTTGCCTGCCTGTAGATTTCTGAGCACAGCAGGACTGAATACCTGTAGCTCTGCTACCCACTGAGGCTGGTAGACATGGTGCTCCTCTGTCTTGGTTGCTTGGTTGTAGGACCAGACAGGCAGGTGCCCAGCTCAGAGAGGCATCCTTGATCCACCTGCTGCCACTCACCTTCCCCTGAGGCCCAGGGACATGGGTGCTATTGAGACACACCTGTGATTGGCATCCACCTTGCTCAGCCTGGTTGGCAAAGCCGACTCTGCTCCTCTCCCTGGAATGTATACTGCTCTCAGTGCTGTCTTGCAGGCTTCTGCTTCACGCTGTAAAACAGGGAAGTGGCATCAGGGAAGGGTATCACTGGCTGCAGAGCCACATGGCAGTGAAGCACTGTACTCCCAGGTCTGCAGAGAGGCATGAACACAGGACTCAGAGACCTTGGTTTCAAGCTCAGCCTCAGGCTTGAGCCTCTGCAAATACCTTTTCCTCCTTCTGACAAGCCTTATCCGCTGAGAATCATTTACCACTTTCCTTCAAGAAGTTCACATTGGCCATGCTGTCCCCCTTCCACTGCCTATTACCCAGTGGTATATCATCCTTCAATCCTGTGTGGGCCATTTACTTAAGAATTGGACTCTGGGTCCCTTCCTGTTCAGAATAATCTGTGGATCTCTGATATCCTGGATGTCCTCCTAGACCAACACCCAAAGCTGATTGTGAATTTGGTACAGCCTCTGAGTTTTTAAAATGCCCAGAGAGACTCCACTCAATCTGTACTCAGTGTCTGGTGGCGGTGCTGGTGACTAGAGACCTTTCAGCATCCCCCTCCCACTCTTCATCTCTCCCTGGAAACTTGGAAGTGGGGCACCTCTGTTTAATGAGCACAAAGATGAAGCTTCTCCCAGGAGCAGCACACACACAGCATGGAAGGGGGGGTCACAGCATCAGACA
The DNA here is from genome assembly GCA_013400435.1 of Pycnonotus jocosus. Taxonomy (NCBI): domain Eukaryota; kingdom Metazoa; phylum Chordata; class Aves; order Passeriformes; family Pycnonotidae; genus Pycnonotus; species Pycnonotus jocosus. Next base: position 168,689 of record VWYP01026233.1, on the reverse strand, counting down.
CCAACCTGTCCACTTCCACTTGTCACTTCTCCCTCACTTCTTGCAGTGTCCCTTGGAGGGCTTCTTCACAACAGGCTTCTGGAGAGACTCGAAGGTCACATGGAGGACGGCCATTGTTCTGAGTTTGTAACGAAGACACAAGCAACCAGGAGAATACCTATGCTTGGGCACAGACTGTGCTGCAGAACGAGATCTCTAGCAGATGTAATTTCACCATGGTTTGCCTTGCCCCTACTGTTGCCCTGTGGCAGTGTGTTTTTAGCTTTTTTATGTTTAGTAATGATTGTTAAGTTTGTGTAATGGTTTGTTCCATGTAACCCCTGTTTAGGATTTCCCTCTTGGTTTTTCCCTGGAGTTTGTATGTTCAGTTAGAATCCCACCCCCCCAAAGCCTCTGTCATTCACCTAGAACCTTTCCCCTTCTTCGAGAAACCTAGTATCTCAAACTATTGGTTAACTTTTAAATGTCCCCCACCCTCTTTTTCCCCACTGGTGTAAACTCTTGTCTTGTTTTGTTTTGTACCATCCTCTGTATTTTCCCTATTGGAGAAAACCTTATCTCTTGTAAAAGACAACCCACTCCATAAAAGTGACCGCACTGGCCTTGAAAAGGGCCCTGCTGCAGAAGGTTTCACCAGGTCAAGATCTGTGCCTGGCTGCATTCCATCATGAAACAATAAACCCACATTTCCAGCATTGCAGCAGGGTCCTCTCTCTCTAGCCCTTCACCATTCGCTGTCTGAACTTCGGCACTTCGGTGAATTAAACCCTCCAAGTCCCCCTTTGGTGGCGGCGAAGCTGCAGGCAGGACTTGCCAAGCTGCCTCCGTGCCAGGGTTCGTCGGGCAGTTTGGAAAAGGGGCACCGAAGCGGCCACTTTGCCCCTTGGTTTGTCTGTCTTACACATGGTCTCCTGCACCCAAGCATTGCTGCCCTTCCTCTCCCTGTTCCACAAAGGCTCACACCACTCATTGTTCTCCCTGCTGTCCTGTCTCGCAGCCCTCAGAGGAGGAACAAGCTGCACTTGGAGGGAGCTCTTGGCTGGCTGACCAGGTCTCCAGAGATTTCTGTTAGACCTCAGGGCAGGGACCACTACAGCCCAGCCGACTCTTGGCCTTGCCCTCCCACCAACCCTTACTGTCATATTTCTTTAGACCAGTTTCCTAAATAAGGCAGACTTGTAGAAACACGGCTTTTTGTTCAATCATCTCAGGTTCACTCCCTCAGCATCCATAAAATATAAAAGCTACTATTAAAAATTGTCACAGTTGCACGTTTACTAGAGAAGGGCCAGAGAACTAAATTCCTATCAGGTTTGTGGTAACATATGGCAGGAGTAGAGGACAGCCACCTTAGAGACTGTGCTGCTGTGTGATCTCTGCATGTATGAGAACCTGGGGAAAGCCCATGGTATCTCTGCCCTCTCCCAGAGGACATATTTTCCCAGAGATGTCCCTCTCCACTGCCAAATTGCTGGCATCTTTGTCTCCTGCTGCCTCCCCTGCCCAGCCCGACCCAGTAAATCCCTGTCCCTATGTGTTACTGATAGGACCAGAAACATGCCTAGAATGGCCCTGTGCCAGCTTGGATAGAGAACTCATGACTGGCCTGGAGGCAGTGAAGGCTGACCTCACACCCTGCCACAGTACAGCCACAGACATTTGTGAGCTCTGCAGCTCATCACTGACACAGGTTTGGCAGCAGCCTGGCTGAGAAGCAAGGGACAAACAGGAAAGAGCTCTCAGCCAGTGTACAGCTTGGGTTTTTCTCAGACAGCAGCAGCCTTGCTGCCTCTAAGGAGGTGTCTGTGCCTTTGGATGGGAGACTCAGTAGCTCTTCCTCAAAGGTGCCAGAGAGAGGAATCCGAACATAGCACAGCGAGCCTCAGCCTGGATTCAGCCTCCTTGTTCCTGGACTAGCATTGATGGACAAACACTGGGCTTCACCATAGAAGAGCTTTGTGTCTCAGTCTCCCCAGCAGAGAGAGACCCCATGTGAATGGCTCAGGAGCTCCCTGAGGTCTTTGTGTGGGAAATAAGGCTCCTAGGCACCCTTTTGGGACTGCACAGCCCTTTCCTGGGCTGCTCACAGGCAGGTGGGCAACCTTCCCAGCTTGGGGCTGTGCCTTCCTGCAGCGAGCAGCTAGTGGAGTGCCTGGGTAAGGGGGCAGGAAGGCACACAGCTCTGCCACCGGGTCTGGCCTCTGTGCAGGGACGAGCATCTCTCTGAGCCACTGGATGCCGCTGTAGTGTAGCTGAGTGCAAAGGTGCAAGGGAATGGGCATTTCCTTTTGCGGTGAAGAGCCCTCCCAGACAACTTGACTTTCCTGCATGCCCTCTCCCTGGCTGCTGAGGGGAGAAATGCTGTACAAGAGTGATGGGAAAAGCTTTGGACATTACACTTTTCTTTCAAGACATCTGTTCTCCACCACCTCCCCACCCCAGCTATTCCGATCGTCTTTCCCCCTCAGGCAGGATCAGCTGCAGAGAAACCATGGATGAAGAAAGGCCAGTGACAAGCTAAGGATTGCTGGTAAACAAAAACCCAACCAGTGGCAAAAGGAACTGACTGAGGGGGAACTGCCCTTAAGGCGTCTTACAGCAGGGGAAGGACCCTCCAAGACATCTGCACCCTACCACACCACTTCTCCTGGCAGTTCTCCCCAATGCCAATGACATTAAAAAGAGGGAGTCTCAGTGAAGGATACTTACAGGCTGCCCACTTGGATGTGGAGTTGAAACACGCTGGAGAGGGCTGTGGTGCTGCTCTAGGAGCCAGGCAGGTTGGTGGCTGCTGTCAGTCCTGTGCTGGCTGGTGTCTGTCACCACAGCCTGTTTTATCACCTGCAGAAAGTTATCTACTTTCTCTTTCGCTTCTGAGGGCAGTGCTCTTTACTGGTCCTGAGTCAGCTGCATATGACCAAGAAAACAAGCCAAGCCCAGCTCCACAATCTGAGCCAGGGTCAGGCTTGTGTTTCCTTTCCTTCTCCCTGCTGTGCTAACCAGCACAAATAACTGACCAGGCTAAGCTCATCCAGATTGTTGTGCTATTAGAGTAGCTTGGGTGTCCATGAGAGCTTAGATGAATTTGTTTAATTTTGTTTGGACACTTCTTTAGAGGTGACTGACCGTCCCAGCACAGACCTCAGTACCTCAGCACTGCTAGAGTTCACTGCCAGCATGGCTCTTCTTGCACTTTGGACGCTGATCCTCTCCCTCTGCTTCCCAGACACACCACCACCCAAGTTCCCTCGCCTGCAGCCACTGCGTTTACACAGGCACAGTGCAAGGTGCGAAGGTGCCTGCTGCTACAGGCAACCACTGAAACCTCGATTTATGTAAGGGACAAAGCTCTCCTTCCTTTAGTCCTCCTGGGCAGATTTGTTTCTTCTACTAGCAGTCTTTGTGGTCAGTCTGTTAGGAGGGCTATGTCTTGGGGGTTGATACATGCGGGACACCTAGCCATGAAGCTGTTCACAGATTTTCACCTAGTAATTCCATGTTTACGCATGGTCTAGAAATCTCCATGTACACATGTTTGAGCCTGTAATACTGGCACTCATATCCAAGAGCACAAAGTAAGTGAAAAGAAATATAGGAGGAAGTCCTAAGAGAAGCTTAGTGGACAGAGACATGCAAGTGGCAGTGGGGGGATGCCTTCCTATGTGCCTCTGTGTGTGAAATAACTTTAGCATGGAGAGGGACAAGGATCTGGATCGAGGGAGTTCAGATCATGGATGGCTTAGATGGGTTCTGGTGGGTGGGATCAGAAATCCTGCAGAAAATGAAGCCCAGCTGTCCAGAGCTGCTGAGTTGAAAGTGGAGAAGGAAGCCTTGGGGCCGAGCATGGTCATCTAGCATTGTGGCTGATGGGTGGGAAACTGAGGAATAAGAGAATCCTGAGGCAAGACCTCTGTTCCGGTGAAGTAACATGCTTTGGCAGGAGGCATGTTTGTGCTCCCAACAGGGGGGTCATGCAGTTCGGCAACATGCTGTTCATTTTTCTGTCATTCAGTGAGAAAAAGGGTATATAATTTTGATCTGGTGATCAACCAACTCCTTAGCTGATCTCAGCACCACAAGTGAAGCTACTTTTTCACTGCCATGGGCAGAAGGCACAAGCAGGTCCTTCAAAAATATCCTTGCTTTCATATTCCTGTTTGCTAGGGTAATCAGGATGACTGCCACAGTGGGTCTGCTCCATCACGCCAGAGCATTTCTCCCTGGAGCCACTGTCCCCATAGAGGGGCGGCTGTTCCAACACCAGCACACCATGTAACCTGGCATTGCTTCCACTGGGCACACACCTTTGTTTTTGGCCTTTTTCCCCCAGAGAAGATCCCTGTTCAGCCAAAGTTCTCTGCTGCCTCGCTTGACTTCCAACATTTTGGAATTGCTGGCTACTGTGCCCTTAGGAGGTGATGTATAAGAACTTTAAATGTTCAAAATGCACCATTCGGGAATGTTAGCCTTGGAGTGTGGCATCTCACTGGCCAGAGCTGATTGCCTGATTGTGCATCTGTGGCAGAAGCACTTTTCAGTGTTTGCTGGGGAGCTCCATGTCTCCTCCCCAGCAGGGTCTCAGTCTCTACTGTTTTTAATGCCTCCTGAGATGCCATAGCTACCAAAAGGGAGAAGTCCAGTCAATATTTGACTCAAGATTTGCCCTTGGTCCCAGCTGACCTTCAGATTCTGGAGGCTTCCTTACACACCTCTGGCTGCCTCTCTAGCAGGTAGTTCCCCTGCATTTTTCCAGGTATTTGGGCAGGGAAGATTGTTCCTGAAGGCTGGGCAGGATGCAGTATGAGTTTCCATTCTCCTTCCTAGGGACATTTTACAGGTATGCTCTGACTGCCTCTTGGGCTTCCACTGCCAAAATCTATCTGATGATGGAGCGGTTGGGAAGGATAAGTCTGATGGGGATGGGGTAAGCAGAGGAATGATCATCAACATGTCTCATGAAGAAAGAATGGAAAGGGAGAGGAGAAGGAGAGCAGGGCTTCTACCTGGAGGTAGGAGAGACTGGATGGAGTGTTTGGGCTGCTGGGTACTGTTTTCTGTGGGTAGGAAAGGAGAACACATTCCAGGAGCCAGCTTCTACTAAATTCCTGTGTGAGTGTTGCTTCCTGGAATTGTTTGCTGAAATAGACATCATTGTTTGCATGCTTTAAAAAGGTTAATGTAGCTTTTAAGTGGAATTAACTGCTCTTGTTCTTGATTTCTCATTGTGCAGTTAAAGCAAACTGCAGTTTAGTAATATTAGCAATCACAAGGAAAGCATGAGATGAACTGGCACTTTCCAAAATTTTTTGCTTATTTTACCCTCCTGTTTTAAAAGTAAACTACTACACCTTACCCACATATGATTCTGTGTGATTATACTCCAGTCTGGCTATAAAACACAAAAACAAAATATTAAGAGCTGGGATATTTATTTATTTGTTTGTTAAACTTCCTCTAAGCAATGCCAATTCCGGGATAGCCTAGAAGAATATGATCTGTTATGTTTCTTTGCTTGGGTATGGTACACAATATCTAGGAGTGAAATCTGAAGCTGGGGAAGGAAGTGCCAAGCCTGCAAAAACATTTAAAGAGACATTCTTTATTAATCTCTGTCACCCTTGGTTTTCCATGTTTTTACTTTGCCTTCCTGTTTTCATTTATGCCTTCTGATGTTTACGGAACTTGGAGCTGAGTTCTCACACTTTTTATGTAAATAATGAGATGTTTACATATTTCTCCTCTAGGAGGAGTTTCTTGAGTGATGGGGATGTTCACCAAAGAGATTGAAAAGGTAGTGACACCTTGGACCAAAACATCTCACATAAAAAGTGTGAGAACTCAGCTCCAAGTTCCGTAAACATCAGAAGGCATAAATGAAAACAGGAAGGCAAAGTAAAAACATGGAATACCCAGGGCAACAAATCTCCTCTTTGGCAGGCAAGCTCTTACTGATCATAACGCTGCAATGTACTCAACTGTACCATACTTAAACTATACTTAAACTCTACTTAACTGGACTGTCTGTCCCATAAAGACAATTACAGCTGTAATGATCTGTGCCCAGACTTAGAGGCTGGGTGCAGGGGACTCCCTTTTGACTTCATCTGTTTCTGCATATTGTGGGTGGCTGATTTGTCTTTTTTCTCAAGACCTCTATCTCAGTGCCTTGGCTGTTGTGACAGGCACAGCCCGCACACTGATGGCAGGTGGGCACCACATGTCCTCAAGTGCCCAAATCATTGCTGCAGGGCAACCCCCTGGGCTCTCTCTCTGAGTCTGACCTGACCTAGCAGATGTGTCTCACCAGTTGGACACGGGCCAGGTTAGCTGCAGCTGGCTTTAGTGCTGCATGGCAAGTACCTCCCCTCACAGAACCACTGGGTGAGGTCCATGATCAGCAGGTGAGATGAACCAGGTCTGATAGTGTATGTGGTGATGTGTCCCTCAAGAAACAAAGAATACTTACAACATTTTTAAATGCCTTTTATTCTAAGCAAAGAGGTGTCTCTTACAGTTGATACTGAATTCCATCATTAATATTTAACCCAATGAGCACATTATTACAAATGCATGTACCCTACTGCCAATAGGGGAAAATATTTTTTAACCTCTCTGGAATTTGCCTTGGGTTAATTTTTTCTCCAGTGAGATTGTTGTCAATCAGTAAATCATAGTGTAGTAATGTGATGAAGACAGTTTAAATTACAGAAAAAATATCTCTTCCAAATGCTGAGATTGAGGGAAATTCTAGCCAAAGAACTCCATACTTATCTTTGTGGAACATACTCTTTACTGTGGTTTGAGATTATTTTAAAAAATGGCTTATTGGTATTTAAAGAATTAAACAAACCTGTAATGTTTACTTTTTTTTCACTGGCTCAGGTACCTGAAATATCTTAGGTTGATTATCAGTGCCTTAAGTCTGTGGAACAGAGTAGTGCCTTGAGTTTCTGAAAAAGAATAGAAACAGGAATGAATTTTTACTACTAACAAGCTCCAAAAGACTGGTTGACAAAAAGCTATTATCTATCAGTCAGCCTCTTTAGGGGCTGTTCAGGGAGTGTACACCAGGCTGGGACAGGGGAATCTTGGTAAGAGTTCAGTAACTAAAGGGAAAACAGTTATCATGTAAAGGCTAGTATTTTTCTTTTGGTGACAAATTTGTTTCTGTAAAGTTAACAGTGATTAAGTTAAATTGTCATATGTCTGTCTCTGGTCAGAAAAAAAACCCCAAGCAGCCACAGCGTGTTCCTCCTGGGATGAAAAATATGGGTATTTTTGCTTTTATAACTTCTGTTCTTAGCAATGCTGTGGAAATATTCTCCTGATATTTTAGGGGATTTTTTTTCTGGTCTTGGTAACCATTTTGATTCATATGTGAATATGACCATTACAAATTAAAAAAGCCTCAACAAACCAAGCCAACAATTGCAAATAAACATGATAATCATAATGCCAGAAGGAGTAAACATAAGAAAGCTGTTCAAGGTTGAATCCCTTATGCTGTTCTTTTCAGCAAATATTCATGAACCTGGATACAAACATATCATATTGACAAGGGAGCTCGCTTCCTACTCAATGTGGCTTGTTTATTTTTAGTCGGGGAACCTGGACAACTATGCTTTCTCACTAGTATTAATTGCCACTGCTCTGTTTTTCATATGTTTGGGCTTCTGAAAATAAGAATTGGCATAAAATGCAGAAAAAGCTCGAGAAATGCTGGTCTACTTCTTGAACCAGTGAAAGAATTAATAAAGCAGTCAACATTATGAAGTTTATGTACATAAAAAAATATTACCCATCTGTCGGAACCCAGGGCATCTCTTTGGCTGCCCTGGAAGCTCAGGAGACCCTGACCAGACAGTCTGGGAACTGAAGAAGAAGGATTTACCCCAGTACAGGGTGTTTACAACCCTGTCCAGGGGGGTGAACAGGGGTTTTTTTCCCCTGTCCATGGGGGTCACAGACCATGGCACAAAGCAGAGATGAATTACAAATCTCAAGAGTGTGAAACACAGTAGTTTAGCTTATCACTGAGTGAGAAATATTTTAGGTTTTCTATAATAGAAGTAAATGAGGACAAGATGGAGATTTTGGGGTGGTTCCCTAGGTTTTTCTTCATCTTCTTCACCTCCATTTTCTGATGTGACGTTAGCACAATGTGGCTTGTGGAGATTGGGCCAAGTGGGTATGATCTGTTTGATGTGGATGGTGGACATTGGTAAGAAATGGTAAACAATATGTTCATAATAATCTGTATAAAAGGGCACAACCTTTCGGGGGAAGAGGAATTGTGCTATGGCTGGTGTTCAAGACAGACCTTGCTGGGCACAGAGAGAACTATGAGATAAGGAATAATAAACAAAGTGATAGACCTTGGAGAAACTGAAGTCTGAAGCCTCTGTCTCTTTCTTGCGTCTGCCGCGAAACATCCACGAGGGCAAAAAAGACTCTAAACCACCAGAATATTGGAATCATAAATCCGATACCCATCAAAATATCAATGTGACTTCTTTCCAAATACCAGTTTCCTTTCTCTAGTCAACAATAACAGTGCTCCTATTTATCTTTGTGCTCCCCCTTTATCTTGGGGCCATATAGTTTTCCAGGCTGAACATCGGCAAAGTGTCGTTGAGAGCTATGTTCAGCTCCAGCATGAATTTCTGTCAAAAATTCTACTGCAGCTGTGATATTCCTTCCTATTCACCTTTTTTCAAATGCCTTTAACAACTTTCACCAAGATCAACAACAGAAATTTTGTCAAGTCTTTTGATCTAATAAACTTACTTAGTCACTGAAGTAGATCCACATGGGAAAATGCATAATAATCATGAGAGGAAGAGAATTAAGAAGATTCTTGAAGGGATCCTGATCCATTTGATAAACTGTTGTTACTTACTTTACATGGTAACAGCATCACCCTGACAAGTTTTTCTTCTGGTACACATTCAGCAAAATAACTTTATTCCTTGCATGAAAGATGTATGAATGCAATCCATACAATTTCATCGCATGAAAGATGTCTTTGCTTATATTTTAGCACCAAACTGACAGAACAGGATCTAGTGAAGCTCAATCTGACAAATAATTTTGTGATGTATACTGGTGTTTATAGGTCTTGGCATGCGTAGCCTTACAGAGTCAGGCTCTTAGGTGGCCAAAGTGGTGTTCAGTCCTGAACATCTCCTCCTCTGCTAAGTTTTCCCTTTTTCTGTTGTTTATTTACAGTATTTATGTCACAATCAGGAAGCAACAATTTACAGGAACTATTATTGTTGGCTAAATTTCATCCCCAAGCTTTCTAAGAGTTATACACTCAGAGGAATTTGCTTTGCCTATCAATGGGAAACCTCTTGAGTAATAGTATGTCAATCACAGGCACCAAAGAAACAAACACCAAGTAAACAAGGAGAAAAACATGCTTCGACCCTTTTTTTTTTTCTCAGCAAAACAAGTAAATATAGGTTACAGTAAAATAAAATATCTCTTTGTCCTCCTGTGAAATCACTCTTTTAAATCTGAGGCTACATTTGTCTATGAGCTTAGATGTAGGCAACGGGCCCTTAGTGACACTGTGGTGACTCTTCTGGATGTGTGAGAGGAGGACACAGCTCCTGAACACTCTGAACTGGGTGTTGCAAAGTATGACCAACACCAAAGTACATAAGCATGGTACTTCTTGTGCTTAACACCAGCGCCCTCCCCATCCTGACCCTGTGATTGCTTACTCAGCTGTACTGCAGAAGCTGACAGGTGAAAGCCACCTTCTTTGGAACAAAAACTGCCTTCTGGATCATCAGGGTTAAGCCACAGGGAAGATGAATACTTTGGTCTGCACTGCTCATTTGATCTAGTTCTCTGATGATGCATCAAGATCATAGATCACAGAGTGGTCTGGGTTGGAAGAGACCTTAAAGATCACCTAGTTTCAACTCCCCTGTCATGGGCAGGGATACCTTCCACTAGACCAAGTTGCTCCAAGTCCCATCCAACCTGCCTTGAACACTTCCAGGGCTAGAGCTTCTCTGGCCAACCTGTTCTTGGAGAGTCTTCACCCATGTAGTGAAGAATTTTTTCCTAACATCTACTCTAAATTTATGCATGTGTCTTTTTATTTTTTTGCATTTCAGCACCAGTAGCATACCTCAGATCATGATTTCTATACTATGGACATGTTAAATTTGATGAGATAATCCAACCTAATAATGTTTCCCCACAAAAAGAAACGTACAAAATTTTATTCCCTAATAAACGACCATGTTAGGGCCTCAGCTATTCATAACACACAATGCTCACCTCTCTAAAATCACATACACCTCTGATCTCCCAGTCACTCACAGTCTACACAGGAGGAGCTGATTGTGTTTAATAGATGTATCATTTGGTCAGCGTACAGATCCTTGCTCTGCTGTCACTTACCCTGAACTTAACCACTTTGGCTCAAAGCAATCAGAATAGTGTCTTCCATGGTTACTGAAATAAGGTTTACACAAAACCAAATAATACACCTTTTATTGTGCCTAGATTGATTTGCAAAATGTAAGGCTGCAGAAAAAAAAAAGTGTATTGATTTAAGTGACGCAATAAAACAAGCTCTGTATCACCACAGTTTTTTTCTCCACAGAAAGCCCACCTGGCATAGATGCAGTGCTTTGCTTCTTCCAGTGAACTGCCAATTAAGGTTTGACTATAAGGTTTGTGTGCAATCTTTTAAAAAGTGTTAAATTAAATAGTATGACTCTTGAAAGTCTAGCTTAGTAGCATTTCTAACGTTTAATCTGGCGTTCTTCATTAGATACAGAGAAGATATAATGAATTGTGTCATATCTGAATAGTTCTAAGTTACCTGGAATTCCAGTTTAACACATCAGAATTCAGGACCTTGGAATTCACCCTGGCTTACTGTTGCCCTACCTTTTCATGTTCCTTCAGGTGTAGATAATAATAAGAAATACCAAAAATTTAGTTTATTGTTTAGAGAAAGCCATTATCATTGCTATAAACCTACAGACTATTATGTTTTTCACAGATGGACTAATGAGGCAGGATAAAAGTCCGAGGGGAAACTCCATCACCTGCTTGTTATTTACCCAGTAGTACAAGAATACATTGTGGAAATACTCTCCTGTGGACTCCAAGTCTTTCATATTGAAAGGAGTGTTTTGTCTGTAGCCTGAAGCATCAGTCTCGTGTAAGTTAGGGATCTAGAGGCCAAACCATTCATTTGAAAGAACACAAACATTATTTAAAACAGGCTGTAACAATTTGAAAGACATTAAATGCACTAATTTTGACACTGTACAAGAGTCTTTTTTGTATTAATTTGTTATAGAAGTTCAATTGGATGGATTTAGTTTACTGGTTTAAAGTTTAGTTTAATACTTGAAGGTTTAATTTTATATCCAGTGTATCAATATCTTTGTAAGTGGAAGTCTGCACAAGAAATCAAAGCCATTTGTTGCAAAACATGCAATCTTTCCTGTCAAAAGGACATCTGGGATTTGTTCTGAACCTAGCTTCATTCTCAAAAGTAGTTGTATGCCAGAAAAGAAGAAAATGAAGGAAATAAGGAATTTGATAAGTAAATTTTTGCAGAGGACATGGGGAGAAATATGCTGCAAATGTCTTGAAGAAAGCTTTTTTACTTTGAAAATATTACCAGAAAGGAGAAAATATATTCAAGGAAAACCTGCACAATACTGAAGAACAAAATAACCCACTCTGAAAAGAAACTTAACCTCAAAAAAGCAGTCAGAAAGGCTTGGGTGCAGTGCAAAGATATAAACAATACTAAAACAATAAGGGACATAGAGACATCAAACTAACAAAGATATAGGGGAAAGGAGAATACGGTATTCTAAAGGGAAAGGAAATGAGATTACCTTTTGACCATGCTTTGGTTATACCAGATGGAATGGGAACATTTCTTGACAATAGATCTTTATTTGAAGTACAGCCTCTGGGCTGTTAAAATGCAGTGGTGATTTCCCACAATCAAGCCATCTAGATTCAGCATGGGTACCACTTTCAAGACAAAATTGTCCCGCAGGAGTTGAGCTTTGCTTGAGTCACCAAAGATCAAATGCATTCTTAGTTTCTCCTGGATGAACCCTCACTATCAGTATCGCAGCCTTCTGCTCAGTGCCCTTGCCACTTTTGGAGGGGGATAGTGCTAGTGATAGTTAAAACACATCACTTTTCACAGTGAAGGGCATAAGATATGAATCTTGCAGAATTTAGACACCACTGGACCTTTAGAGATGGCCACCAGGTACTCCTGCAAGTTGTTGTAGGTGTAAGGATAGTAGTGGGCAATGTAGCAGATGCCTTGGTCAGGGAACTGGAACATCCATGTGAGTGAGAAATAATGATGTCTGTCTAGCCCTGCACTGTTTTTGTAATACTTGATTTATTTCCAGTCCTTTACCAGCCATTTCTTATTCTGTTCCTTAGCGCTGATTTCTGACTACAACAGTGGCCACAAGCCATGTTTGTACAGACTGTTTACGTACTAAAGCTGTCAGCAGTGAAGCACTAAAGCATCCCTGCCTGCATATTGCTTGCTTGGAAGTAGTGCACTGTGCTCATGTGGAGGTCGGTGTGGGGTCAGCCAGTACTCAAATAAAGAATTAGTAGGAAGAGAGCAGACAAAGAGTGTGATGCTGGTTAGCACTGTAGCATGAGATAGTGTCAAATAATGTGCAAGGCCATGAAAAGGTACCCTACAGTGAATCAGGTGTGAATCTGATTCACAGTGTTATAAATCAAAGTCTAAGTAACTGCCAGGAAAAGATGCCTAATCTCACCAAGCATGTCAGTAATGCAAGTGGTATCTTGGTTAGAACTCTCAGTAATAACTAGAGCTTCTTAAAACGTTCTCCACACTATGTTTTAAAAGGAGGTGCTTAAGAAATGTGTTGAGTTTGTGTGTTTGATTGTCACCTAGAGAACACTTTCAGTGCTAAGCAAGCACCCATGTTTTACTGCAGCTTGATGCTTGCTATTCCAGGAACTGCTAACTGCTTGTAACTGCCTGCATGTCATTCCTCAGGAGCTAAAGGGACAACTGCTGTTGCTGCCCTTAAAGGCAGCAGTTTTCTTCTCCTTGGTTGAAAAGTTTCATTGATGAAGGCTGAAAATCACAATACCACAACACCCACTTTGCTGGAGAGCTGTACAGGCTGAAATAAGAGTCACTTCCAGTTGCCAGTCCATGAAGTTCAAGTCAGTAATAAAAAACATGGAAAGTTGCATTTTTAAAGAACAGTAACTAAAAGACTGTAAGAGAAATCCCTGTCCTTGTTTACAAAAAGGCAGGGAGCTGAGATTCCCAGTGTTCCTCCACATCTTATCCCTTGCAGTTAATTAGCATGTCTGGTTGCAAAGGACAGAGGTTCCTTCCTACACAGCAGTTACCAGTTCTCCTGGCCACCAAGTGTAGCAACCCGCTCGTGACAGGTAACATGCTCATACTGCAGGAGTAGCTAATTTCTAAATGAACTAATGTCAAAGAGTACCAGGGCTTTTCTGTGTATTACAAGCCTTTAGTAACTGTATTTGCCTCAAGAAAGGTAGCAAATCCCTTTCAGTTTTGTGCTTTTGAATATTTTGTGGCTGCAACAAGTTATTTTAGGATTGCAAAACTATTATAATCCTTTCTTATCCATGTAAAAGTATCCCAGGACCAAAATCAATGACTGCCAAAACTGCCAGAAGTTCCAAGTTCATCCAAGGCAACTGGATCAACTTAGCAAACATAGGAAAGAATAAATAAATCTGATACTCAACCAGTGACAATGGAATAAGGAAAGTCCCTTCAATTCTGTCCAATGTATGCTTGCCAGACAGAGAAGCCTGTATTCAAGAACTGATCCAATCTAACCAGGTTTTGTTTATAAATTTTGGCAAAAACAAGATATTCTTCCAACACAGACTTGAGTGTTGATATTGCAGTTACACAGCTCTCATATTTTTCACTTCCTCTTTTGGCTTGTATCTTTCTTTGCTCATATTTTCTCAACAAATTCATTTTACCCTGGTTCATAATGTTTTTTCACTGAGAACAATGGCTTGAGCTGAGCTGGGCTTCTGGAACAAGTAACAGGACAAGCAGAACTTAAAGAAGATGAGGCAGATGTGTAACTATGTGACTAGTTGCCTTCTCCATCTATAGGAAAATAATTTACTCCCAAGCGCTTTAAAATTACATGGGAAATAACATTGATTCATTGGGCTTTGAATTATATTTGTAAAGGAGATAAAAGCAAGTGCTTAATCTACCTTTATCAGACAGCTAGATTTCTTAGGCTGTCCCCATCTTCTCCTAGAAAAATTACTTCTAGATAAAAACTCCTTTGTCAGGAGCTATAGCAGCATTGTGTCCAAACCTGTTGCAGTGTACAGTGATTCAGGGGTAGTGAGTATCCACTCTGAAAAAGGTAGCAGAATAAGGGCATAGATGTCTCATCCCCGCCTCTATGCATTTCCAGTTTTTAAAATTATTTCTGAATTGCAATTTGTTGTATATATAAAGCACACAAACTGCCTTAGTCTTCACTATCTCAAAATAGGCTTGCACTAGGAATTCTGTACAGGCTGCATAAAACCAGTTATTAGCTGACATTCATATTTAGTCCTATAGCCCTGAAATACAGTACTGACATTGTTAATAACTGGACATGAGATTTGTGCTGAATCTCTAAGACCTCAAGACTAATGTCTGAACTTTACCTCCCTGCACCTTTGTTTTGCTTAATTTAAGTGTGACAGAAATTTCTCTAATTGACATGTATGGCTAATTTGTTTTATTTTGTGTGCCTATGTGTGGTACAAACATACAGACAGCAGTAACAAGGAGGAGTTTTGTGTAGAAATGCAGGCCTATAGCTGGACAAACTATGTTTTAGGAGTAACAAAGAAGCAGGTGGGGGTTACTTGCTTGTAAGAAATTCTTCAAAGTTGGGAAAAACCACTCAAATGAAAACATGATAGGCAGAGAAAAGGCTTTGAAAAAAATCTATTAATTGGATGATTGGGACTGTGCACTGACTGCAACACTGCTCAGAGTTAATCACTTGTCATAGGAGCATAGATATGAAAGGATCTCCTTTCAAAGCATTCCCTATCCTTTCTACTGTCTCCTTATATCAAGCCAAAAGATAGAAGTTTGGTTGCATGTGACTTTGTATTTGCTTTGGGTCTGAATCAGACACCAGCACCAGTAGTACTTATTTTTTACTAGAAAAAGAATTCTCATTGCTTTAGGCCTGGTTTCTAGATTTAATTCTCTTCACAACAGACAAAATTCCATAATAAACAAAAGATTTTCACCTAGAGGATCTGGTTTCAAGTGTAGATGACATCATATATGAGAATTAAAGGAATTAAACACAAAAGTGATGAATGCATTTTTAAACTGCAGTGGATACCTACTCTAAGGGATGCCTGGGTCAGTAACGGGTGGTTAAGGGTGAGCTGCTAGGTGGGACTGAAATAAATAGTCACCTATGTAAAGAACCATTATGTATGAGTGGATGAATTTCCAATTTTGTTTAGAGCTTCACAGTAATGTGATCACTAATATATTTTCCCTTGCTTTATCTTCCATCCTGAGGTTTTATAGGGAAAATGCAGGGGAATAAATGAAAGGGTCTTAATATGTAAGAACAGTGCCAACTGTCTTCTGTCACAAATTAGCTAGGGAGAGTCTTCATCCTAAACCAATTAAATTTAAATACTAAAATAACATTGGAAGTCCATAGCAGGATAGTTTGATTTCATTTATTTTCAGAGAAGAGTTGCTTCTTTTGGTTTTTTTTAAGGCCTGCAGAAGAATTAGACCTAGTGTCTGTAGTCTGTGTACTCCACCATTACCCGTGCCTGGATTATACTCCTGTATAACTGAGACAGGGTACTTTGCAGCTGTTTGAAGGAGCACGAGCAGGAAAGTCTGGTGGGTTATACAATGAAGGCCCAACAGAACAGAAAGGTCATTTTGCACAGGAGTCCAGAAATAACTGTAGTGTTAGAGGTCACAGCCACTTAAGCAAACTGGCTGGACTCCTCCAGCTTCCTCTGTTGTCCGTGAAGGTATGTATCATGAGGAACAATTCAGAACACTCAATTCTGCATCTGCTTGGGTTTGCCCTCTGGAAGACTTGCTTTTCTTCCACTGGTTATAGAGGCACCGGTGGTGAGTTCCTTGGCTAACACAGAGTCCAAGTTGGTTATGTGTGGATATACATCCCCAGGATTTCTCTGAATTGCAGGTAGGCATGACTGTCCAGCCCCCTGGACCTTGCCCAAAGCAAGTCACAAAGGGAATATGTGGCCACAGAAGGGACTGTAGGTGGTGTGTTCTTTACTGAGCAGAAGAGAGAGAATTCAAATTCTTCTTAGAGTGCTTAACATGTTACTGTGTGCACTTGGTCATGGATATAACAGAAAACCTGCGATCTCCACAAATAGTCTCCAGGGCTAAACAATCATGGGAGTTCTGCTGTTTGCTGCCACAAGACAAATGCCATGACCTCAGCAATATTTGACCTCATCAGCAATATTTGTTATGGTTGTATCAGTTTGTACATGGCATGAGTGACTGACCAGTGGTTCTTCATGTGCATAGGAAAGTTTCTTCCTCGCTGTCATAATCACACTCCAGGTATGTTGATACAACCCCCTCTAGAGTCAGACTCTGCAGCTTCAGCACCGGAAAGCAATGGATGTGTTTCTCTCTGTAGGGAAGGTGGTCCTGAGAGGCAAGTAAGTGTGGAACATCTGGGCCTCCCTACTAAAATATGTGAAATAAATTATATCTCTGAGAAAAGAAATTTTAGCTATAATGTTTCCCTACTTATGAGATAAAATTGTGCATTTAATATAACTATATTTACAGTACTACTGTGTGCTGCAAGAAAACCTTTGTAATATGAGCAAATAGTGGGAAAAGATCCTGAAACTGGCCTTAAAAGTTTTCTATTTTGCAGGATGAAAATTAATATTAAGTGACAAATATCCTGTGATTTCCAGAATTTCTTTTTTTTTTCCCAAAATGCGAGTTGAATGATCAGATTTACTTCCCTTGTATAAACAATAATTTCTGTAATCTAATCACAAATGAAATAAATTTAGTTATATGCTCTTATTTCAATGATCCAATTTTACTTCTATCATCATGATACTAAAAAAATCGTCACGTCAATCGGAATCATGTAATGTGCAGTGTTTTGCTAAGAGTCCACCCTTCATTTAGAGAGGTGAACAGAAGAGGCAGAGAGGGCAGGGATAGGAGGCAAGTCCCAGGGTTTGGAGTGGAAGAACTGCCAGTGAAAACTATGTCATAAATCTCTCTTGTCCAATGGGCAGCATTATCCCTTATATGAGCTCCAAAGTTTGCTGCTGACAGGGGGAATTTCACAGCCTAAACTTTAGTCTGGGATCCCCAGGAAATTTGGTTACCTCTGGTGAGAATTTTTGTATTCTTTCTTGGGGAAAAAATGCTTGTGTTGGTAGCAGCTTGATTTAAAATGTTTTCTTTAAGCTTTATATTGCAAACTGTTTTCTCTCTAAGTCTTAATTTGTTTCTGAGTGAATCAAGGATGACAAGAATTCAGAATAAGTGCACAAAAGCTTTGTTTGGTATTGAAGAAATAGTTCTTCACAAATTATTAATTTGTTTTTAAAGGATCTATGTTGTATTTCCTTAAAAGAGTTTTGTGTACTTTTGCAAAATTAAGTGGTAGGTGCTATTTTCAGATCCTTGTGTAAACTTTATGAAAAATGTTTTGGACACGTTTTTCTTTAATCTTATTCTTTTTACAGTGTCACAGTACACCTAAAGTTCTTTGGGTTTGCTGCTTCTTTCCCAAAGAATCGTTTCTTTGTAGTGGAACAGTTAGGAGGACAGGGGGAAACAGAACTGGCTTTTGGAGAGGTCGGGTGCTGTTGCCAACAGAGAGAACAAGAACGGCCACGAGATGGTAGCAGCCTGTCAGAGAAGGCCAGGAGGTGGGACTGAGCTTCTCTTCTTGATCCAGGGAGGCAAATTCACCCTGTGCGCCTTGTACCTTACAGTGGAACATTAGCGGTGTACAGTCAGAGCTATTTTAGAACTATTTATTTGAATTATTTCACTCTGAGGTAATCTTATGTGAGGTAAAGCAATGAAAGAGTAGCGCCATAGGCTGGTGGGCCATGACTCAAGCAAGGATGCCAAGTGCAAATCCATTTTAAAACTGCCAGTGTAAACTGACATCAGGGATTGTGTCCAGCTGTGAGGCCTTGGCTGGCTCATTCAGTCCTCCTTCTTGAGCTGTCTTCATGGCATCCAGGATGGCACAGCCTCAGGCTGCAGCGTGTTGACCTGCCATACACTCCTGCCACCCTCTTGGATCCGTTCAGAGTAATACAAGGGGTTAACTTCATACTGCTTGGCCTTGGGAGAGATCAGGTGTCATCCACTCTCCCCTGGCTGACATAAACTTCATGTTAATAGAAAAAGACAGTGAAAACTCCATCATGCACCCTGTCTAGTTTGACAGAAATGCAGTCATATGCCTACACATGATCAAGATTAAACTTGTGCTGCAGAGTGATCTGGCAATGTGCAAACCCTTATTAATGTGCACAAACACACAGTTTTGGGGGGGGAAAGTTAAAGTTTTTACTTCTGCTGTAAGATAAAAGAGAAAGGGGAGCTTCTAACAGACTGCTGGGGCAGAGAGCTGCAGGGATCATTTTGGTCTGGGTTGCAACTACGCGAAAAGATACAGGAGATTGTTCTGTAAACCACTTCACTGTGAATTCTGGCAGAATTTCACCCTTTTTTGATGCATGCAATTTATGGGAAGGTGTGTGAAGGTTGGCAACACATATCTATCTTGTATCTGTTCTACGTCATGGTTGAGTGAGATTATTGTGTGTCAGCAGGACTTAATATAAAGGCAACATTCAACTTAAACATTGCAAAATTAATTTAACTCTGGTGAGCCCTGCATTTCTTGTTACATTTCTATGTACAAATGCTAGTTGTGCTGCAAATAGCAGCAGTTTCACTTAGGCATGGTGCAGTTAAATATTTCAAAGCCAGCAAAATGGTATCAGTGTTTGTATTGAACCAATTTTCATGATTGTTTTCTTGCTAAGAGCCATAATCAGCAGTCTGAACAACCTTTTCCTCTATGAAGTCCATCTTTTGTGTAAGTTTTTCTCTTCAGTGCTAATGATTTAAATTCCTATTCATTACTCAGCAAGACTCTGTCCTGGAAGCAAAGGAGGAGTCTAAATTTCACTTTATGTTGCAAAAATGAAGACTTGGTTTGTATGAGGTGCCTTTTGCCCAGTGCAAACGTGCACACGTGCTTTAGATTTCTCTCAGTTTCTATACCACTATTCTTAGCAGCACAGTGAAACGTGGTTATGTTAAACAAGCTACAGAGAAGGTTCAAAATAAATCATATCTTGAATTGACCTGATTCTCTTCTTTGCTGTTTTTCCTTGGCTATAATATAGGGATTAAAAAGGGATAAAATGCTGTTTTGAGGGTAACAGTTTAGTTTGTTTCTCTCTGATGCAACCGTTGACACATTTTCCTATTTCTGACTTAAATTCCATGTTTTCCTTTGATTGCACAATTCTCAAAGGTGCATCCTCCATTTTACAGGAAGCAAATTGTTTAAGAATATATATTCCAGATACTTCCAGTTAAATAAAAATAACATACTCTCTGGATACTTATACAACTGGGTCACTTAAGGGATTTGGTAAATCTCTATGAATTTTTACAGGTATTTGAAAAGCTTTAAGTCAAGAAAGCTTCTTTAAATCTACTTATTTCTGCTTTGTTCTTTTCTGTTCTTTGCAAACATTTCATTCTCTCAGGCCATCTCACAGCATCACATCCCTAGCAGCCAATACTGATTCTTGTGTCCATGCTTAGGTTTCTTTTTTTTTTTTTTTCCAGTTCCAACTTTAATAAGCCTCCTGGGCTTTCTTTGAAGATTTCATTTGCAACTGCAAAGAAATCCCTGTGTATTCCAAGTCTTCTATGTGGATTAAAAATGTTTTAAAATACTATATTTTAAAGACTGAACATAAGAGTTCTTGAAGATACATGGAACTGGGTACTTGACACACACCTGAACTCAAGCCTGGTATACAGAAAAAAGAAAGTGTAAAATATTTTTCTGTTTTCTTTAACAAGTTGCTTTGAGCCTGTTGTAATGTTTAAATTCCTTCCTGTGTTCATTGAGATATAAAGGAAGTCTGTAAATATGTTTCTTTCCTATTTTCCTCCAAATGTTCTGGTTCTTGTATATTTACAGACATTTCTTCACATACGTGGGGAATAATTCTAATATTGTTCTCTGTAACTTCAGTCTGTTTTAAAGTCTTGGCTGAAGTTCTTGAGACATGTTGAAACAACCTGAGATCACCTAAAAGGAAATCTCAAATGTCATGGTACAAACCTGGCCTTGCAACGTCAGAAAGTTTGTAAGCAACAATATATACCTTTTTCTGAGGCAACACTGTTTTAACACAAATGCTTGCCCAAATCATGTTACTGTATTCCAGCACAATCTATTGAAAGAAATGGGCAATACTGAGAAAGTTTGGAAATGATTGGGGAAAAACAGAGTCACAGAAAATGGGTGGTAACCACACATGGATCTCCTCCTGCACATGATCTCGAGAGATCGGGAGTGTCTTTTTATTATGTGGTTGTGCAGTGCTTAGCACAGCAAAGCTTTGAACCTTGCTAGAGATTTTTGGATGTTATGGGAATGCCAGTAAATATTGTGCTATTTAACCAATGGTTATTGTAGTGCTTTCAGAATTTGTTTTTTCCCACAGGTTTTATTTTTATCTACATTCCTCAGCTATGTGTTGATGTGACTATCACCGTCATTGTTTTGCCAGGATTAGTCCTCACTGCATTCTAGTCTATTTTTGGATTCTGTGTAGAGTACTGACCTCCAATCAAATGCAAATGTCCTTGTCTGAGCTAGGCACCTTATGATTTTTCCCTTTTTTGTGAAGAGTTAATCAGCATAGCTGAGACTAGAACACAACTCATTTCATGCTGAAGCAGATGCCCGTGTTTGGTTAGATGAATATGTCCTTCAGCTCCAGTGGTTTTAGTAACTAGATCTCCCTTGGCAGTCATGCTATAGATACCTAATGACAGGAGAGATGCACTGAAGGGTCTTGTGTCTTAGAAAGACCTCTGTAAGATACTGTGAAGCCAGACGTCGTCTTTAGCTCAGAGATTACACCTCAAAATTGTAGAATGCAGGCTGACTGTGAGCAGCAATATGACACCAGTGCTGAGAGGAACAGTGACCAGCTTTCCAGAATGGCACAGAAATGAGGGGGAAGTAAGAAAAGCTGGTGGTGAAGATGCTTTAGGACATGAAAAGTTTTACAAAGGGAAAGTGAGCAGACAGTTTATGCCTACTGATGACAAACTCTTATCTTATGGCACTGCATCAATAAGTAGGAGCATTTAGAGATCAGCTATCCTGATTGTGTAGCCTGTTAAACATAATGAACTTAGATTAACATTTCCACAGGCACAAGAGATGGAAAAATATTTTGTTATTTTCTCATTTATTTCTTTGTGGAAATACATTGTCTAGAGGTGATGTGATCAGTGTAAAATACTCCTCATACCTTCAGTGATTTCTGGACTAGCACATGAGTGTCCTGTCTGTATTTCATAGCTCCAGTTAGAGCTGCAATACCTGAGTAGTGCTGTGCTGAGATAGCAGAGAGAAAACAGCACAGAAGTTTCACTGGTGACTCCTTTTCTCTGCAGGAAAATTAGCTGACCAGGCTGCTGTGCTTGAGGTGTTTGGCTGTTTCTCAAGACAGACCTATTTTGCTGGGCATTAACTCTGCAACGTTTGCACCAGGCTCTGTTGCCTGTTTCTGTACCAATCAGAGCTGTGATATAACACACAATATGATAAATACTAACACAACCGAGGTTATTTTAGTGTCTCTGTTGCAAGACAGCTGTACAGATTAGGACAATATGAAGTAGATCTGGTGATGCTTAATAAGTCAAGAAGATCTGGGGCTAGCTGTGTGTTGTGGGTTGACCTATCAGAGGTCAGTTTTCTGACTGGCATGTAGTTTGACCACTCAGGAACGAAATGCGACTCTGGCGATACTCATATAAAAATCTCAGCCTGAGTTCCGTTCGGCCGTCTCTTCTCCTGATTGGCCCTGAGGTAACATCATGCCGTAGCCGGCGTGGCTGGCCCGGGCCCGGCTGGGCCTGCGGGAGCCGCTGCCCATGAGATGGGGGCGGCCCGGCCGGCAGAGCCCTCTCTCCTGCCCTGCTGCTGCCAGGGGAGGGGGAGCGAGGCTGCCGCTCGGTGGTCCTGGCCGCATGGCTGGGCTGCGGCGGAGCTGGGCCGAGCCTGGTCGCTGGCGGCAGGCACTTTCTGACCCGAGGAAAGGAGAGGAAAAAAAAAGCATCCCCCAGCCTGCTTGGTAACTGGGATCCTGCTGCTGTTCCTGGACTCTACACTCAGGCATGA
>VWYP01026233.1:113687-145518 GCA_013400435.1 Pycnonotus jocosus | reverse complement strand
CAGAACTCTCCTGGGTGGGCTGCTGTTGTAGAAGAGTTACTAAAAATAATAAGAGAGGCTTCTTCTCTCAAAGACTGAATAAGTGACTATTTTACAAGTAGTACTGACCTAGAGTTTTTAAGTTTTGCCTCTTTACATTGCTTATAGAAACTGAATAGTCTTGTAAAGAAAAGGAGAGTTTTGAAAGTTCTCATCTGGGTTTTTTTTTTTCTTTTTTCTTTCTTCTTCTTTTAATGTGTTTGTTAATAAACTATTTGTTTTGCTTTTAAGTTGGTCCTGTTTTGCCTTTTTCTCCCAAAAATCCTATCTCATATTTAGTGAACAAAATTTGGTAAATATCAAACCATCACACTGTGTAAATCAGCATAGCAGATCTATAATGCAAAACCAAAAAAATTCAATAATGTTCCTACTTTTAAGATAAAAGCAAAGCCTCTTGGCTCACTGAAATGACAACAGCTCAAATAAAGTAGCACTGAAAAGATAATGAAACCACTGCAATAGCTTTAAGCTATCTGGAATGGATGCTGCTTAGCAAATTGGTGCAGCAGCAAGAATTCTGCATTGACTGCAAAATGCTGCAGAGAAGCTATATAAAATCACCGTAGGTTTGCATTTCAGATAGTTGAAACACTTAGAGTCCAGAAACTAGTATGCATGAAACAAGTTCCTGCTTTTTAGGTGGTTTAATGGACTTTTCTAGACTGCCTCCAACCTTCGATGATTTCTTCTATCTTTTCCCTAAAGATTTAAAAAAAAATTTTCTCATGGACTGACCATGAAATGTCACAGCGACAAGCATCTTGCTTGCCTTGATGGTTTTTCCTAGATTCTTTAGAAATAGTTGATGAAGTCCCTGCAGACTGTAGACCACAGACTGAAAATCATTTAATAATTCTCTTTAGATGTGCCTTGCAGGTTCCTGGGACACAGCATGCCCTTCAGCAGAAAAATCAGGGTGATGCCTCACAAATGCTTTAATAGGTTATTTGAGACAGAAGGTGTGGTTTTAGGTCAAGACAGAGGAGTATGTATGGCAAAAAGAACCTGATAGACAACAAAAAGGGCTAAGTGACATTTAGAGTATGATAATGAGTTATGTTCTTAATTTCTTTTTGCATTCAAAATTTTTTCTTTATGAGGTAAGAGGTAAGTGAGTTTGTAGAGTAGAAAACACTGGTTAGAATTTCTCTGCTAGGAATTAGTGGTTAGGTTGGGTTTTTTTAATGTTAAATTTGGGTTAGGAATGGTCTGTGGCTGTTACTTTCTTCTTCAGTTATATTTTTAACTTTTGGCAAAGTCTCATAGCCTTGAATATGCTTATTTTTATGGATTTCAGAAAACAAAATAAATAAAACCAAGCGATTTGTATCTCTGTGCTTCTATAATTCAATGTCATTACTGATTTTCTCTGGTCAAAACCAGGACACAGCAGCTATTTTCTTCTGCAAGTAGGAAAAGTTGGATAATACTTGATAGTGTTAAAGGTACAAAATATTTTCAGAAAAACCCATTGTCTTTGCTTCCAGTAAGAGAAAGTTCTTCTTTATGCAACAGGTGCCAAAAGATGAAACTCATGTTATAACACTGCATTTTTCCAAGCAACCCCATCCCAGCAGCTGGGGAAGGGCTTACTACTCATTTTCCTACTCTAGGAAATACTTCCATGTAGGAAGAATTTATCCTGAGGTACAAAGACATCATTGTGGATGAGCATCCTGGACCCCTCTGTGCTGCTTCTGGCCCCAGGTACTAGGGTATTGCTCCCCTCCTCCATGATAGGGTGGGATGTGGGAGGCAGCTGGACTCCTTATGCTATGCATTCAGATGTCAGATACTACTGATCTTAAGATTCCTCTTCCGTCAGCTTTGGAAAAGCTGCTAAATGTTTCTATGGATGGGGAATTTCCGTGTGTTTCAGAGTCAGAAATTGGAAGCTCAGAAGGGTCTTCACTTGGCACAGCCTCACTCAGAATGATTTTGCCTCAAGGCCTGAGAAGCATGAGATAGTAGGGCAGAGGTTTTAGGGCTCAGTTTTTGCAGAGACTCTTAATGAATGCCATTGTCATTAAAGGAGCTTTCTGATATTTCTGGCTCTAAAAAGTCCAATAAAAATTCAAATAGGGAAACATACCAAAGTCACCCTTATTTATAGCTCTAGTTCTCACAATACACACAGACATTGCTGTCTAACCATACAAGGCTGCATTCTCAATAAGGACATGTGCATTGACATCTCCTGAAATCTGGCATGGCCAGGAGCTGAGCGCCCAGCACTGTGTGCAGAGGGGAAGCCAGGCACAGCAACCCTTGGGGGAGCAGCAGGCAGAACCAGTACAGGCACGTGGAGTCCCCCATGAGAGCGGCACATGTTTGGCAGCCACTCTCACCATCCTCCAAAGGGAGCTTAAAGGAGGCAGCTGAGTACAGGGCACGGGGAAAGACCATGGGGGAGGGTGCCCCCACCACACCTGCAGCCTTGCTGCCTCTAGCACTGCAACAGGAGCTCTTGTCATACTCAGTGCATTCTACCACTGACTGCAAATCCAAGATATGGCCTTGCTTCTGCACCTGGACTTTGCTTTGAGGGAAAAGGGGTGTCCTGGATACCCTCTTGTTAATGAAACCTTATTTGCTATGAATAAATTAGTAGTATCTCTCTGTTTTGGATCCTTTGGAAATCTGCAGTTCTCCCTCTGTTTCTGCTATATCAAGCGTGGACCCTACCTGCTGGGCACCTGCTGGGTTAATCACCAAGTTTCTGTCCTAGGTATGTCCTGACAGCTTTTCTGGGGCAATAATTCCCCACCTTAACTTTGCTTTGAGTAACCCATAAAACGTAATATACTCAATTAAGGTAATAGTGAGCATGAGACAGTCTCCTCTGGTTTGGTATAGAGGGCTAAAATACTAAACCAAGAGCTACCTCATCTTCTCAAAAATGTTCCCTCTTGCTAATTATCTGATGAAGGCTAAGACCTTTATGTCTCTTTCCACAGTAAAGCCCTCAGTCCCATTGTTTCAATGAGCCTAGGTGGGTTTTACTGCTGAGATCAGCTGCCAACACTCTGGAGAAGCTGGAGGCTGACACTTGGAATGCTGATGCCTCTAAACCAAAATGTGGTAAGGGACTACTTGCTGGAAGAAAACACAGTTCCTTGAAACAGTGCACACAAGACCACCTGAGCTTCTCCCAAGGACCCAGAAAGCTGGTCTTTTGACCAGCTGCAGTACCTGCATGGTGACTAGTGGGAATATGGTCAATATTCAGCAGTTGTGGTTCTGATCCTGTGTCGAAAATGGCTATGAAGTGTATTTTTTTTTAATCTTGAAACTATTGCTAGAACACAGTAATTGTAAAGATTTTTTTATCCGCCCACAGGAAATTTACTTAACCAACTTCCAGTAACTTCTACTTATCTTCACCATGTCCTATCTGAATTCCTTAAATGCTGCTCCTAAGTAACACTGACTTAAAAGACAAACCACCCTCCCCCTGTATTTTGTAACTATTTAAATACAGAAGGGGTTGTGACCTCTCTAGGTAAGAAATAATATAGAGTTTTAATAGTTTTCAAGTAACAATATTCTAAATTGGAACCCAGCATTTGCAGTTGATTACCACTGGCCAAAAAAATGAATGACCACAACATCCTCTTCCTGGGATCACCAAAAGTAATAGGAATAGGTTACTTCTGTTGATATAGTACTCTTGTCTTTTCCAAGGGAAGCACTGAGGAAACTTGCAGGTAGCATCAAGTAATATGGGGTGAGAGGTTTTGTGCATTCTGAATGAGAAAGGCCACAGATCTATTTATTTATTTTTTTAGGTATGAGGGTTAATTGCGTGAACTCCTTAACTAAAGGTATCATAGTTAGTAAACATAGATAGTTTCTGAACTCTACAAGTTCAGAAAGTGTCACTACTGCATCATGAAGAAAAAATTTACCAAGTGCTATTGTACACAAATACATCATCCTTGGCTCAGGATGTCCTTGAGTGCAAATCACTGGAAGCAACTAGATATGTCAGGGATATGCTATTATATATGTCATGTAGAGGTGGTTTCCCTGGGGAAGAAGAAAACCCTGGAAAAATGCCTTGGGAAATCCTGTTCAAAATGCAATAAGCAAGAAGCTTATTCACATGTTCAAGTATGCAAATGTTACTAGAAGGTTCCTTGTTCTTTGTATTATCATAGATGTTGGATTATACCCTTTTTCTGCCCCAGAGATGGGGCAACTCAGAGGCATTTTAAAAACTTTTATTTCCATTTTCAGTCTCATGTGAAGGGTGAGACAGATGTTATAATTCACGCCATTACAATCAGAAGCCAACCATTTCATAATTACAACATGTTACTTCATGGCCTATCTTGGCCTATCAGCTTTCTTGGCCTATCAGCTTTTGCCACACAATGCCGTTAATGCCTTAAAGCCAATCATCTAAAATTAACCCTTGTGGGTCCCACTACAATGCACCTTTCACACTTCTACTTCTCCAAAGTATCTAGTCTTATTTGCAAGGCCGTCATTTGAAACTTGTTTCTAGTTCCATTTCTCTCTCAACAATATCTGTCCTATTCCATGGCATTTCTAAGTCAGCATTTCTTATCTCAAGGCTTGCATACAGATGCACATTACGCAAACCTTCTGTCAGGCTTTGAGAATTCTCTACAAATCCATTTCCCAAACATAGGTTAATTTTTGGTGCAGGAATTTTAATGTTCTTAATCCTTCTCCCCTATTGGACCCTTCTCTCAGAGCCCACTTTAACTCCCCACCCACACTGGGGTGCATAAGTACCTCTGTCTGACCCTGTCTGGGGGCTCTTTGGCCTCCTGCCTTTTGCCCCTTTTTACTGCCTTGGTCTGGTTTGCTCCAATACAGTGGACACCTTATTGTTGTATACATATTATAAAACTGTTTTTTGGACAACTGGATTGAAGCTGTCTCTCTCTCCATTAAGTCGCCATCAGGGCTGAGTCCCGAGGAAACTCAAAGGAGTCTGATCATCCGGGCTCAGATCCCCAGGAGTTTCAATGTGTCTTGTGTCTTGTCTTTTGCAACCATTACTGGCTACAGCTGGAGACAAAGTACTGGGTCTGAGGGACTTTTTTTTTTTTTCTGATTTGGTAGAGGCTTTTAATTCATGTGCTTTTCTGCACATTTCTCATTTAA
This sequence comes from Pycnonotus jocosus, assembly GCA_013400435.1. Classification (NCBI taxonomy): domain Eukaryota; kingdom Metazoa; phylum Chordata; class Aves; order Passeriformes; family Pycnonotidae; genus Pycnonotus; species Pycnonotus jocosus. Next base: position 140,337 of record VWYP01026233.1, on the reverse strand, counting down.
ATTAGACACACAGCAAGCAGCAATGAAGACCTATTTTGTCTGTTCTATAGCAATAGGCTAGAAATTTTGAAGTGCCTGTGTTTGGCTCAGTGGCATTAGTTTAACATACATGCCAATCTCCATTCTTCCAAATGTTTTTGTATGAGTATACAGGTTATTGCATTCAAACACAGTTCTTGCTCATAGAATCTCACCTGGGTACCAGTGGGTAAGCATGGGTATTAGACTGTCAAACACAGCTGCTATCATCCTAATGACATCCTGTACAGTTCTGACTTGAAAGCTTCTCCAGTGGCACTGCACAAGAGCTCTGAAATGCTTGAGCCACAGATGTTACCCTCAGCATATCTTTCCACCTTCCTGTCACACACTCTTGGTTTGAAGACTTACAGGGCACAGATCATGTGGAAAGGTGTTTCTGAGTTTCATTATTGCCTCTGTCAGAAATTAGCAATGTGGTTCTTATCTGAATTTGCCAAATCAGCCACCAGATATGATTTTACTTTTCTGCTGCATATAAGAAAGACTCATCTCCTATCAGAAATATGTTCCCATGAAGACATTTCTGGGTCTGATCAAATGGCCTTTTGGCCATCTCTTTAGTAAACTAAACAGGGGTTAAGGACGTATGATGAAAAATAACAAAGCTGATTTGGGTTACTGAGTACTGTTCAGCAGATGAGCTGCAGCAATGAGTTGCTCTTGTGCTCTGAGCTTTCTGCAAGCAGAGACAATATGTACAAGCCCAAGTCACTGTGAACTGTATTTTATCTGACAATTGAAGCAGCCAAAGAGATCACCTTCTCTAACCCATTCAGTGAGAAGCAATCCCCTTGATTTGGATTTGTGTACAAACTTTGGACTGGTTTATCTTCTCTGTGTACATTCAATGCCTTCTCACAAAGCTCAAGGGACTGAAGAGGCTATGATACAGATTTCTCACTTTTAAGTAAAGTCAAAGTGGGAAGGGCAGAGGATGGATTTTGTTATGTAGCTCCCAGCCACAACTACAGTTTGAAAACAAACCAGAGGATTTGTACTATTGGGAATATGTGGGACATTTATTTGAGGTTCAGAGAGAAAGTCCAGGTAGTTCCCACAGTATGACTTTTCTCAGACCTTTTTAAGAGGTGATTTAAAACTTCCTCTGTAACTAAATAATTGTAACTAGCAATGACTTCCTCCTGTTTGCAATTTAGTTCATGTTAAATTTGTCTCTATCGTTTTTGTCTGAAGGAACTTGGGAATCCAGTTCATAATTATCTTATTTAGAGAAATCAAGAAATAATGTTCTTCTCAGAGCAGGCACCTAAAGGCTTTGAGTTTCTCATGTTCAATCACCATATCAGCCTTGGGCTGGGGTAGTGAGGGTAAGGAAATATTTCTTCCTGAAGAGTTTATCAACTGTATCTTGGCATCAGGGCAGCTAACTATTCTGGTTAAATGCTGCTTGAAATTCTGAAATTCTTATGAGCGCAGTTTTTATATACATAGAAAAGTTATTGTAAGAGAAAATATAATCAAAAAGCCTTTTCAATCAAGTAGTTCACTGGTTTGCAGCAGGTTGAGGGTTTTTTTGGAGGTTGACCTGATCCAAAACTTATGGGAGTCAGTGCACAAACTCCAAAGAGAATCCTGGCTTTAATTCAAGGAATTAAGTTGTATGCCTTAATGCCATAGGATATTATTGCACTAAAGAGCTTATTAAGATTAAAATGGGATTAGCCATTACTATGAATGAATGAATGAATGCAAAAAGTTTATATGGCTAGGATAAAGCTTCAAAGCTTTATTCCACATTTCAGGGAAATGGTTCCAGACTGAAGCAAAGAAAAAAATTACATGTCATAGCATTATACACTACGAGGTGCATGTTGTGCCTTCCAAAGTGAGAAATCTGGCACTAACGGTAGGATGTAGAATGAAAATCTTACTGTATTTTCCAAAGAAGTAGTTCTCACCAAAGAGTGAAATGAAAATGTCTCGTGTGCTTCCATGCTCTTTGTTTTGAGCTTGAGTTTTTTGCTGTTTTTTCATATTAATTTTTCAGCAGCTGAGAACCCAGCATCTTACTTTGTGTCTTGTTATCAAAAGCTTACAGATGGCTGCTAAACAGAGCTTCCTGTGTATTTAGCTTTGATATTGTAATGGCCGAGCATGAATTTCATATGAAAAGCAAACCTACGTTCTATACATCGCTAGTGTATAGCTTGAGAGACAGCAGCAATGGAGATGGCCTGGAGACTGCCCTGACTCCTGCAGGAACTATGCCTGTTCTGTACCAGTTGTTCTCTGCAGGGGATTCTTGGATGCTTTCTACAACACGGTCACAAATGCAGCGAGTATCAGAGCCTTCCCAGTTCCATGGGGCCCATGTTTCCCAAGGAAGGTATTTGTTAGGACTTCTTGATAACACTACTTAATATTTTGATGTTATTTTCAGACAGTTTTTCCTTGTTTCATCCTTGCTAGTATTTTTCCTCCTTTGTTATCTATATCCTGCAGCTACATCCAGGTGGGAATCATAACTCCACTTGACTGTTTCAGGGGGCTATGCATGCTGGAATAACTTCCCCGATGTCTGTGGAGTCCTTACTCCTCCTTTCTTCATTTTTGTTTACTCTGCATCTCCCCTCTACATGAGTTCAAAATACAGAACAATTTTTCAGCTTCTGCCCTCAAAATGCCAACTGAATGGAGCCTTGTGGATGGGGATGCAATGCTATTAAAATTCTCTCAGATTTACCATAATATAGCTTCTTGTGGTACTCTTTCAGCACAGGCAGCTTTAGTTCAAAATTGCCTCCTTTGCTGACCATATTTCATTCCAATGTAATTATTGACTTGTATTGCCTTTGCTCTTGTCTGGGACTGGTGCTTACCAGATCATCTAGCTTAAGGTTTGCGTTTGAAAGGACTTTCTCCATCTGCATGTTCCTCATCCCAGCTGTTTATAGTTAACCTGGACATTTTCAAGACTGACTGTGCTACGTCTCTGCAGTGAGCCCTTATTAGTGAAGTTCAGTATCCTCAGGCTGGAGTAATGCACTTGCTTGGAGACCAGGGTTATAACTAATTAATTAGTTCACAGTGATGTACTTAGAAAGTGCCTAGCATGGAAAGGCCTTGATCCCAGAGAATGTTTTTGGTAAAACTGCAGTTGCTAAAGCCAGATCTAATACAACTTGTTGTTTTCCACATGATTGGCTTTCTGTTATTTTTCTTCCCTTACTTTCAGACCTGCAGCCAGTTTCCTGGTGCAGACTGATGCAAGATTGCTATGCCTATGCCAGCAGCTGTCTGAGTGATACAGATTTGAGATGGCTTGAATCCAGATAGCTCTTGTGAGATGAGCAAATGATTTTGCCTTCTCCTTGTGCCTAGAGAAACCAATGTGGTGTTTTGATCAAGTAATGAGAGTTTGTGCCTCAGGTCACTGGTGGGGCAGAAACCTCTGTGGCTGAGGAATTGGCCTTGCCTTCCATCTCCCTATAGCCCGTTTGCCCCTCTATAGCCCCTGCAAACCTGTCCAGGTCATACTTCCAAGGGATGTGTTCCAGCAGCCCTCAATGGTGGGGGTTTTAATGATCCTTGGATTTCTATCTGTTGCTCCTTTTGGTGTCCTGTCCAGAGGTGAGGGGAAGTAAAATATAGGTTTATTGAGTTCTAATTAATAGCACCAGACATAAATTCTCCCACTGATGCTATTCCTGCTTACCTACTCTGTCACCCATGATTACACACCACCCAAGGTCAGTGTGGTGGTGTCTGCAGCTCCCACACTTTGATGTATTTTTCTCCAAGCTCTCTTCCTTCCTGGATGGTTGTGCAGCCACTGCCTCCCAGAGAGAGCAAGGTCTCTTGTAAGGGACCAGGTTCAGTTTGCTCAGTGCTTTATAAATTATTTGTGCCTTGTGTGGATGCTCTTCATCAGTATCAGAACAGGCTCAGAATCCCTGCAAGTGCTCCTTGGCCAGCTGTTATACCCTCCCTGTCTGGCACAGACCACAGGGCAAAGGCCAGTGTATACCTTTGGGAAGCAGCTTTCTGGGGCTCCACCACATCCTTCTCTGTGTTCTCCATGTTCTTGAAAGTGTCTTTCCTTCCTGTGGACTTTTCCTGTGCTGACCACTGTCCTGACCAAAGTCTCAGGGTACCAAAAGCATTCTTCATTCTCAGTGCCCCCTGTCTAAAGTCCTACTCTTCACAGGGTAGTGTAGTTCATCTATTTCTATCATACCCCTGCTCTCACATCTGGACAGTCTGTTGTAGGTTGAGTATGTGCTGGTGATTGCTATGCTCAGCCATTTCATTTACAATCTCAGGAATGTGAGAGGCCCTCAGAAAAATGCCAGAGGCAAGAAAGTGTTTGAAAATTCCTGAAGGCCTTGATAGAGAAGGTATTCTTTTCACCCAGCAGGAGCAGCAACGACCAAAATTCTCACCATAGTTATGCTAAATTTCAAGAAGAGGAACAACATAAAATGTGAGAGCACATGTTAAAGGTAAGTTGAAAGCTGCAACTGACAGAATTCAATGATTATGTACCCCCAGCACAGAGGCTTTAGCCATCCCCCTCCCTCCAGGTGGATCACAGTTGGTGTGGGAAAAGCTCAGAGCCATAAACCTTCCCTGCCTCGGGCTGTCAGGACAAACTTTGGACATGCACGTGCCTAACATTAGGGTACTAAGCTGATCCCAGTTTCAACAGCCTTGACAGCTCTATGGGGACTGGGAATAAGGTTTCAAAGTTAAGCAGTCTGGTATAAGGAAATGCCAGAGTTGAACACATTTATAAGCATGTGATACTATCTTTTATTTTAATTGCATGATCTTATGTTCTTTTTTTTCCAAATCTGTCTAGATTTGAATCACAGTGGTGTGGTGATGCTGAAACAGACTGGAATAACCTGCCCACCTTATGGAGCATTACATAAATGCTCTCAAAAATACAGACTTCTTGTTCCTCAGAGCTCCAAGCTGAGGCCCTGGATCTTACTGTCTGAGTGAGATCTGACTCAGAGAGAATGAGATTCACTAATGAGTACTTACAGCTGCAACCGCAACTAATGACAGCTGCATTTTAAACTTCAAGATAAAATGTTAAGTACTCTGAAAAATCAAGTACTGAAGACCTAAAGGTGGTGGGTACTCTTAATTTACTTAACTCTCAAAACTCCATTTATAAAATAGAAAATGGCCCACAAAACACAGAGTGATATTATCAGGGTACATTTTTTAGCCTACACCTTATTGATCACTACCATAGGAAAATGTGACAGTGGCTTGATACTACATAAGGTGCTAATTTGAAAACTGTTGGAAGATGGTAATTTTGCACTAGTGCTCTTCAAATCTCCTATAGGATCCAACTTACATTGAGGGTTTGGAAGTTTAATTTTTAAATTTATTTTATTTATTTTTGACTGAGATTCCTGAGGTGATTTAGATATTGTGAGGGGGTAGGGGGAGAGGAAAGCAAGATGAGTACTTCTCACTTTTTCCAAGGTTCATTCTTCTCTTCCTTGGAGATTTGGGTTTAATTAACTTTCTCACTAGAGTCAGAAACTGAGGTCAGTGAGGATAGGACTCAAAAGATGGTTACAGCTTTAAGTACACATAACTATGTGAGAAGATGTTTTTCTGGCTTTCGAAATGTGATTGGGAAGGGGTTTATAAAAAGTCCTCACAAAGGGAGTCCTGGGTAACTCATATTCGTATCTCACAGGACAGAGAACATTCAAAGACAAAAGACTTTCAACTGGACCCTTAGTGATGAGTTGCAAGAAAAAACTCCAAAGATGGCACAAAAGAAAACACTTTTAAGGCTGAAATTTGACAACATAACACAAGAAGGCAATTGCATTTGGCCATCTTGAAACCCTGTCCTTCAACAGTCCTTCAACAGAAAGGAGCAAGAGGAGACGAGTGTTTGCAATTCTGTCTTGCAGTCATGGCAATGAGAAGGAACTAAGTGGCATTCACATTTCAGCATTTTTTTGCTGTAGGGTAGAAAACATGCTGACATTCATTTGTACACAAGTCCCAGAAGATGTAACTAGCCAAAAGATTTCAATATGAAGAAAAACATGTGCAACACTTTTGGGAGAATATACCAGTCATCACGCAGGAAAAAACTGCTTCTCAGATGATATCACAGTCAGTCTTTATTGCCTATTGTTTGGGATAAACAGCTGTTTTTCTCTAATGAGAAGTGATAAGTGACTTTCAGAGCTTTCCCCAGGAAAGGAAAGAATTTCAGAAGGAAAAGCTAAGTCATCAGCCTTTCCTCGCTACATTTTGCAAGCAAGTCAGAATTACATTATTAAGATTTTAAAATATTTTTTATTAATTTTTATTCCTTTTGATGTGTTTTTATAGTAAAAGAACAGAGAATAACATATTACAATGCATATAGACTGAAGTCCTTCAACAAGCTACTTTAACATATTTTCTTTCTTGCACCATAGCCACCTCTCACTGAAAAATGGAAGTTTCAGGAATTATGGCTCATCAGAAAAAACTCAGAACCTCAGACAAAACAACCATGAGTGTGTTTCAAGACTCTTCTTCTAAGCCTCAAAATTCCTCACAAGTAAAGGAATGAATGTAATCCCTATTAATGAATAGAAATTATTTTTAAAATAACTAACAAACTGTGTTAGCTCAAAATATCCATCTTCTGACACAGCTCATCAGCCAGGCATGAGAGCTGGGTTATGTGTGCATTCCTGTTGGACTCCTCTAGGAAGGAGAATGGAGTAGTCCTGTGATGGGAACTGGGGCTATGGCAATCAGATGTGGAACTACACCAGGACCTTCTGATTTGCTAAAACTTCAGTCCCTGGACTAAAGTACCCAGTATTACCTCAGTATTTTCTGACAAAGTACTCACTGTCTGTGGACTGTTTTTCCAAGGTCTGGGATGAAAAATGAGCAAATGGAATAATTAAAATTTCCTTCTCTTGATTTTGTCCTTCTTTAAAAAGCTTAAAAAATGGAAAACTCCATGATAATATAGGCAGCCATCTTGAAGGATTCAAAACTGGATCTAATGGGTCTTTTCCCAGAGAGAAGAGGACAGACTGAGAAGGTGGAATAAGGATCATATGTAACAAGATGGCATAATGGGAGGGAGAACATGAAACTATTGCCATAGGAGCATTCACATTTAACTGCTGAAGGAGAGGGCTAGTACATGAGCTTGAAAAAAAAATGAACTTGGTTCCCTATAGTAAAAGCTGAATAAAACATCATTTACATAAAGAACACTTAGGGAAAGAAGAACAGCATTAAAAGGTGGGAAAGGCAGGAGAAATTGGAAGTAAGTGGAAAGGACAGACTGCCTCTGCCCAAGGAAATAGCTGTGGGCTGCAATTAGCTAAATGGTACACGACTTCTGCGCTGCGTTAGTGCTGCAGTTCTGAACCACTCCATGGTTTACTGCTGTGTCTAATAGCAGGAGTGCTGAATAATAGAAGCTGTGTGCTGGACTGCCAACAGGAATTAATTTCCTTTAGCTTTTGGTGCTCAAGCTATATTTTAACTGTAAACTGCTAGCTTTTCTTTCTGGAATAACAGTAGCAGATAACTATGGCACCACCATGGATTTATAGCAATGCTTTATGCGAGGAGATCGATCGTTTAGGCAGGATTTGCTCTCCTCTCCACAGTCACTCCTTGCTCCCATGAGCAGGTTCAGCACAGGAAAGATAAGATAGGGAGAGGCAGTTCTTATGCAATGAGGCTTCTTAAGCTAAAGGCAATGATTAAAAATTCCACCTCCTCTTATGAATATGATGTAGCTACAACAAACTTGCTCCTTGCCTGCAAACAAGCCAAAAGCCCTTCCTTAATGCCAGAGCCACAGGGAATCTCAGTGCCTTTCCTGAACATTTAAGTGGTTATGGGTGCCTCACCACTCAGCAGCACTCAGGCTGCCAGAGACCAGCAGACACAGATCGATGGGGTTAAGTGGATTCTTTCTGTGCCTGCCTGCATGTACACATCCTACCCTTCCCCTGCCTCCCTGCTTACCCTACTGTTACTTCTCTCTGGGGACACCATTTGCCTGCTTGTCCAAACAAGCTCCAGAGCTTGAAATTGCCAGGGAGTGAAGAGAGAAAAGCCTTCTTGCTTATGTGGGGCAGGGTGAAGGGAGACTTGTCCTATGGTAAATACAGGGAAGAGCAAGCAATTACTGCAATATCATTTTCTGCTGGATGTGGCAGGACCGCTGGCACAGTCTGGTGACAGATCATAAGGATTCTCTGTCTTAATAAGCAGCAAGCATGTCCTAGGGAGCAAATGTCTCATGTAAATATGTATGGGCACAGGGACAAGTGTCACACAGGGCTTCCCATCAAAGGAGAGGAAACGCAGCGTCATTTGGAGTGCTGCTTCTTTGGAACTGCAACCACAAAGGAATGAATAATAGGATTAATTCACTTAGCTATTGATCTCAGACGCACACATTTTCATTTAACATTATGAGAACAGCCAGGGTCTCATGGTTCATAGCCTGTGGGCAGTACAGCAGAGACAGCATGTGCAAGCCCTTTTCCCCATTTGCTGATGAGGTAAATCTTAGCAGCATGTTCCTTATGGTGAGCCACTGGGGAAGGATCTCCTATGGAAAACAGCCTAATGTCTGGACTGGTGACTCTAATGCTGTTCTCTACAGATGTACTCTGAGCAAATAATTGGCGGGGACATAATTGGTGGTCCAAATAACACGAGGACGTAACGATGGAAATTCTATATAGAAAGCTGAAAAAAGAGAGGGAAGGAAGAAAATAGAATAGGCTGATTTAATTAGGTCTGGGTATACATGCACACAATATCTCAGCTAAGCAGGGAAAAAGTTCAAATACAGCCTCCCCATATCACCATAAACATTGAAGATCTATGACAGTGAGAAAAGAAAGAATATGGTGCAGGGAGACATTAAGACATTTTTCAGTAGTTTCATTGCATGGAACACGAGGTCTGCTCAGGGTCCTGAATAACTTCTTTGCCAAATTAATCTGCAAAGTTAAGTTTCTCATAACTAGCTCTTACAAAACCACCCTGCCCATAAGCAAGTGGATGCAAGGGCCAGAAGTAAGTGTCAAAGGTGGTAAAGACCATGCTGGGATCTGTGGAGTCACCAGGTGACACCAGTAGATATGCTGACACGTTAGATGATCCCAAACTGGGCCAGCTCGTGCAGTTCCAGATGGCTGAAAGCTTCCCATGGGCAAATTACAGTGATATCTGCAAAAGAGAGAAAATGACAAATATGTTCTTTTCAATACACTCCTTGGATTTATTTTTTATTAATGGAAAGGCTGATTTACTCAGGAAACATTAACAAGAATGAGATTCCATCTGAAGGTTAAATGGGCAGATGAGCATTTCAAATCTGGTACTACCTGTCAGACCAAACCAGATCAGTGTACTTTCTCTGTGAGCAAAAGCAAGCCAGCTTTTGTTCCTAGTTCCTGGTCTCTTCAGTGACTGTGTAAACTGGTGTAAAAATTCATTACAGTTATTTCTCCTGTTCTTATAAATTACCTGTAGCCAAATTGTATTCTCCTCAAAGACATGTGCAGTTTTAGATCAAATGCTGAATAATTTGGCCTACAATATTCAGAATCTGTAACTCTCTCTTTATCAGTACTTCAAAGTTCTGACAGGCTACAGCTCATCCAACGCATGTTTCTCAATCCCAGATGGGTACATAAAATTCTTAAAATTAGGATTCTGATGACAACACAAATACTTAACCATCTGGGATTTCGTTTCTGTGATTTTTTGGTATTAATAGCTTAGCATTTAGCATTTCTTTGAGAATCTCATGCTGCTGAAATTCTTAGCCAGAGTATTAGCAGAAAACAAACAAGCATTTCTGCAGCCCAGCTTCTGAAGCTGAAGCATACATAAATGGCCTTTTCTTCACATAGTGTATGCAAGCATAAGCATGAATGTGGCAGCTTGGGGAGGCAGAACTGGTCTTCTTTGGTGACCCTGAGACCTGCACACAGGCCAGGGAAACAGAGACCACCCCAGAATCCTCTCCCATGATCAAATTTGTCTGCATTAGTGCTAAAGCAGGGCATGACCACAACATCCTGCAGAGCTTACCTGTGCCCAGCCCCTCCATGCCTGGGATGTCATCTCCAAACCTAGGAGAGGAAAGAGCAGGTAAAGAGTAAGTTTGGGGCAGTGGCAAGGAAAGGGGAGATGTTCTAAACCCCCAGCCAAGGAAGAAGAACTCTGGGTAGGGAGCAGAAGAGAAGCAGCTCCAGGCTGGAGAGCTGATGGCACCTGGAGGCAGGGGGAAGCCTTCTGGCTCCTTGCTCATGGGAAGATGCACAGAAGCACAACATAGTAATGGGGAGATACTCAACTAGCACAGCTTCTTTTCTTTCCAAAATTCCCTTACCCTCTTACTCCTTTTTTGGGGGGCTTGCTCTTGAACTGCCTTGTCTGTCTTTGCTTGAACTTGGGAGGCCCCTTGCGTGGTGTGGTGGGACCAGTTGGAGCATCTCCAGTGTTGAGGTTGGCAGCTGGGGTCTCACTCATCGCTGGGCTGTGTGCAACAGGCACGTGCCGCTCTCAGATCCTTCTGTCTGCAAGATAACAGCAAGGACTGACACAACACTCTGCTTATCTTTTCTAGGTATCAGGAGTCAGATGACAGAATTATAGAAAATATAATTGTGACAGAATTAAAGATAATGGTATTAAAGATGAAGAAAGATTGTAACGCGTACAAATTAAGCAGGGTAGTGCTGCCTTTCATCCAGCATGCTCAAATTAAGACGCTAAGAAAAGGAGACTTGAGCTAAGACAAAAAAGACATTTACCCCATGGTGCAATGTCTTGCAGAGTCATGGACACTAACACCTTCTTTTGTATCAAACACAGTTGCACTCTTGGAGACAGGCTGCTGCAGAAGCTTGCACCACAATTTATGGAAAATAGGAAGTTGAATGCCAATGCTGGGGTTTTTTCTGGCTAGCCTTGGAATAGCATTGCTGAGGTTTTGCTTACTGGTTCAGGACCTGACTACTACAGGAGCCATGAAGACATCTATGGCTTAGAGAAATATCCTGTCCTTGGGAATCACCATGATATACTTCACCTGTTCTCATACTTGTGCCTAAGCATTACCTTTAGAACACTGATGGACATGGGACACTAGGCCAAATGGGCCCTTTGTCTGGGTGGAGCTGCAATTAAGGCCCAACCTTTGTCAATACCAAACTTATGGGAAATAACACAAGATCATTGCAAGATTATACAGAAGGCTAAGACAGTGCACTGGAGACTACCATTTAGTCAGAAGTTAATTTAGCAAATTTCTCAGGATTTAGAGGAGTAAAGCCTGTAACTTTCCCCAGGATGTGCCCATTTTGGTATTTTTGAGCATTATATTACATGTGCTGACCCCTCTTTGCCACGCTGTACATGAGCCAAACTCCACAGGGGATAAACAGTTATCAGGGAACAATTTCTGTTTGAGAGACATGTCTCCTGTCTTAGACAGCAGAAGTGCTGCACTCTGAGCCTTTTGCTTCCTTCCCAGAGAGGACAACAATAACTCTCACCAGTGTCTAAATGGAAGCTTACAGCCCTTCATCAAATTTTGTGCTAATTAGTATGCCAGAATGGTCTGAACAAGTGCATTTATGGATAAAAATAAATGCAGGTTTTTTTCTTTCTTCCTTGAAGTCATGTTTTTCCCCATGACTGTTATATATCTCTTATCTCCAGGTGTTCATCCCTGTGCATCCAGGCTGATGTAATCGCTGATAGAATTAACTTCAGGATTTGGTTCTAAAGACTAATCTCATTAGGTCACCATAGTACTCTGGCTTAATCCCCAGCATCACCTGCTGTGATACTCTGGACTTTAAATCTCAGAACTATAAATGTCATCAAAGATTTTTTTCCTTTGTCTAAAGTGAGTTAATTCTTTTGTCCTGAAATAGCCAGAGTGTTGGAAAGCAAATCCTTACATACAAGGAGATAGATAATCTGAGCAATCCTCCTGTGTCACTTCCACATCTATGCAAGGTGAAGAGCCATGTTTCTGTATCTGTAGCAGTCTGGAAAAACTTCACCTAGGACATCTTTCCATCTGTGGTGGCGGTAGGATGGTTCCAAATAATAGCACCTAGAGGCAGGCTGGTTCTTCTGTCGCTTGTGGTCAGGCTTCTGTCTCAGCTGTAATATCCCAAGCAGGAGACTGGACAGGTTCCAGCAGCCCCAAATGGAGCAGCAGATGGTTGTGTCTGAAGCTGAAGTATGCACAGATGCTATTCCCCCACGTGTAACACAACGCTTCCTAAGCACACACTGTGCCCACAAACACAGGGATCAGCTCAAACAGTGGAAGTTACTTATTTGGCTGCCATCTCCACAGTGCCTGAACAGTTGCCCAGTATTTACAGCTTTTTCTTTTTCCTCACAGATTGGTAGCAGGACAGGAAAACACTGTTGCCCTCTCCTTTTACAAAATGAGAAAGGAAATGCAGTGATAAGTATGACCTGGACTGCACTGCTAGGAGGAGAGATGAAATCTTTTGACTCACAGATTTTTAGGGCCAAGCTGAGAGATGAAGATATTTTGCCTCCAAAACAAATACAGAATTTGGTCTCTCTTTGTTACTCAGGATGGGAGGAATTCAGATGGTACTGTCCTACAACAAAATGCTTTGCATCAGAAAGCTGGTCCATAGCATGTCTGCTAATGAGCCAAAGTCTATTATTGTGTTTCAGTCTCAGGTGCAGTTCTCATCAATATGTTTTCTGTCTCAGTACTAGAACCCTCTCCTGAACTAGAAGGGACATGCATCCACTTTTAATTTAACTTCCACCATATTAATTTGACATCCAAGTTACTTGGCACCCTTCTCAAGGGCTACTCCCAAAAGTACAACAGAAAAAACAAACCAGCTAACAGATTTCCGTCCCTTAGGACTGACATCCAAAACTTGAAAGATGCATTTGAACTCCATCTCCAATTCAATTCCTGCCCTGTTTCAATAACCTCTACTGTGCACTGGCATGTTACCTTAACCATAAATATGTCTTCGAGAGTCAAAACCTCTTAAATCCTTGAGTCCACATTTTGCCCCTGACTTCACTCAATAGAGGAATAGCTAATGGAAAGAGTCAGCCCTTGAAATTTCTTTTTGCCCCAATCTGAAGTAGCTATATCCATCAACCAGATATTCAATGACCCAGGATTTCGTAGGAAAAAGGATCTGCCCAAATCACACTTCATCCTCTCTCTCCTGCATTAATTCAATAAAGAGCACTCAACGATTCTTTTAGTTAGGGACATTTCTAACATTAGAGACAATTCTAACTTTTTCCTTACTAATCTCCCTCAACTTCTATTCTCTCCATGCATCACTAAAAAAATGACAGAGGATGGAAAGCAACCTTAATGCCACATAACTTTCCTCTTGCTGCTGAAATCAAGCTGCCTTCCCACCACGGAGCTGGTGGGACTTGCTTGCCATCATAAGAGTCAAAGAATTCTCTATTCATGCTGGAGTGGGCCCTGTCCCACAGCATGGAACCTGCGCCAGTTCCCACACCTTGGGAACCAACTGCCCCTACACGCAGCCAGACAAGCACCCCAGGATCGCAGATATGAAAGAAATGCCAACAGCAGCTTCTTCCCATGGGAATTTCACAGCCTTTTGTCTTACCATACCTGGTTACTTGGATAGTCCTTGAAATCAGATCAAACAGGTGGCTTGACAAACGTTTTGGGTCTCCTCTAGATCTCTGCAAGAGCTATGCTTCTTTCTCCCAGTGTTCCCTGCTCTGCCAGAGCTCTTCTGCTTCTGCCGGCACCAGCATGCAGCTCCTGGGCAAGAGCTGATGGCTGTGGATGCAAAGACTGTTGAGGCAGAAGATCCTCTGCCATGCACTTCCTCTGCTCCCTCCTCTCATGAGGTGTTACCTAATTGCCCCTGACAGCATTTCTGCTCAGTCAAGGGCTTAATCCTCTAGGTAAGAGCATTGCTTGCATCTGAATGCTAATTATACCTAATACGCATTAATGGACTTATCTCAGTTGCGTCAGAAATCCCACCTCAGGGTTGTTGGCCAGGTTAATCATCCTTATTTTAGTTTTATATAAATTTAAAGGGGCTTGAATATTAGTGACAAATGCTGACTCTTTAATCTGCCCCATCCTTAATCTCTGACTCTCAGTGGAAAATGTCCCTGTCACATAGTGTAGATGCCTCACTTGATCTTCTTCAGACCAATTTGGTGTAGGAAATCACCTTCCCCTGTCCAAAGCTTTCAAAAATACAGATTCCTCCATGTGCACTTGTCTTACACTGCCTCAGGGTGTCAGACACAGAATCTCCATAAGCTGTGGCCCTCCATGCAGATACTCTTCTATGAATAGAGAGAAACCAGGAGGAAACATCCTTGCTCTCACGTTCTTTTTGTGCGTTTCTTGCATGCTCAGATTTTGGCCTCAGGAGAGCCATTAGCATCATCCTTTCAGGTTTTCATCAGGGAGTATTGAATCCAGTGCCTTTGAGGAGTCTCATTGCTCCAGTCTCAATTGCTTGAGGTGGCTAATCATAGTGATGGGAAAAAGCCAAGGCGGGTTCAGCCCTTTCCAGTCCTGTGTCTTACATAGGATTTCAAGTCCTTCATTCCAGCAGCAGTTTTAAGACCAAGAACAGGTGAAAGAGGATGCACTTGAAGAGACAGAAACTCACTTCCAGTAGAACTATATTCCCAAATGGGGATCACTGGAAAGACTATCCCAGTTGAAAGAAGGGGTTCAGTAACAGCAGAGGTACAGCATCATGTTACAAACACCTCATTGATGTGCCCTGCATGTGGGGCTGGGCACTGGGGCAGGAAACACCAGCTGCCTGTCCCAGCTGCTCCTCAGCAGCCCCCCAGTGCTGCTCACATGCAGGCTCAGCCAGCTGAGGACACAAGCCAAGGGTGTTCCAGGGAGCCCCAGCTGAGGGGTGCCCAGAACAAGGAACTGAGCATCCCCTGTTCATACAGCCAGGGAGCTTTGAGACAAACCACTGCAGCAGAACCTGCCCTAATGACAGGGGAAACAGAAAACAACCACACAAGAATCACAACTCCTTCTCCTAGCTACTGGATCTGTTCATGCTCTCCAAGCACAAATATCCAAAATTTTCCCCCACTGAGTTTTATCTGGACTTTTCTCTCCCCTGGGTTTTGCAGCCAGTTCCTTTTTCATCCCCCTACCCCCCTTGCTATTGCTTTGAGCTCCTGGAGAACACTTACAGCGCCAAGGGCTCCTCTTGCAAATCATTCAACTCCCGTCCTCCAGCCTGTGTAGAAAGTCTCGAGGTGTCCTTTGTCCTCCAGATATACCCTGCCACCAGGTGACATCAGGGCATCAGTCGTGGGCGGGCATCTACACGGCAGGGGTGAAATGGGGAGAGCACTGTGAGACCAGAGTTGTGCATGCACAGCTCCAGCAAGGTCTGGAGGAGCAGCAGAGCCTCGGCACACTCCTGAGGGGTGATGTGCTCCTTTCTGCAAGTAGGTTGTGGCTTGTCTGGAGCTTCTGGGGGGATATCTCTGGAGAAGCAAAGAGAAATAAAGAAATAACCTGCCCTTTGAGTGGTGCTGCTTCTTGGGAACACATGTGTCTGCACATGTCAGGGAAGGGAGGATTCCTTATCCCTCTCCTGTGCTGGTGAATGCCTGGAGGGGTTTCCAGTAAACTTCTCAGAGGTGCTGCAGGGGCAAATACAGAGAGAGATACACAGAGATACACCTTACAGAGAGATGATGCACACAGCTAGCCCGGTGTCAACACGGCTGAGTCCACTCAAGGAAGTCATAAGGAATGCTGCCGAGATGCTGCCAGGGCTCTAGTGAAGAGATAGGAACGTGGGGGGAGAATGAGGAACCTTTGCATTGCACACAGGTGGGCAACCACTCACTCCTGAGACCCAAGGTGTTGGGCTGAGGTAACAACCAGGTCACATCTGGGTACCAGTAGCACTGTTACTGTGACGGGCCCTCAGAGGCAGAGTGCAGCCCATACTCCAGCCCCAAAAAACCCAATGTGTGGTAATGCATACTGTTTTATACCAAGTCCTTGGTAACTCTCATGTGTTTTAATATCCTGTTGTAACTGCTGGGAAGATCAGTGTCAGAGATGTGGAAAGAGTTGGTAGAGTCTCAGGATGAAAAGAGAAGGTCCAGAGTCCTTCAAAAAGCTGCTGGAAACTCATCCTCAGCTGCAGCAGTGCCTCAGTCATGGCCTGTAGCAGTCTGGCTGGAGGTATGACCACAGGGTTAACAACCCTCAGGGGCTCTTGTCCCTGGTGAAGAACCTCACGCTCACCCTTGCTGAGCATTCACCTTGCTACACAAGATCAGGGCTGGCAGGACTGAAAATAATCCCAGTGAATGGAGTAGCACCAGGAGCATCAGAGCAACACAAGCGCAGAATGAAACCAAAGTGTGGGTTTGTTTATGATGGATGGGATTTGTCTTTGGGTGAGGTTGGAAGAGGGTTTGGAGCAGCCATGCCTGCCAGGGATGTGACTGCATGTGACCAAGAAAGAAGAGTCTCTCACTGACGTGACAGATTCTGGCAGTGAACACCAGGCCAGCACTGTGCTGGTGCTGAGCAAGAGTCCCATAGCTGAGGCCTCTGACCTTTCATATGGCTGAAGTTAGACAAGATAAATCCTTCAGTGTGTCTCTTAACTTACATTAAAAAAAATCAATGAGGTTCTAGCCCTTGAGCAGGCACTGAGAAGCTGGGAATTAAATCCTAGATGTAGCTGAGGGGTTTTCAATCTAGCAGAGAAGCAGCAAACACACCTACATTCCCACACACTTAAGACACTCACGCAGCTTTCAGAAGCTTGTGCAGTAATTTCTGGGCACAGGAAAGAGAACGGGGGCAGCATCGTGTTGGCATCCTCTCCTCCCTGTGCTGACTAGAGCTTGTATACAAATGTGTGGAGATTGATTGCACTCATCCCCTTCTGACAGCAGAAGTGATTACTGTGGGCAGGGACCTGCTTGTGTGGATATAAAGAGGTGCAGCCTGCTGGCAACAGACTCACTCCCATCCCCGCTGCTCATTCCCATGCCTCCATCTGCTGCAGACAGGTTTTCAGGGGCTCCCCCTCTCCTTCTGCCTTCTTCTATGTAGGTAAAGTTGCTAGGGAAATCAGCTGTACAGACCTCTACTCCTCTTTCCTGAAGCTTAAAAATTTACATATGTTCAGGCAGTTTGTTTTCAAAATATTCCCTTTGTTTTCCTGTTTTCCAAATGAAATCTGTCTCATTTCCCTTTAACAAAAGTGGACTGTGGGAAAAAAAATTTCCATGGTGTCACATGAAGATTTTTTTTTTACCACTGACAAAACATGACAGCAACTCCCTAAAGGACCCCACTTCTCATGTTCTTTCTTATCTCCTAGGATTATCAGTCCTCTCTCTCTCCCTTCCCCTCACAAAGTGGGTGGCATTTACTTTGTGGAGTTGTGGGCGCACAGCTTCCTTTCAGAGCAAGAGGCACCTGCTGCATGTTCGTGCCCGGCTGCCACACCAGATGGATGGCAAGTCCTGCCCAGGGGACTGAGTACCCAATCCCTGTCCCTCCCTGCTCAGGGTTTTCTTCCCCAGGAAAGCCAGTGCCAACCTTTTTGGCCATAACAGCTGCCATTCGATCCAGATCAGAGCTGCTGCAGAAACCATGGTGTCCAGGTAGTAGCAGGACTGCAGGCCTCGTGGCCTCAAAGGAAAGCTCACGAGCTTCATCACCTCTGCTAGATTATATTCTATTCCAAAGGATCACTTTAAAAACATCTCCAAGGTTTCTGACCCTATTTATGAGCTGGTGTAGCCATGGCAACAGTAGTTATGCCAGAAATAGCAGCTCACTCGAATGACAAAGAAAACACAAGTTTACAAGACAGCGATTTTTCCAGAGGCTGACTGAGCTCATGGGACTGTGGGAGGAAATCCCAGCTGAGGCACACACTCAAGGATGCAGCTGATAAGGGTTGTGGTTGGTGTGGGCCGCAATAACATTTGAAATGTATCTCTACAAGCTTGTGCCACATACTTGGTAGACTTTGTGCCTTATTGATAGAGATTTATCGCTTGCCACAAAGATACACCTAACTGGAAGTGAGCAGAGAATTAACCAGGCAGTAAAATGTTGATTTCCCTCCTGAAGACAGGCAGCCTACCAAGTGCCTCTGGATCCCTGGTGAGGGAACCATGGTAGGATTTAGATTTAGAATGGGATTCTCTATTGGTCTCATAGAAGATCAGTGAGGCTGTCACTGTCAAAACAGTGTTTTGTTGAGAAACTCAGTGTAGTAAACTGCAAATAAGAACTCACATGCTATAATCCTGCTCCTGCGATGCTGACCATGTTCCTAAGTCTCATGTTGTTTGTGCTAGTGTAGAAGAGAGAAACAGATACAGGGGATTGGGCTTTCCCTGGCACAGATATTTGGTTGTTTGAATACATGCAAATAAGTCCATCAAAAATGTGGAGAAGAAGGCATGCTCGTGGAGAGTTTTATAATTTTTCCTTCAGGAAATCTTGCACAGTTATTTTGGTGTTGGGATTAAGCATCTATAACAGCCTGCAATAAAAGGGATGTGCTGACTCTGGGAATCTGTGCCCGTTGCTGGATACAAAAGTTATGTTCAGTGTCATCAAGTTGGCTTGCAGAACAGCCTGATCTTGATATTCATTTCCACTCATACCCTGGAGGCCTCTCTGGCAATAGGGCAGAAATTAAAAAGGCTGAGGTATGTTTTCCCACTACCAGGGCTCAAGAGGGAGACTACCAGGAGAAAAAAGGTCTTTTCAGGAAATATAAATCAAGAAATAAGGTTTTGCTGAACTATCAGTGATGGCCCTGTATGTGTTACAAACTAGGTATTGGGAATATAACTAAGTCCTCAAGCCAGATGGCCCTTGCCAAGGCTTCTTCAGGAAAAATAAACTCCTTGCTTTTCTTATTCAGGGAAGGGTGCTCTTCTTGTGCATATCAGAACATCATTACAGGCCCCAAGCTTCCAGGCACAAATGCTTTAGGACATTCTGGGGCTTTTTATAGCAGATGATATAAAATCATGCAGTCTGTCCTACACGTCATTAGTTACTAGAGTTATATTTTCTTCACAGTAGTGAATCTGGCCTTTCTTGGAACAGATAACCAAGTCTTAGCATCTCACACTCACAAGACTGCTATGTTAGCATGATTTTAGTAACTTACAGAAACTTCTCCCTGATTGGCATAAATAAAAGGAAAACCAAAAGAAATTCTCTCTTTTCTTTTTTTTTTTTTAAATTTTGATAGCCCTTTTCACCATCAGATCTCAAGAGAGAGAACTACATTTTTAGCATTCTTATTTGTAAATATAAGAGATGGTGGAGAGAAAGTTCACAGACCTGCTGATGAGACTCAGCCATGCAGGCATCTGCTGAGGAGACTGATGTTCTTGGCCATGCAGCACAAAAAGCTCAGTCGTTTCTAACTGCTTTGTGATTCATTGTTTAAGAGCATCCCTATGCTAATTGCAAAGTTGTCCCAAGAGAAAGCAATATCATTAGCGAGCATCCTTTCTGTGCACTAACTTTGCTTAATGTCTGCATTCAAGCTGTTGGCAATGACACAATAGGACTGACTTTGTTAGATCATTTTAAAAAGCATCCTTTCTTTCTTGTTTTCACTGTGCCCACAATTAAAATATCTGATTTTTCATTTATATGATTATTTTTGTCCTGAATGACATTTACAGAACAAGTTCAGCATTAATATATCAACCCAAAACTTCACATTTTTCCCTTTTTTATCCAACCCAGGTAGTTGATCTGGTTATCTATGTGACTGCTATAAATCAGAGCTTGTGGTTGCCATTAAAATTGTACCTGAATCACAGAATTTCCACAGTAGTATCTCAAGGGTCTTATTCAGATTTTTCTTTTCTCATAATTCATTCCTTCTGTATAAATTACATGCCATGTACCTGTGAACAGTGATTAAATGGTACACTAGCACTCTCTAAAATGATCACTCAAACTAAGCAGAGAAGTAATACTGCCTTGATAAAGAAAAAAAGACAAGTATGTTTTTTTAAAATAGAAATTAGATAGTTCTAGAGCTTTATTCAGTGTAAATCAGTGAAGCAAATGATTCAGTTGCACTGGGCTAAGAAGAAGAAACTATACATAAGTCAGCTCCAGATGTCTTCTTTCCTGACAGCTCCTTTTCTCATCTTCTTGGTTTTATTTTTCTTTTTTGAATGATCGATACTTTCTCCTTGGCAACCAGCAGCCCAATAAAGGAAGGCTTTCCTAAACATTTTGGTAAAATGTTTCTTTCTTCTTCTTTTTCTTAAGGGGGCACATTTCTTCCCATGGCTTTCACACCATGCAACAGACATTCTTCTTTCCTCCTCCTACCACATAAAAGCACTGCTGTGCAATCTCATTCAGTTCAGCCCTTTGCCACCACTATTATGATTTTTTTTTCATGTAACAGTTGAAGCTTTCAGAAGGAAATTATTTCTCCTGGGGAGCATCTCACACTGTCCTTGGGAACATTTGACTAATGGGCAGAGGAGGCAGCTCTTGCTGTTCCATTATCTTGTCTCTTGGGTTGCTGCTCACCTCCCAGACACATGGATGCTAAA
Source organism: Pycnonotus jocosus (assembly GCA_013400435.1). Lineage (NCBI taxonomy): Eukaryota > Metazoa > Chordata > Aves > Passeriformes > Pycnonotidae > Pycnonotus > Pycnonotus jocosus. The sequence continues at coordinate 119,634 of VWYP01026233.1, read as the reverse complement.
TGCTCTAGCTGCCATGTGATAGCAGATCCCTGGTGGAAATAACTATAAAAGGGGAAAAGCCAGGGGATAAAAACCTGAATCAATTAAAAAAAAATTCTCCTTTTATTGCTTAGGTGTACTATTAGTCCTAAGCCTTCTGTTTTCCCCACAGGACCTTGCACAAATGTAGAGCTTAGTGTTGTAATGTTTGTTTGTTCATTTGTTTTTGTTTTTAATGGCCTTTCACTGCCAGATTTCAACCTTTCATTTTTTTTTTTTAAATTTAGATCCTCTACACTCTTGTTTCCCACTGGAGGTACACACCTCTACAAAGTGCATGGAAGTGTCTTACTGGGAGGCTGCTAAGGATATTTCAGTGCCAAGGACCTGGAATTGCAGCTTGCTTTCTGGTCCAGCCAAGCATCATAACAAACACACTGTAGAAAAAGTGCATTGTTTAGTAGTCATCATTGCATGTGGGCCATGCACATGTTGCACAAAGGATGTTCTGACAGTTTTGTATACACAAAGATTTATTTGTGGCACATTGACAGCTGATGGCATACTTTGACTGTAACACTGAAAGTTATTTCTAGAAAGAAAAAGAAAATAAAGGAAAAGATGAGAGAGAAAAAGGAGAATTTTCCCCTGCTGGCCAGCTGTGAAGGGCAATGATGGGGTCCCATAGGAACATCCTCCTCTGAGGACTCTCTCTGATGCTGGAGGTGGACAGTGAAAATGACCAGTATGATGATTTCTTTGCCATGCTTTCCCTTATCATGGTATACTTTTTATTAAGACCCACTTAAACTCCTGTGGGCTATTTCTGGGTGTGTTTCTATTGGATTTGGGAGGAGAATGCTCATCATGTGCAAATGTTGCACATTCATTGCTTGTTAATCTTCTGTGAATATATAAAGCTGGATAATATTTACCGAGAGTTTAAATAGCCATTTTTTGTTGAACACTGTTTGTTTTTCTCCTTTATACACTGAAGTCTGCAATACAAGAGAAAAAGAAGGAGTGGGAGGAATAGCAATTCTCACATCAGTTCTTCCACGAGAATCCACCATAATAACACTGTGGGGGTTTACGGAGGCAGGGCTTTGAGAGCAATAATATGTGAACAGCACAAGTGCAATAAAGGAAACACATTTCCACAGAGAAGCTGGTAATTATTGTCTCATGGCTTCAAGAGATGTCATATAGCTACAAGCAGTATACCCTGAGCTACAGGTAAAGCAGGAAAGTAGGTAAGGCACCTAAGACTTAGCCAGAGGCTGGACACAACCTGACTAGGAGCCATAAATTCCAGTATGAAATCAAGTTCTTTGTTAAGAGTAGTGTTTAGCAGAGGAATGTCAGGGTGCAGCTGGCAAGGGAGATTTCCCAAGGTCAGCAGAGGAGGAGAGCATGCCACAGCACTCCTAATTTAGTCCCAGCTTCAGCTCTGGCTGTTGCAGTGGTAAGTTCAACACAGGGAGGAATGCTTGAATAAATACCTCCTAATATCCTGCTTGGTGATCAGCTTAGAACTGAGATTTGATTACACTTGCTGAGATTTGACCTTACATAACCACCTGTTTTCTGAGAGGTCCCAAAATAATCCAGTCCCCTTTTAAATCCAGCTTTGGTGGGTGGCTTCTCTAGGACACCTTCGCCTGCAGAGCACTGACTTGTGCCACAGCACCTAGTGAGGGGTGGAGAGCAAAAGCTGCTCTCCTGCATGCTAGGCTGTGGAGTGCAGAGAAGGGGGTGCAGAGAAGACACCCCTGCTCCCTGATGACAGGAGCTGTCTTCTCTTCATCAAGGCCTGTCCTCTCACTCACCCCCTGCCACCAACTTAGCTCTCCCTCCCTCTCTCTCCTTCACTGAGCTGCTCTGTCCATCCTCAGCCTTTCTCTGGCCAGCCTCTGGAGGAAACTGGCTCTGTTTTGCAGCTACCCTCTCATCCCCAATAAAATCCTTTTCCTTCCTCTGTCTTCCTGTTTCCCTTGTTCCCTTAGGGGATTGTGAAGTGACATGTGAAGTCTTTGCACACCTTCAGGCTTGTGATGGGGTTAAGTGATTAGCACTTTAACAAGCCTGAAAGCTGCTTAGACAAGTATTAAATCTCCAGTCTCCATCTTTCCAAGAAATCCCTTCTGGAGGAGCTGGAGAGATGGAGCACACAGTCATGTTTTCAGGGGTAGGCTCTTCACCCAGCTGAGAGCCGTCAAGTCCAGTGGCTATATGGTTTGAAGGGATTCCCACAGGTTTTGGGTTTGGGAAACTCAGTTAAACCCTTACCAGGAACTTTGCATTGGCACCTCAACGTTCCTTCTCTCTCCTTGCTCTCCATGCTGAATACTGGCTCCCTTGCCTGGCATTTTATCTAGTCTCCATCCCTTTCTTCCCATCCCACCCCAAGGGCTGCACACCCCTTTGCATCACTTTTAAAGGCAACCTTGGGGTAATTTGTGCCTGTGTTTTATTCAGAGGGGATGAATTCATGCTTCGTTGGCTGTATCACCCTGTTTATCCCACTTAACTGAGAGTCAGAGAAGGCAGTGCTGGGATTACCAGAGTTGGGTGGCACCCGGTGGTGCAGTGAATGCTCCCCAGCATGGCAGGGAAAGGTCTCATGTCCAAGTTCCCTGACATGTCACCTTGCCCATTCCCATCCCCTCGTGACTGCCTCAGGACGGGATTACCTCCTCCCATCTCTGCAGGGAAGAGGATCTCTGCATGTAGTGAGGGACACCAGCTGGGGACACCATCTAGGGGACACCCAGGGCCAGTACTGACACTTGCAGCCCCTGCTGACATGAATTTGCTGAACTGTGAGGTTGCCTTCCCAGCATATCACCTGTAGCCTTCCTGGAGACTGTATAAAGCTTGAGGAGGCAAAAGTGGTGACAGTGACAGGATTCAGCAACACTATTCATTAGAGAGAAATCAAAGTTAGTAACACTATGTATTGAGTTCACTGAAAATGCAAATTAGTAGTTCCAAAACAAACCACTTTACAAGAGCAGCATTAAAAAGTATTACTCTGTTGAGCCTCTTAAAATTACAAAAAAGGATTCCCTACCTGGACTGAAATCTCTATTTTTTTCTCTCAGAGCCTCCAGCCTGAGAAATTTCAGCTCTAAATTTGACAGTTTTGTGAATTACAAGTAGGTGAAAATAAGAGATTCTAACAGGTGAAATTTTTCTGGATTAGTCACTCCTAAAGGTCAAAAAGTAGTTCTATTCCTCAAACACAGCAAGCTGTTCCACAGAAGATAGAGATGACATTTATCAACACAAAGCTGCAATGTACCACCACTGTAAAAAATTCAAACCCAGAAATACTGGATACCTAATGGCACTAATCCAAATCCAAACAGGAAAAAATGCCTAATTTTTTTAACCTTACAGTTTTAAAAAAAGTCAAAAGTTTGTTGTTTCCAACAGAGTGCTACAGACATATATAAGTGTTGGGATTACAGGCTGTGTAGTTGAAGGATATGTGTTTAAAATTTTGCATAAACTTTTAAAAATAAACTCAAACTCTAGCAGTTGATCACACCTATTAATGTGGTCTACTAATTGTACAATCAACAAATTAAATAAGACCTAATCATAATTATTTTCCAACTAAGAGCATATTTAAAAATTTACCGTGGTTTTTGCAATAAATACACTTTAGCTGTTGTCCCTACATCCTTCTGTCATAGACAAAAGAACTGCCTGGGGTTGGACAAGGTCTGCCAAGAGGTGATCTTCATGGGATGGTATCAGTTTGTCAAAGATGAAATACTCGGTGGTAGAGATTTTCTTTCAATGATGTTCTGCTCCACTGTGGTTCAAACCTTTCCTTTCTTCCAGCAGGGCAGTGACGTGATTCCCCAGCAGGATGCTGGATATGCTGACCCAAAGGATCATGCCTGGCTTCTAAGTTCCCATCTGCTTGGCATGGTGCGATTCCAACATCTACAGCTCCTTCTCACACTGCTTACCAACCGGAAGAGGAGGCACAGAGCAATTACACGATGTCCCCATGATTACATACTGACTAATTTCTAATTTAGGAGTAAAATCTGTTTCCCCTGCATGCTAGGCAGATGAACCCACATAGGCTGAATGCATATACATGTGGTGGCACACAGCTACACATCCCTGTACCTTTATGTATATTTGTGGATAAACTGATCTTAATTTATGCTCATATGCATTTAGAAATAGTGTGTAAATAGTCACACAAAGGCACATGTGGTCTGGTGTTTAACTAGAAAGAAACCCACAAGAGACCAAGCTAATCTTGACTATTCCTCAGCAAGAATGATTGCAATAAAACTATTTACAATTGCACTGTACAGAGTTGTTAAAGCTAAGGAAATTTCAAACCAAGCCATGAGTGAACAGTAACCTCAACCCACACCTTCTTCCCAGCTCAGCTGTGTTCAGTTTCTAAACTGAAATCAGAGTTAGTCCAGACAGCAAAGAAACCAAGACAAGAAGCTGATGTACAAGACAGAGGGGCTTCCTCAAAGCTTTCTGAAGTTAACACATCCAACTCTTCACAGCTTTCCCAGGCCAGAACTGCTTACATGAATAACATGAACTGTCATAAAGTGACACCGTAGTTGAAAGAATTTGCTCTGTCCTTTCCTCATCCCCGTCCCACTCAGCCACTGGTGCTGGCATAAAGGTTTAGTCACATTTGTCCATTAAGAACAACTATGGGGAAAGCTATCTGGGTTGAAAACTCATCAATATATACTTACACATTTCCTTACATGTTTTTTTCCCTGGTACCATTTGAACTCATCTCAGTACTGTATTCAAGTCAGGTCCCTTGTGCTGGCCCAAGGGAAGAGTTAGTGTAGCAGTGAAAAAGAGGGGCAGAGAATAAAATATTTTTTCTCGATGCTGAAACTAATTAATGAAAGCTTGAAATGTTCCTGAGGCTATAGCCCCTGATAAATGGGAATCCATTGTCAGACAGACACATGCTCTGTTTTTCCCTTGAAATTCATGAGGTAAGAATCATTGTGCCACCCATAACCTAGATGAAAGCAATTCTGGCTGGAAAAATCAGTCCCCCTCTTCTGAGATCTGTTCATCCCTGAAGAAGGGCCCTTTTCCTCAGTTGTTTACAACCTTTAAAAAATTGTGTACAATAACCACTTTTAATGGATATGTGGATCCGGGGCAGTGAATGTAAGCTTATTGGCAATAGATATGCTTTGCTTATTTTGCTGCTGTAAGTGCATTAAGAGCAGTCTATCAGTCATTGCAGGCCCAGATTTGTTGTTTGCAAACCAATGATCTAATTTGTTGTGTACTGAGGACTACGTACATGAAGGATTTATGTGAGTGATGAAATAAGTAGGCATTGCATGAGGGGCAAAGAAAGGAAATCTGCTGATATTTCAGAGAGTAAGTGGTGTAAAATCTTTTCGATCATTTAAGCAACCGTGGGAAATTAGAGCTTTTTTCTTCCTGAGGTAGCTGATCTTTGAAACTGCTTGTGTGAGAACGGCTGGGAGTTGGGAACAATAAGCTGATTAAGTGCAGCAGGTAGCAGGAAAAATGAGGTTCATAAGAACCTCCATTTGCAATACTCCTTGTCTTCCCACATACGCAGGAATACACAACCTGATTCTCCGCATATTTTAATCGGTATAAATCAGCGCCAGTTTTTGAAATCGATCTTAATTGCACCAGGAAAATAAACAAAATAAAAGCCTGGCGAAAAAAACCAAAGCCATCACCTCCCTCGCTCGCAGGCACAGCAGCCCTCACCGAGAGCCCGAAGCCGCGCACGGCGAGCACTCCGGCGGCCCTGGCCGGGCTCAGCCTGGCAGACAAAGCCCTGTGCACCTCTGCGCAAAAAGAGCGCAGCGCGGCGCCGGGCGGGCGCAGACAAAGCGGGGCAGGCGGCGGAGCGCCGCAGCATGCGGGGCCGCGCAGGGCTTCCTCTGCGGGTGGGCTGCTGCCG
>VWYP01026233.1:25251-113669 GCA_013400435.1 Pycnonotus jocosus | reverse complement strand
TTTTTTTTTTTTTTTTTCGCTGCGTGTGAGTGTTATTTTTTTTTCCTCTCTTCACCAACTTCCTTCCTGCTCCAACTGCCAAAGCTCGAGGCTGANCGGCCGGGCACGGACAGCGCAGCGGGCGCACCCCCCGGCCGCTCCCCGCTGGCGCCGCGCAACTTCGCGCCTTTGCTCCCGGGGGCTGGCGGGCGCCGGTGCCCGGTCTTGCCCGGGGAAACGAGCAGAGCCCTGCCTGCACCCGAGGGGGAAGCTGGGCTCTGCGCTGCGATGGGGCGAAGGGGCAGGGGAAGGGAAGAGGCCCCCGCGGTCCCGGCTGGCGGCGAGTGTATCCCTGCGGCGTGGTATGGGGCGCTCCCCGGGAAATGGGCTACCCTTCTGTCCCCGCACCCCAGCGCTTGGCATGGGGAGGCCAGGGCTGGGGGCGCTGCTGAGTCTGGTGTGTTTCTCCCCCATCGCGGAAAATTACTTCCTCCCTGCTAAACCCGCTTCGTGGAGATAAGCCGTCGGCCAGGGGTTGGTTTGGAGAAGTGATGAGCAGACGGAGGGCAAGTAAAATGCTGCCTCTCTGACACCCTTTTTTATGCCCTGTGGAGGCATGGGGGGGCCGAGGAGATGCCTACCCTCCACCTTGTCACTGCCTATTCCTGCTGCAGGTGTGAGGGCAGCTATCTGTCCACGGCACAGGCAGAGCCCAGCTGCGAGACACTCACACCTCTCGCCAAGGTGTGATTCCTTCTTTGCATTCTGCAGCCATCTCTCTCTAACAGAGATCCCTAACCCTGCCCTTGCCCTCTTCCTGCTGTTTTGCGGTTGCTGCCAGGCCTCAGGGGTGCAGGTGATGCAGGACCGTGGGCTGAGGCTGCAGAAACGCAGGAAAAATGTGGCAGGGCAAGACACCAACCATACAGATTTCTCCTTGTGTATAGCAATATAGGGTTAATTTTAGTGAGGCTCTTGGTCTGGAAGGGGAGCTCCATATTAGCACTTGGCCTGGGCAGTAGCACAGAAACTCAGGAACCCCAAAAGCAACATAGTGTCTCTGGGGAAGCAGTGGTGCCTGAGCTCAGGAATGTGTCTCAGCTTGCAGAAGGGGACCAGCTCTGGAGCTGGAGCAAGCAGGGGCAGGAGCTGCTGAGATGGAGGCTTTCCTCTTGGTCACCGCCTGCCTTGGAGTTTGGCAGAAAGGCAGCGTCAGGTCCATGGCTTGGGGAAAAATGTCAGAACTTGGTCTGATCAGTGCCATCCTGAGACACATGTCAGCCAGAGGTTGTTCATCCCAGACAGCCTGGCTGGTCTTGTTCCCTGTAGGATCTTGCTGTTGGCATGGCAGGTTGTCTGTCCACCTTTCTGGGATGTTTTCAGAACCTAAAAGTCTTCCCCCTCGAGTGAGCCACCTCCGTGGGCTGGCAGAGACAGTCTCTGCAGCATGGGTGATGCAGAGGGAAGGTCTGAGGGATGAGGAGCAACCAGCTGATCCAGTCCTGACTCTGCCTTTTCTGTGCATGTGGACAGAGATGCCTCTTTCTATCTCCTGTGTCTGACCCTCTCCTCTGATAAACTAAAAGAGGTGGACAGGGGAGGATGGGGCAGGCAGGCACATCTGGTCTGTGTTTGTATTGCTGTCAGATGCAGCCTGGTATTGTGAGAGAGCTCAGGTCAGTGCTCAGACCTGCAGCTGGAGCCCAAGTGGAAGGCAAGACTTGGCGGTGCCTGTCATGGCTAATCACAGCCTCCTGTGCTGAATGTGTAATGGCACCGAGGGGATTGTGAGGCTTTCTAAGGTGACTCTGCTGGAGTCACCGAGTGGTGGGGCATGTGTAATTGCTGCTTTCAGGAGGGAGCTTTGGGTTTTCTTCCTCCTGAGGACAAGCTCAAGGGTCTTTCCTATGGTATTTGGGTACTTCACACTCCTAGATCTGGCATGAAATGAGCCAGGGTTATTCAGCTGCTGGGATCTGTTTTTCGCCCTTTTTGTTTGGGCTGAGATTCCCTTTTATTTCCCATCTGCCCGTTCTGAGTTTCTCACTCACCACAAAATTGCAAAGTTGTCTTGCAATGGCCATTTCCAATTGGAATACCTGACTGAATCTTCTTGTTTGTATTCTGCTCAGTCCTTCTCTGTCCCTTTGCAACCTGCCAGTGTACCACTCCTTGATTCTTTTCCTTCCCTGTACTGGAATTGCTCTGAGAGGTCTGCATACTGCTCAGAGTTGCCTGACATCACTTGCTGATTCACCTTGAACAGTTATTTTTTCTTTTTTAATTCTTTTTTGTGTGTGTTTTCTATTTTAATGAATGAAAAAACTATCCCATTAGCTCCCAGTTTAACTTCTGGGAGCAGGGGCAAATGTTGAGGCCACAACTGCAGAAGAGGACAATCGATTTGTTTGGAAAATTGCAAATAAGCAAGCAGAAGGGGACTTCTAAGTAGGGACAGTCTCAAAGAAGCATAAGCAGAAGTGAACTGAATGATCTGTGTAGCTTGACCAAATCCTCTTGCTGCCAAAGAACAAGGAATGGCTTGGCCATTTGTGACAAGTGCCACTGTACCAGTGCACTGCTCTGTTTCTCAGCCTTTCTCTGATGAGTGGGAAGGTGGCTAGGACCATGTGGCTGGTTCCTTGAGGCAGGCAGCTGACTGAGGGGCACCTGGCACAGCATTGCTTACCTCTGCTGCCTGTCTCCCATTCCCCCGTCCCATGCTCTGGCTGCGCATTGGTTGATATTCCCCTGCTCTGGATCCCATTTGGGATGCCACCCGAGCAGTTTGGCTGTCCTTCTGCCGCTCAGCGGTGTGTGACCCAGCCCTGCTGCCTGCGGCTCCAGCTCTCCTGCCTCTCCACTCCGAGAAGTACCGCTGGAGCAGCACGGTCATGCGTGGCTGTTCTGGGGTCACCATCGTGCTGCCTTCCTCAGTGGGAAGGAGTCCTGATGGGTGCCTGAATTGACCTGTTAGTGGGAGCACGGAATGCCAGCAGATAGACTGTTCTGCCCACTTCCTTGAGAGCTTCAGCTGACTTGCTAGTCTAAGGAAGTGGCTGTCAGGTATTTGATCTTTCTGTGAAATGTAGCTTTTAACCCTTTATGAGAGGGTGAACAAAACATCTGTCCTTGGCTTTATTCGTGTTTCTCTGTGCTCCAGTGTGTGGTAGTGACTCTTTGTGCGAGATAGCCGGTGAGCACTGAAGCCTTGTTCGCCTTGTTCGGTGGCTGGTAATTGCAGGGTTGCCAGCCACAACTGTGCTGCAGAGTGGCTGTAAATCACTCTGGTTTCAGCCTCTGCTCCTGCACCTCCTTCCTGGGAGGGAAGAATGGTGTAGGTCTGCATGTGCGCGTGGTGCCTGCAGGGAGAGAGGAGCGGGGGGAGAGGGGGATTGTGTTTGAGCCAGAATATCAGCACAGCATTGTCTGGATTGCAGCCGATCACCGTCGCCATTTGCCTGCAGGAATCCTGCTGCCTTCAGCACTGAGTGGGTGCCTGCCTGTCAGGGGGACTGAGCCACGCTGTGCTCGAAGTGAGTGCCCCTGGGGACACTACTCCCATCCACAGCAATCTCATTGACTGCTCCTTCCTCTGTCACCCAGACCAAGTGACCATGACTGAGAAGACACAAGAACCTCATGTGGAGGATGACGATGATGAACTAGATGGGAAACTCAATTACAAACCTCCTCCCCAGAAAACACTTCAGGAGCTGCAAGAGTTGGACAAGGATGATGAAAGCCTTGCTAAATACAAGAAGTCCCTGCTGGGAGATGGACCTGTGGTAGTAGGTAGGCTGGGGCACACCGATAGGGAGGGACTGGGGAGATGTACTGCAACAGTGTGCTGGGGGGATGAGACAAAAATATCCCTCAAAGAAGAGGGATCTTGTTTGGTCAGGGACATGCACTGCTTGTGCTGGAGGACTGGGGACTGAGCAGGTGGAAAGTTGCACATAAAGGAAGCATGGAAGATGCTCTGAGTGTTAGGAGTTAGGAAGATTACTGGGGAATGCTGGCACCAGAAAAGGACTCATGGTGGGAGACGTATGAGTCTTGGGGGGTTTGGGGGGGTTAAGAACATGAAGGGGTTGGCCTATGCTGAAAGGTGGTCTTTTTACTCAGAATAATCTTAAGAAGGAAGTTTTCTGTGATGGAAAGACCACCTCTACATATTATAATGGAGGCCAGAAGGATCCGTGTGGAAGGACTGCATAGATGTGTGGTCCTATTGTGCTAAGGAAGCCTGGCCTTACTGGATGTTTCATGAAATGCAGTTTCTTTGTGGCAAGGCATCACTGTTTCTTCAGTGTCATTCCCCACCAATTGCATTTAATTTTACAAGCTGACAGCTTCCCTCTGACTTTTCCTACCTGCAGACCCAACAGCTCCCAATGTGGTGGTCACCCGACTCACTCTGGTATGTGACTCTGCTCCAGGACCGATCACTATGGACCTTACAGGTAGGCACAGGTTGTGCCCTTGGTCACAAAGGGGAACAAGCAAAAGCCCTGGCATGCTCCAAGTTAAAAGAGAATTTGTCCTTGGGATGCTACAGTGGGTTTTAGAGGAACTCTGAAGTCATCTTAGCCATGTTTCTTATTTTAAGGTATACACATATGAATAAAAAAGAAGCAGATGAAACAGAGGAAAATATTGAGGGTCTTCTTCTTCGTCTAGACTGCTCTAGGAGCTCTCTCTGCTTGCTTCCTTTCAGTGAGACTTCATGAGCACAAGGCATGTGCATGCATTTGGGTAACAGGCTGCATTGAAACTTCAGAATTGAGCAATACTGTGCTTCCGGCCCCTGGGGACATGGGGAGAGAACCTTATATGGGCTTTTCTGTGGAGAGAGGAAGCTGGGCCTGGAGAGGCAGAGAGGCTTCCTGTTTGCCCAAAACCATGCAGAGCCCTACACAGGCTGCCCTTGGAAGGCCCAGGCAGCCTTCCAAGCTGGGCAAGAGCTGTGAAACACGCTCCTCTCATGGCATGGATGGGACATACACACACTTCTGCATATGCTCAGCAACAAGTCTGTGCATAAACATCTTTTTGTATATATGCTCAGACATGTGTTTGTTCAGGCATTATCCTCTGTGTGCACAGATACATATGAACACCCAGGAGTTTCTGTGTATTTTGGTTGCACAACACAATCTTACACAGGCATCTGTGTACTCATTTTACAGGTGTCATCCTTTGAAGGGATGCTCACCTCTGAAAGCAACTCCACCCCCATCTTCCCCCCCTGTGCCTGATATCTCCTCTCTGTGACATCTCTAGCTGACAGCTTGATCCTCTTCTTGCAGGTGACCTCGAAGCACTCAAGAAAGAGACCTTCGTGTTAAAGGAAGGGGTGGAATACAGAGTTAAGATCCACTTCAGAGTGAGTTGTTTTCCTTCCAATTGCTTCTTATCAGTTGCTAAGGCCAGTCAGTGGCAGTCTATCATTTAACTAGAGGCAGACAGCATGCCAAAAGCTGAACATTTGCAAAGCTTGCCTAGCTTCAGGTGTTGTTCTACCCAACAAGGGATGAGGCATTTCCAGGAAGTAATTTCTGCTTGCTCACCGCTTGGAGAAAGTTGGTTTCTGTTTGCTCACACTGATAAACTACAAGTGGTTTAAAAGCAGATGGGTAGTTTTGGCTGAGTTTGGTTTTGCTTTTTAGCCACTGGAAAATCTTTACTTCACACTAAGTAGAAATGAACAAGGAGGAGAAGAGAGAATGGCTATTCATGAAGTACTGATTCAGTCAGTATTACTGGGCTTCACGTACATATTAAAAAGATATAATATTGTAGCATTTGGCTGAAGATACCTGAATTCTTCAGGTTGTGATATACCCAAATGGGCTCATTTCTCTCTCAGTCCCATTAATCAGTGTGTCAGCCATTTCTTCTGTTTACAGCTGAAAATGAAACTTGGCCAGGCTGCAGTGTGGCATCCAGCACTGATCTGATCATCTCTGCAAGTGCTTGCTTCAAAGCTGGGCTTGGAAGAGAAGGCAAGAAAGGGAAGAAATATAATTCTCCTGAGACAGATGAGGGAAGGTGTTAATATTGTGGATTCTGTAGGGCAGAGTTCTCTTTTTCTCTGAGGCTTGCTGTCTCAGAGAAGAATGTCCCCCAGTGCTCTCCCCTGAGACACCCCCATCTCTCTTTTGTGCTGTGAAATATTTCCATCTGTATTCGTCCCTTGTTGACCGGAGATGCCTGAAGCCAGACAGGTTATTCTAACTCCCTCCATCAGTTCCATGGCTGGTAAGGGCTCGTACTGTGTGAATTCAACCCCGGCATGTAAAAAGATCTGTCCATCTTGTTTTCAGATTGAGTAGTGTACATTGTGAGAAGGCAGTGTATGCTGGAGGAGAGCAGCAGTGGACACATCCGAGCTTCCATGGGAAATTTCAGAAAAGATTATGAAATCTGTCTCCCTTTCTTTTGAGAAGAAACTTGCCAGCTCCCCATGGAGCTTAGAGGGCACCTGGAAGCTATCCTCTCACTGGGGCTGAAGGGATGATTCTAGTTACCCATGTATGGCCTCCAATATGAAAATTGGGAACTTCCTGCTTTACTTTTCTTTGTCCTCACCAGCATGTCTTGAGAACATTACTGATGTGCTTCAGTCAGCTTCAGAGTTGGGCAAGGGATGGGGAAGGGCAGGAGATGCACAGAGGATGCTAAAGATCTCCAGGTACCAATGGAGAAGTTGTTTCAGGGAACTGTACAATGTGCCCTGTGCTGAGGCTCTCTTGTGTAGGGAGCCAAGATGGGTATGTCCCTAAGGAAGGGGAAACTCATCAGGTACAGAACCAAAACTCTTCTCTTGACACTTCTGGTTACTTCCTGCAGGTAAACAGGGACATTGTGTCAGGACTGAAATATGTGCAGCACACCTACCGGACAGGGGTGAAGGGTGAGTAAGAGCCCTGCATGCCCTGCTCCTCCTACCTGTGTGTTCCCTCTTCTCGAAGAAATGTTCCTGCAGCTCTGGACTGGTCCCAAGTCCCACCCTATGCTAACACTCGGGAGGTGACTTCTCAGCAGAGTGCATAAACCTGCTTCATCCAGAACAGTGGTTTCTTGTTTTGTGCAAACTCAGTATGAGCCAGCTCTGGTATCTCTATGCTAAACCACTGTCTGCAGCAGCAACGTCCACAGAGACTCTGCTTAGACAGTGCTTGCCACAGATTGCCTCTCCGTACAGAGCTCTTCTCCTCTCCTCCACCCCCTATGCAGTGGCTCAGCCTGTGTGGAGCTTCCCACCCTCTGAAAGCTCTTCAGAAGTACCTGGCAAAATTCAGACCTGCTCTATGAAACTTCCCATGGTATGCAGGGCCCTGTATTTGCTCGTGGGTTCTCCTTAGTGCTGTTCTGCTTGAACAAGGGAGAGGAAAGCCTCATTTTGCACACACACACCTCCCACATGCATTTTTGTGCAACCACCTCTAAGGCTTCAGCATCCTGTTCTGCACATGCAGCTGGTAAAGAGAAGTAGTGGGAAATCAAAGTAGACCTTGAGCCACATGCTGGGTGTACTCACACCCTTCTAGCAGCCAGAATGTTCAGTTTCCTCCTAACTTTATCTAAAATGGGACGAGCACATACATGTGAGTGTGCAAACTGCATTGCCTGTTCACCTGCCCATCCATCCATGTTATCCTTCCTGCTGTCCTTATGCTTCACTAACCCACTTTTCCCACAGATTCTGCTCTCCTTTGCTGACATGGACTGTTCCTTTCTCCTCCACCTCCTCTCTGCTCTTTTGCTCATGGTTTCCTCTCTCCCTTATCATTCCCCATCTGAGGGGCTTATTCCATGTGGATTGCTTTCTCCTAGTGGACAAAGCCACGTTCATGGTTGGAAGCTATGGGCCACGGCCAGAGGAGTATGAGTTCCTGACACCTATTGAAGAAGCTCCTAAGGGTATGCTGGCTCGAGGCACCTATCACAACAAATCTTTCTTCACGGATGATGACAAGCACGACCATCTCACCTGGGAGTGGAACCTGTCCATCAAGAAGGAATGGACAGAATGAGTTCACCCAGTTTGCCTTCCCCTTTCCTATCCCCTTGCCTCCTGCACTAGTCTCCAGGTGGGCCATGCCCACCACTGCTCCTTCCTGCCAGCATGGCTGGCCACAGCCCTGGCAGCCCTTCCCATGGGTGCTGGGGCTCTGTGCCAGCCTTGGTCAATGCACAGCCCTGCAGGCAGCCTTTGCTGCTTCTTCTGATACACTGAAAACAACCCAACCATTCTCACCACCATCATGACACCATGATGGGTTAAATTGAGAAGCATCTCCCTCCCTCTCCCCCACTACTTCTCCTGTTGTCCCTATCTCTTCTGTACCAACTCCAGTCCTGGAAGTGCCTTTTCGAGGAAACAAGATTACCTGGCAGGGATCTTGTCTGGACTGGACACTGGAAAATCCCTATCTTGAGTTACACTTGCCATGTGCTCTGACTCATTGTAAAGGGTTACTTACTTACCTCCCATGATGGTCTCCTGGTCTGTATCTGGTGCCCTACCCTGTTAAAATCCATCCTTGTGCAGGCAAAGCCAGTCAGGGGGAATGCAGCTAGATGCCATAACAAGACTTCAGTGTCTGAGAATAAAACCAGTTTCTTTCTTCTTTTCTGCATGAGTGTCACATTCTTTTACAGAGCATGTTTCTCAGTGATGTGTATAATGCATTGTGGGAAGACATAGGAGCATATTTCGGCAGGGAAATAGCCCTCCTCCTTCCAAACATCAGCCTTACTCTATCAGCAAGTTATTTCAGAACAATTTCCTTCAGGGATTTCATGAATCCTTTGAAGCCCAAAGTCTGGGCTGTGGTGGGGGTAGACTCCAGGGGTAGACAGCCCCCACCTCTCATACCAGATGGCAACTGAATGAGCCAGGGAGCTATAACATAGCCTTCTCGTGTTTAACACTTGCCGTAGCAGCTGTTCCCTAGAGTTAATGCAAGAGTTGCATGCCCCTGTGGCTAGCCTGCTGGCCAAGCACAAGGGAACATCAACCTCTGGGATCCAGCACCTGGAGAGGGATGTTCTTAACCTACCTGAGGTGTCTGGTCACAGAGGTGCAGGGCAGCTGTGATGTCAGTGCTGTGGGTGAGGACGCACCACTAGCAGTGTTGGTGCAGCTCTCCAAGGCTGATTCCTACACAGCAGGGAGGGGCTTTCTCCAGCCAGGCAGTTATCTCAGGAGCTGAAAGCTTTGCCCTGGGCCAGCTGCTCCCTTCCCACCACCCCAGAAGAGGTTGTGAGTCCCCACAGCTGCTGACGTGTCTCTTGCCGAGGAGAGGACTGGATCAGGGTGGCATGGCAAGGAGAAGGCAAGCTGGTAGCATGGGAACGTCCATCTTCCCGTGCCTCTTTGTTGTCCTGCTTACCAGATACTCCCCAGCAGAGTGTGCTGGAGGGAATGACTCTGCATCCCACAGTAAGTGAGCTTTTTCCTGCCTTGGGGAGAGTTTGGGTCTGCCGCAGGGAGTCTTCCTTATCCAAGGTATGCTGCACAAACATTGTGTTGAGCTTGCAGGAGAGGTGTGTGGGTGAGTTTGAAAGGTTATGATGCTTGTGTGTGTGTTGGGGGGATCCTCTTTGAGCTGTTCCTCGTGTCCACTCTGCCCTACCCTGACCTTTGCTCCGCAGGCACAGCCAGCAGCGCAGAGAAACCTATCCTGTTAAACAACATCGCAGATGCCGAAGCCTTCATCAGCGGTGCAGAGGTGGCAGTCATTGGATTCTTCCAGGTGTGTTCACAGCACCTCCCCTCTGCCAGTTGTGAGCTCTATCCCACCATGATGAGAGCATGAGGCTGGATGTGGTGTAAACACCTGCAAAAGGCAGCTGTTTTCCCAAAAGGTGCTGGGGCTGTGACAGGCATGTGGAGGGATTAGATAATGGGTTACAGAGAGAACACATTGAAAAGGAGATGGAGCAAGGGAGGAAGATGAAGGAGGTTGTAGGAGCCCTGGAGCAGGAGAGAGGGAAATGTTGTAGGGGAAGATACAAAGAAATGTGCGTAGTAGAGAAGCAGTGTTGGTGACGGGTGAGTGGGAACATCAGTTATTTGCTGGAGTCAGCAAAGACAGAGTAAGGCACTGCCTGTGTGATAGGGATGAGGAAGCCAAGTCTCAGGGAGAAGTGATAGTGCAGGTCCGCTGAGGTCCAAGAGGGCTTGGGCTCAGGCTGCAGCCTCTTTGTAAGGAGGATGTAGGCATGGTCTCTGTCTCACCTTTGTTCCCCAGAGTAGGTATCCGTGAGATCTCTGTCTCTTTTTATCTAAATTCCACTGAATTCAAAGGTGAGTGACAGATACGAGTCCCTTGCCCCTGCCCTCCCCACCCCAAATGGCATGAGTATTTTTCCTCAGAAGATAAGAGGGAAATATTTATTGAGCTACAGCACTGTAAAACAGAGGCCTCTTTAACAGGATCATTATTACTTTTAAGGTCCCCAAGTTGCACATTTTTCCATGTTTTCTTTGAGCTCTGTTCTGCTCTTCTGCTGTCCACACACTGCCTCATGTCAGAGAAGGCTTCAGGCTTTCAAAACTAGGTCCTTCTGCAAGCAACTTCCTCCTTCTGCCCTGTGCCTGGGGCTGGAGGGCAGCCTAGGGAGGGCACCATGCTCTTGGTATAGGGCAGTGGCATCTCCCAGCCCACCACAGGGTGGGACTGATGGTGGTGCCTGTGCAGTGTGGGCAGCTACAAGTCTGTGAGCATGGGAGCCTTATGCCCCAGGGGCCTTGTAAGCGCTGATCACAGAGCACCAGCCGCCTCGACTGCGGTGCCTGCAGGCCATTGGAGCTTCTTGCAGCGCTAAAGCTGTGCAAAGCAGCCAGGCAATCTGCGCACGCAGAGCGAAAGTGCCGAGACGCCTCCTTCCCCGAGGGTAGCTGGCTGGGCTTGCGACAGAGCTGTACCCAGAGCCTCCTCCTGAGCTACAGCAGGGACATGGCTCCTTTTGTCTTGAGCCATAGTGACCTCCCTCTGCAGGACTGCATTCTTCAGAGCCAGACAGGAGGTTGCTGCCGTGCAGCCCCAGCTGCCAGGAGCACGAGGCAGCAGCCAGCAACATCTCGGGCATTCAGTGCCTGAAGCATGACAGGGCTGCATTTGAACACTAGATAAAGACGTATATGTGCCATGAAGGCTTGGCTCTCGGCCTGAAAGTATATTTATCCAAATAAAGCCCATGTTCTCTCCTCACCATAAATTATTTCTCTGCTGCAGCCTTTCAGTTCACTGCAGTACGTGGCTCGGCAAGCTTCCCGTATAATAAGCATGGCCTCCCCGACTGGGAACAGCATGCCGTGATGGAAACACAGTACACTGCTCCAGAAACCCCGTGTGTCTCAGAGAAAGGGCCATGCTCCGCCTGATTAAACCCCAGGTTTCCCAGGAATGCTCCAAAACTCAGCAAGATTATTCCCACCCTAGGCTTTAGCGCTCTCACCAGAGCAATGTTGATGCACTGGCATTTCCAAAACAGGTCATGAGAGATGTTTTTCTTTGGAACGAACAACAAAAAAATTGTTTTCCATTCTCTCTGGGCTCACAAACAGCTGAGCTGACAGTTCAACCTAAAAAGAAAAACAAACCAATTCCAAGCAGAGACCATGCATGTCCTGAGAATTAATATCCAATAAATAGAAGTATCAAAAATACATCACTGAAAAGTTGGGAATGGGAATAGCAAGGAAGACTTTAACAGAGAAAAAGGCTGGAAGTAGTTAATGCTCTCTGCAGGAAAGAGAATGGACCTCAAAATACTGTGAAATTGCATTTTTCTATCCTTTGATATACCTGAATTAGCTACTTTTTACAGGATGTGCCTAAGATATCCTTTTAAAAGGAGCTACGGTACTGATAATGCAAGGTGTTCAAAATTGTAAGCACCTGACTCTAGAGTCAAGATAAGCTTAAAAATTGTGATGTTTACATATATATTTTATAAGCTCACACTTATATATACATATCCGTGTACACACACACACACACACACACGCACACACACACACATATTTAAACGTGCTACACCTATGTTCTGGGTTGAGTGCCCAAGGGCTCAGCACCATGCTGGCGGGTTCCCGGATCCCGGAGCAGCCCTCCCACTCAGTGGGTGGCGGCGGTGGCCGCTCCCCGGGAACGGAGCGGCCGGCAGGTGTCGCGCTCGCGCCGCCCGCGGCCGGACCGGTGCCGGTGCAGCCCCCGGTGCAGCCCCCGGTGCAGCCCCCGGTGCAGCCCCCGGTGCAGCCCCCGGTGCAGCCCCCGGTGCAGCCCCCGGTGCAGCCCCCGGTGCAGCCCCCGGTGCAGCCCCCGGTGCAGCCCCCGGTGCCCCGTTCAGGCTCGGCCTCTCACCCGCTTGTCCTCTCACCCTCCCTCCTCTGCCTCCGCAGGACCCGCAGAGCCCCGAAGCGGAGCAGTTCCGCCTGGCGGCCGGACAGATCCCGGAGGTGCCCTTCGGCCTCAGCAGCAGCGCCGCCGTCCTGTCCCACTACGGCGCCTCAACGAACACTGTCACGCTGTTCCGCAGGGTGCGTGGGCCCGCGGCGTGGCGTGGGCGGCATCACGAGCAGCTCCCTCTCGGGAACACGCTGCCGGGCAAAAACCTGCGTGTCCAGCATAAGGGTCTGGTTCCGGGTCCCCCAACGCGCTGGTGTGGGTGGGAGAGGGTCTTGGACGAGTGCATACAGCGGTAAAAAGCATAAAGCTCATCTCTCCTTAGGGCAAGCCAAAAATAGGGTTGTCGTTGGCACTCAGACTGCTTGTCCACCTCAAAGTACATCCCCCTTCGTGCTCCAAAGAGGGCTTTTGCTTTTCAATTGCCGAGTGCCTGTCACTGAGACATGGAGTGTTAATTACACTTGGTAAGATTCTCCTGTTTGGGTGTTTGCCCCATGGATCTGGTTCAGCACCCAGCGCTCTGCAAAGAGCAATGCGTGTGTTTCTACATGACCTGCCCAGAGCTTGGCATTAACTTGGATGGGGTTTCTGTGGTTTTGGAAAGTGTCCTGAGACTTGTGAAAAGCGTCTAGAGTCCATGTTATAATGGAGCAACACAGCAGGCTTGATATCAAAACTTGTCAAGTGTCACTTTAGGCAGGCAAAGCTGTCTCCTAGGGTACAAAACTTTTCCATCATGACAGAAAACAGACCCAGACTAGGTCTCTGCAGTTAAAATATGCTGTGCCACCCTACGCTGTGGTTTGCAGACTCATTTCCTAAATATGCTTTAGGCATTAGAAATCATGCTTTGGAGTTTCTTAGGGATAGATGCTATGCTAGGTCAAATCTCTGTTGACTCTTAAGTGCAGGTAGCTCAGTGTAGCCTCAATGAAGCTATATTTGCTGAAATTTAAGATGGTGATTCTGGGAAGAGCCATGTACTTGCTGCAAAAGTAGCAGGAAAAGCTAAGAGGAAGTATTCTACTAGTTACATCAATTTGCCTATGTTACCTCTTCTCACACAAGCATGGCAGTGGAAAACTGCAGAGGTAGGTGTGTCTGAAGAGGAGCGGGGCCCCAGGCAGCACAAGATGTCCTAAAAGCCAGTGAAGTGTTGTGACACCAGACCTCTAAGTGCTTGAGGTGGGGAGAAATGGATACACACTGCATGGTCTAAGGAAACTAAATATGGCAGCTTGGCCAAGTTCTAGATCCAGCTTGTACAAAGATTGGGCAAAGACAGTTTGTTCTCTTTTCCCCTCATCATTTCCTGCACCGTGTTTACCACTGATATTATCCAAATAATTAAAAAAAGAATGATCTAAGAGTGAGCAATAGGTGGGCAGGTCCTTTTATTTAACCTTTTATTTGCTAGATGTTGCAATTTTAAGCAATGCCCATTTCAATTTTGGTTTTTAGTCATTGTGGTTTTCTTCCAAAAATATTGAAAAGATCCTTTGTTTTTGCACTGTGGTGGATAGTGAAGATGACTGCACTGGGAGAGAGTTTGATAAAAGAAAGTGTTTTGATTGTTGGAATTTGTATTATATTGAATATTCTTTGTTTGGAGTCAAGTTTTTGCAGCTGAACTCTTGTTTAATATGGAAAAAAACAGCCAAGAAAATAATGCACTAGTCAGGTTCAAATATGGTTGACAATTCACTTGTCTGATTGTCAGTTTTTCTTAAATTATCAGACACATTATTTTTCCTTTTATCCAGTGCTGAATAATGTGTAGGAGTAAGAGGTCAGAGATGAAAAGGAATTTTAAAAGAACGAATACAGGAACTTGGAAACAAATACTCATTTGAAGGATACAAAGATGGTCACTACAATAGAAGTGAATCAGAGGCATAAATTAATTTTTTATTTGCCTTTGCAGTGTATGAAACACAATGCTTAGAAGTTTAAACCATAATTAGGGTAGTAGGAGGGACTGTGTCAACTGGAGACTTCTTTGTGTATAGGGGAAAGAAAATGATTTATTCTAGTAAGAAATCCTGATAGACCTAAAAGGAACATAATTAACAGATACTAACAACCTAGTTATATGGAGTGATAAAGACATTTTGACTAGAGCTTCAACTATTAAATGCAGGCTATTTTACAGCCTTATTTTCTTAAAAACACAAATGTTGAGTGCAGATTCAAGATGTTATTATCCTCAAATGGAAATCAGATGTTTCCAGAAGCCCATGAAGGTCAAGAGAGGACTTTCTGCAGAATCCAGGCTGCTTTAGATTGGTTTCCAAGGCCTGTCTGATCTCACCCGCCCAGGTGTTGCACTGTTCTGATCTTATTTACTTGAGCAGAGCTGCCCTTTCATGTCATGCAGGAGGAAAATCCGTGAGAGGAATCAGGCCACACGGTCTGAAAAGCACCAGCTTGTGTTGTCAGGCAGGGCGGGTGACCTTGCCAATGACCACAGAACAGCAAAAATTGTTTTAGATGTCTGCACACCACTGGAAAAACTAACACAAAAACTTTCAGATGTTGCCCAGACGCAGAGAATAAAATCTGGGGTGTGCATGTGGACTGCTCCTCAGCCCCAAGAACCTCATTCAACATGAGGTGTATCAATGGCTTTCAAATCCCAAACTTTGATCTGACTTCATGTCATAGACTGCTGTCCCCATGGCTTAACTTAGTCACATCCAGTGGTAGTACTGCACAGAAACTCTGCCCTTAAACTCTGGTGTACTGCTATCATTCCGTGGTTGCCTGCTTTTTTTGTTTGTTTGTTTATCAGGTCATAAAAATCTCAATAAAATCGTATCATTTTGAGCGGATGAATTGTGGAGAGATGTGTACAGGTTGGATTTTCCTCTAAAGCTGAAATATGCTGGGCTTAATTTTTTTTTTTTTCTGCTGTACTGGAAGAAAAATCCTCTTTTTATTGGAGAGATTTCCTGCTTGCACAGTGTTTCCAGGAATTCCATACTGGGCCATGCCAATGTTTATTACTTGTAGAAGAAACAGAATAAGCAGATGAAGATTTTTTAAAGAGATGTAAAGTATTCATGTGAGGAGATAGACTATTTAATGACCTCTCTCCACAATGCTTAGGATAGTTCATCAGCTAATTCTCCCTGTCTCCAGTGCAATGAGAGCTGGTAGTGTAGGGATGTCTGGAGTCCTAAGACATTTCTGTTATACCATGAATTTGCCTTGTCCTTGGGAAGCTGGAGAAGGCTGGGTGATCCTTATCTCAAAGTGCAGGCTGGTCCCTGTAGGTTCTAGAGCTCCAGAAGCGATGATGGGAAGAGGTGGGGATTGTGTAATGGAGAAGGGAGGATGGTGGTGTCCCAGAGAGTGGGTGTCTCTGTGAGTGACTGCAATCAGTGCCTCTGGAGGAGGTGCTGAGAGGAGAGGACAGCTGTGACTGTAGGTGTCTTTGCCTGTCCTCAGGTAGACAGTGACCGGCGGGATCTGGATATGAATGACAGAGATGTTGATGCCAAGAAGCTGACTCGCTTCATTCGCATGAACGAGCTCCGCCTGGTGACAGAGTACAACCCTGTGGTAATTACCAACTCCCTGCAGCCCTCACCCTTGAGCTTGGCCTGCTTCTCTTGTGATCCTCTGGCCCCAGTTTGCATATCCAGATGTGTGTGAGGGTTGGAGCGATGGTGTACTGGGATGGGATTGAGGAGGCCACACCACTGCTGCTCCGCACGTGGGCTGGAAAGAGATTTGCTGGGGCACAGTTCCTTTGACTTTCCAGTAAATTTGGGATGTTGAGGGGCAGAGAACTCCATTTCTCACTACTCTGCATGCAGTGCTGCTTCCTCCCATGGACATTTGCCATGTTGTGCCGTGCCTGCAGAGCCAGCTCAGCCAGAATGCCTTCTCTTTGACAAGCCTTGAGAAACACGGAAGCTCAAATGACCTGCTCTCAGAAGGCAGGCTTTTCTGCATCACTCAGCCCATAGAGCTTGATATAAGCCCAGATATTTGAATGCATATTCAAGAGTGGGTTGGGAACTTCCCAAGCAAAATCTTTCCCATCCCTTCCGTCATTCCTCCAGAATTCATCAGTTCAACAACAACCACCACCAACAAAACAAACAAACAAACCAACCAACCACACACAAAATCAGGCTTAGAATGCTTCCACGTTGGCCATCTTCATTGACTCCCCCATCTGACTGGTAGTGGCAGGGTCCCTGCTCTCCTCCCTGCTGTAGAGGCTCACCAAGAATTTAGGTTCCTCTGAAATCTCAGCAGTTCCTCAGTCTCATTGCTGTGGAGTCAAGAGGTCTTAGAAGCCCCAGTTGCTGCAAGGCTGAGACTTTATCACTGCTGATGGGGTATTTGTGGCCTTCTGGATAGCGATAACAGTGCTCACCAGGTTCAGCTTACATCAGAGAAGAATGGCCCAGCTTGTTTCAGAGCTATACCTTTTCAAGATAAACTCAAGGATCTTCTAAGAGAACTGGTGTATTCAGTTTGTTCAGTTGCAACCCACCAGTAGGAGAGTATTTTGTTTTGAAATTTAACGGGTTTTTTCCCACAATGAAACATGGTAGGAATTATTTGTTTGTTTGTTTGTTTTTTCTGTAACAACTCCCCCCCCTAAAAAAAAAGAAATTAAAAAACAAACAAACAAAACCCACCAAAAAAAAGTTTGCTTTTTCATCTTCAAAAGGGAAAAATACATTTTGAAACCAAATATTTCTGGGGACTGCTATATCCTGGCCTAACATTTAAGAACATCCAAGTCATATCAGCAGGGATGATGTTCTCATCTTTCTAATTTCCTAGACTTTCTGAAACCTTGGAGCCCCTATTAGATCCTTTTGCAATTTGTGGGACAATGTTTCTTTCTTTATGCATTGCTTTTGGGTTCTCACTGCATGGTGTCCTGTTTGGCGCTCCAGGTTGTCTCCTCAGCTATTCAGTTGGCCACCCCCACCCTGACTCTCAGTACAGATGTTGTAACAGTCTTTTTTTCCAGATGTTCTGGAGCTCTATCAAGGTGCTGCAAGTAACAGTGCCTTCTGCAGTCCCTGGCCCAAAGCCCTCCCAGCTTCCCTAAGGTAGCTTGGGTTTTCATAAATATTTATTCCCAGTGTATATGCTGTTTGCATCCAAAAATGCTTCAGGTCAGCAGATAATGGGGTCACATGGCTCGCACCAAGTGCTGCCAAGAGTTTCTCTCCCTGTCCTGGGGCCCTTACTGTTTCTCTCACATACTTTGGGAATTTTAGGCAATATTTACCCTGTGAACCTTTCAAGAGAGTCAGATGTGATCCAGCCCTGCTGAGGACCTCTGCTTACACAAGGTTGTGTGGACAAGCACACCTTTGTGTGGAGCTGCTGGAGGAACTGCTGCTCCTGCCTTGTCTGCTCTCACCCCAGCCTTGTCAAGAGGCTTGGTGCTGGCTGGCTTCATCCTCACCTTCAGCTTCATTCTCTCTCATGAGCTCTTCCAATGTTTTCCAGTTTAGCTTACAACCCCTCTACAGTCTCCTGCCTCAGCTGCACACCATCAGAAAAGTGAAGGGAAACAAAATATCTGATAAACATTAAGCTAACAGCAGAGTCCCGCCTGCCAAAAGCTAGATGCTCTGTTATTCAGGGCCCTTGCCAGCGTGCACTCCCTGACCCCTTTCTTGTTACTCCTGAAGCATGTGGAAATTTTCTGCTCCCACTGGTGGGGAGCTGCACAGCCTGCCTCTGTGGTTTTGGTGGCATTAGGGAGGCAGCAGGTCTGGCCCCACTACTGTTTAATTTGAGGGAGAGGCTGAGGGCCTGCAGGAAGCAGGCAGAAGGAGAAGTGACATGAGGAGTGAGCGAGTTCATGGAGATGGTCCCGTGGCTTCTTGGGCAGTACCAACCCTGGTTCCTCACAGAGGGCCAGTGTGCAGTGCCTGCTTGGCCCTTTCCCAGGGTCTTCTCTCACTGTGGGGCAGCAGAGCCAATTTTAACCCTCAGCACACAGGGGTGTCCAGGCCATCAGGTTGCTGAAACTGTGGACTGATACCCATGCTACATACAGTGTAACACTAATGAAAGAAAATAAGGACAAACACCAACCTTGACACCACAAATCCTTCCCACTTGCTTGCTCATATTTCAGACAGATGCTGGACCTCAGCCGTTTAGGACACCCTTATATTCAGGGTTTGATGGCCTTGCTCTTCACATCCTTGCTCGAGTCTTCAGTTTCCTGTATTCTGCCCCAGTCCTACTCCTCTTGCCCTAGTCACTAACTATTTAAGGCCAGTGGTGGACCTTTGTGGTCTTCAGACTCTTGTCTGGGGAATAAGCGAAGCCAGGAGGTTAAGACCTTCTGCAAAGAACCCAGATTGGATCTCCCTTGCTTTAAAGAAATCTGTTTTGCTTATGAAGCTGATTTGCAAGGAAACCACAGCTGAGCCATGTGAACTTATGTCCCTCTGACACTGCATTCAATGCCAATTGAGTGTTCTCAATCTCCTTTCCCACGTTTCTCCCTTTGTGCTGGGCAGACAGCAGTAGGTGTGATGCAGAGTTCACTCCAGTTTAACCTCCTCCTGATCACAGACAAGATGTCTCCAAAGCATCCTGAGCGAATGCGCAAGTTTCGGACAGCGGCAGAGCTCTACAAGGGGAAGGTAAGAACAAACAGAGAGAAAGAGGGGCTGTTAGGGAGGAAAAATCCCCAGTGATTTTTGCTGTGAATGAGGAGGGCATAATCTCCTCTGTGATTTATTTGAGCAAAGGTCAAGTAGCAGGAAAAAGGATTATCTGGATAATTAAATGGAGGAGTTGGTTCTGTTCACCTTTTGCCAGTTGGACACCTGGCGTGGAAAATACCCCCTCTGTATCCTGCTCATCTGCTCTCTTGGTTAAACATCATATACTTTGCTGCTTCCAGTTTTGTTCCCTTGTACTGGGAGATGACACACAGCTGCTGGGCTCCAATCTGGCTACAGTTGCGCCTCACTGATGTGAGAGGCGAATTTGTATCTATAGCCTGCAGGACACTAAGGAGCCCTACATAAGTGACCAGATAGGAAATAATGTCAGTGCTTCTCAACCCTTAGGCTTCTGAAAATAGCTATTTTAAAGCAGCTGCAAATTTATTGCTTAGTTTTCCCACACTAAGGTGATGAGATAGATGAGGTGTTTCTGAGAAATTTTGTCTGCATCCCATCCCTCTGGGAACAAAGCTCCCAGTAAATCATCCTATGTCTGCTTCTCTGCCAGCAGCTGGATTACAGTGGGATTTGTGTCCAAGGAACAGAGTAATGAACATGCAAGCAAAAGAGGATTGAGAGCAACAGGAAGGCATTTGTGGCAAGGGAGAACAGCAGATGGGAGGGGGCAGAATATCACAGAAGTGGGGAAGGATGAGCTGAGAGGCATAAAGAGGTCTTCCTCTGAGAAGTGTGGAGCTGGAAAGATTTGAGATCTCATAACTAGAATATCTAGTTTTGGTATTGAAGGAAGAGATTAGAAATCAAGTATACCCTCACCTTTGAATTGAGGGACCACCTCAGAACCACACAATCTCAAAAGTCTTGAGATTTGCTTATGGCGGGACTACTTTGGCACCTTTACATCTTTCCTAACCATTGGCAAGAGACTAGGCAGAAACTATGCGTCAAAATCAAAACATCTCTTCAAAAATGTTTTGCTTTGATGAATATGTAGTTAAAAAAGAAAACTAATTTATCTGTAGTATTCATTTATCTATTGTGAGATGTGTGTTAAAGTGACACCATTACCACTGTTCTCCATGAGAAGCAGAGTCTGATATAAGTCTTCATCCGGCAGCTATTTCTTCTAACACAATGCTGTTTAGCATCACTGTCCTTTGCTGATGCAGCTGGTTCTTGTTTTCCTGTGACTTGCCTAGATCTGAGAAAATGGCTATAATTTTCCTAGAAATACTTCACAAAACATTGGATAAAATGTTGTACTGAAGTTCAGATGATTTATGAATTTTCAGCAAGCCAAATCTAGGGATTTTTATTTGTGCAGGGAAGTTTCCAACCAAATCACTCTACAAGTTTGCCAGAGCAAAATATAAACATTAAAGATGTGGGGATTTGGCTAATTATTTCCACTTTACAGCTGTGGCATTTGAGGACACAGAGATAAAGTGACTTAGAGTCTAATAAGTTGTTTTTCCCGAAGGAGCGGCACTCTGAGGAGTAAACTCTGTTTTGGACTGCTGTCCTAGAAAGCAGCGAGAGAGTGCTAGGATCTCTCTGTTTGAATTTTAGATCTGGATAGTAAGGAATAAGCAGAATGATATGCCCACTTAGGTTTGTCCCCATGTCTCTGTCATATAAAAAGACCTGAATTGGTTTGGGTATCAGTGGCAGCCACTGCACAATACCATGAAAATCCCTGCTGGCTAATTTTCCTATGTGAAGTTCTATGTTGTTGGAACTACCAAGTTAATTGAGGTTTCTTTCAAAATAAGTATTGATTAGATTTTGCCTTTTAGTGGCTTGCAGATTGTCTGAATCTGCAAGATTCTTGACTTGAATTTTGTTCAGGATTACCAGTGGTTAATTCCTGTCCTCTGGGATACTGGTGACAGGCTTGCTTGTGCTGAGGGGTTAGTGCTACCAGTGGTTTGAGCAAGGAATCATTGATGTGTGGTAGAGAGATGTTCAGGCTCCCTGTGAGCACGTACCACTGCATCCAGCACTTCTTTACAGTGACTGCAGAGTGCCAGCACAGAGTGGGGATGCTTGGGGTGTGTTGCAGCATTTCTACAAGCCAGTGCAGATCACAAACAGAGCCTTGAAAGGGTTTCCAAGCAGGGGAAGGGGTACAGATCCTGTCACACATCTCTGCTGCATGCTGATGGAAGAGCAGTCCTTGTCATTGTCATCACCAGTGGGAGGGAAAAGAGAAACTTGTTGCTTGGATGGAGAGATGAAGAGGAACTGCTGCTGCTGCTGAGTGACTGACCCCAAAGCATGAAGAAAAATCACAGAATTGTGAAATAACTTAGGTAGGAAAACACCCCTAAGATGGTTGAGTCTAACCGCTAATGGATCATGAGAAAGTGATTCACCTGCCAGTTTCTGGATTATGGTCCTTTCACCTCTGGTTTATCTTATTTTCAATTCTGTCTGAGGGACAGCTGAGATTTTCAGCTGGAGGATCCATGAGGCAGGATGGTGAGGACTTACATTTCAAAACAATCTGAACTGCACCTGGAGCAACAGTGAGTGCCTGGAGGCAGTCTAGATTTTTCTAGATTTTATTATGGAAACTGAGTGCTATGAAACATTCGAGAGGAAAATGCAAATGGTAGATGATGCTAAACCAGCAGAAGCTGACAGCAATAAGAAAAAATATGGTAGTTTTCTAGCACACTTTGAGAAACAATTGTGGGTGGATAACTAAACGGAGTTCAGAGCACTGCAGCTGCAGGAGGAAATCCACCAGCCTTCTCAGATCTTTAATCAAATATGTGCTTATTTGAGAAAGTACTGCCAAAAGTCCAAGCAAGGAAAGGAAATGCACTGGAAAGGAGATGTCAGGGTTTGCATTGCTGAGCCAAACTAGAATAGTCATATTCAGTTTTCTTTCACAGTATCAGGGTATAACATGATAATTACAGCTGGTGTAACTCAGGGGTGTTTGCAGAAGTCTCAATAAGGTTATGTTGGGAATAACAAAAGCAGCTTTTGTTGCAGCTGACATAATTGGTTTCCAATGTCAAAATAATTTGGGTAGGGATGTTTTAATTTAGATGTAGGTCCTTTTAGATATGCATTCTGAGAAATTCCTGGTGTCCTTCAGGAGTTCTTCCATGGAAATGAAAAGATGATGCCCTTTTGTGGCTCTGATTTTTACATGTCTCAGACTTGGGCTTGATATTAAAGCAGAAAGCCTTCTGATGTTTTGAATTCTGAGCTCTGTTCCCAAGCTCTTTCATGTAAATAAGAAATGTTTACATTCTTTAGTTCTGATAGAATATTTGAGTGATTGGTATGGTCACCAATCCAAGTGATGGGTTGACCTGCTTTGGCCAATAACTGGCCACCTTTGTACAGTGTATATAAATGGAGTCAGAAAATTAGAATAAAGAGATTTTTGCATGCTGACTTCGGACCTGTCTGCCTTCTCCTTTCCTAACTCCAAAAAACAAGTGCTGCACCCCCAAAAGAGGTGCGACACCCTTTCTCTTGCAGACAATCATTCATACAAATTTTATTCTTCTTGTCAGACAGTGATGGCTCCAGAATTGAGAGGGATAATATTTAGAGATGCCTCTTTTAGCCATAAACAGAGGAGCCTGTAAATATGGACTTTTTATGTCACTTAACAGATATCTGCTGTAGTTGTTTTTATAGCTGTCTTTTTAAAATCATGATTGAAGTTTTTGTTTTGCTTTGATGTACTATGATATAAGAAATTACTCAAACATCAGAATTTGATCTTTTTGCTTATACAAAACAGTGAACTGCAGCTCTCTGAAGTTCAAAGTCAAACACTGGATGTAAGGCTTGACCATTCTTTCTGTTTGTCTTTGTTGGAGGAAAAATTAAGCAATGTCAAATTGGTTTCTATCATTGCAGTGCTATTTCCAATTAACTTTAATTCCTTGGGCGATAGCATCATTCCATATCTTAGTATCTACCAGGAACTCGATGTTCTAAAAGCACTGGGCTAGGAATCAAGTTGTCAAGATACCAAGAAAGCACCAGTGTACAAAACTTACGAAAGGCGGTTTATTGCAAGTGACAGTGCACAGATCATGTATGAAAGGGACATTTTGCATCAGGGGTTTCTCATTCATACAGGATATCCTTCACTGCCTGAAGGAGCAGATTTCTGAACACAGGCAAGAAGATTGCTACAAAATGAAAAAAACTTATGGAAATAATCTCAGAATTTAAAACACCCAGCCAGCTATTGTGCAGGATAGCATGAAATGGAAAGTGAACTTTCTGTTTGGCATGGAACTAACTGATCTTTAGCAGTGACATTAGAGTTGCCATTATAAGTGGGATTTGGTTTTGGTGAGTTGTAGCTTTCGTAGGTCATCTGAGTAAAGGTTTTAGTCTCTTTTCAGCACTGAAAGAGAAGGACAGGCATAGGTTTCCTTCCCTTCTAAAATAGGTGGAATAAGTGGCAGTCACTGTTAATTGTAGAGGTTACATAGATGACTGGCTGAGATAGGACTAGGATCTGGATGGCAGAGGTTAGGCAATGTGAATCCTGCCTCATGGTCAATATAATTTTCCATGATTACTGCATTCATTCTTTATGATTGGAGCTGACTGGGTATCTCAGAACAAAATAAACTCCTCATGAGAAAATGCCTGTTTCCATCTGTCAAGGAAATGTGCCAACTGAGAAACCTTCTTGGTCTTCAGCTGCTGTGGAGATCAGACTTCTAGTGCTTGTGCCTCTGGGCCAACACATCCTACCTTCTGCCCACAGGCCTGACCTTGAGACCACACAGACCCTGGCGGGATTCCTGGAGCACAACCAGCACTGGGTGCATGGTGGGCCCTTTTGCTGAAAGAGGACCCATCCCATGTCACAGACCTCCCAGGAATGCATCATTCCCATAGGCATTAAGATGTCTTCTTCTGAGCTACAGTGGCCAAATCCAATTTCTCTCTTTCCTCTATTTTTTAATTATAGGCAGAGAAGGAAACTTTGCTGTACTTTGGCACGCTGTAACTCTGTGAGCCAAATGGGAATCATTAGAGAGATCCAAGTCAGTAACTCTGAATGATGATACCTCAGCCTTCTAGCTGAGGGGCCAGTTTGTGTGCTTCTGTTTGCTCCTGTGAAGAAAAAGGCCTTTGGAATTCTAAACCTCAACATTTTTTCTCTTTTATTCTTACTCTATTCTTGGTATTCATGGATAAAATATGTACAGCTTTTAAGTTTTGGGTGTTTTAGCACAGTCTGGAAGCTTGATGAAGTGAAGAATATTGACTAACATTTCTTCATATTACCATTTAAAAATGCTATTCATCTGTTTTAAAGATGGTGGAGATGTTGTATAGGAAGTGGCCCAACAATTTTTTTTGTTTTAATAACTTCTTTAAGATTTGATTAGAAAAATATTTTTGTCTAGTCAATCTCATATAGAGAAAGCCAAAAGCTGTTGAATGCACTGTGAAAATGCAGTACCATTTACTTTACTGACACTCTGAAAGTGCTTCCCTCCAACACCAGACTCTGTTGCTAGCTTTCTAGTTGAAAAGGGAGTCCTAAAACTTTATATACCGCTGTTCCATCTGAAAGCCTCTGACATGTCCCTAGACCCGTGAACCTTAACTATGTGACCCTTTTCTGGCTTTGTATTTTATCCTGCAAAAAGATAAATTAAGGTCTCTGGGAGAAGTACCCCACAACCTGTCTGCTCACTAGCTTTTTGCTCTTGGGGCACAGTTGGCTTTTGAAAGAAAAATTACAAATGGTGAATATCACATATCCTGTGAAAGTGCTGTTCCTTTTCTGTATTTCACTATATAACTGAAGTTAAACCTTACAGCAGCCTAACTATCCCTCCTTCCCATAGGCTGTTGCCTAGGAAAATTTTCAGATATATTTGTTTTTTATAGAATGTAAATTTATTAAGTAAAGAATTTAGGATTTATGAAGTGTATTTTTAGAGAAGAAAACAAGTTTGGAACTAACTTGAGTGTTCTTCATTGAAAAGAAAGAAAAATATGAGTCACAGCCTGGGAACTGGGCACATAATCTTCACATCACATTGCTTCTTTTTTTTAAACTCTTCTTTACTTGTGTAAGTGAAGCCATAGCCTTGTCTGTAGGTATATTGAATATTCCAGGCTCACAAGATTGCACAGGGTAAAAAGAAGATAAAATGACACATTCTAGCTGAGTGTTTATTTCATTGACTTGGATCTCATCTGCTGAGGTATTCTATTTAATCAGGTCACTGATTAAGTTAACTATTATATTTATTTTCTTTTATAAATTTTATAATAATGATGAGAATGATATAGGTCATTCTCATCCTAGCTTATTCATGTTGAGCTTCTCTCTCCAGGTCTGAATGCTCCACTGAGCTGGGCTGTATGGACATTGGTCTCTTGCCAACAACTTCTGTTTCCCAAATCATTGCATCCTCATTTGTGCTCACTGCAGCTCACTTCAATACGTCCTTTGGTTTTGGTACTCTCATGTTCTTATCCTTGCAGGCTCCTGATGCCCTGTACTTCATTCACACATCCTTGCCATTGAATCTGATTCTTCCCACATGAAAACTGCTTTTTACACTGGGTCTTGCATGGATGTGAGCATCTTATCCCAATAGTGTGCAAGTAAAGGATTAAGTTTCTTTGACATTTGCTGTTAAGATAAAAGACATCTTGTTTCCTTATCTATTAAGAGAATAGAAGTGGAGACTGCCTTCATGTCATTCTGTAGATATATTTTTAAAGAAGACAAAAGAAGACATTTTGTTTGGTAGTGTAAGTCTGGACTTGATGAAATACAGACAAATGCACTGCATGGAGCTGCTCTACAGTGGCCTATGTAGCCCAATAAAGGAAAGTGTTGTCCTAACAAGAGTATGGATAGTTTTCTCAAACTCTTTATAAAAATGTCACTGTTAATCTTCATATGATCACTGTTTGGGGACCTGTTCTCTGTCTCAGCTTCTGTTTTTCTCACACTTTCGTTCCTATTTCCATCACAGATTCTCTTTATCCTGTTAGACAGCAATTTGAAGAGCAATGAACGAGTATTGTCATACTTCCAATTGAAGAAGTCCCAGCTGCCAGCTCTGGCAATGTTCCACACACCAGATGATGAGCATGATGTGTTGACTGTGGAGGAAATCTCCATTGAGCGTGTACAGGACTTCTGTAATCGTTTCCTACAAAGAATGCAAAAGGTAAAGGGGGTCCTGATGCTGTTGTTTACCAGGCTCTTGAAGATGACTTCAGGTCCTTGAAGTCCTCCCCATCCCTCTCACTTTCTCTTTCGTGTACATTTCCACCTAAATATCAGAGAAGATTAGATTTAGGGCAGAGCAGAGATGGATGTTTTTTCAGAGCCTCTTTGTTCATTGACCTCTTCCTTCTAGTGTACAGCAAGAAGAATTCACTGATCTCTGCAGCTGTATGAATGTCTCTGTGAAGCATCTATCTTTTGGGAACAGCAGCTAGGGAGACAAAGTGAAGGGTGCTTTTGGATGCTGAGAAGGGCAGGGGTGGATGGCAGCAAATGAGAACAGGTCAGAGGAACAGTGGCATGGATAGGGATTAAATCTATCAGGAAGACTACAGAACAGAGTGCGCAGATAGGGCTTAGGAGTCTGTGAGAGGTCTCTGCTGGGAGAGGCACAATTAAATCTCCGCACTCATTCAGGGTTAAAAGTTGTCTCTCTGTCAAAATTTATCCTCCTGTAGTACAGGGTGTTTGTGTTGTGTGATTGAAATGAGATAGGGCAGTGGCATAGGCAATGGGAGGTATTTGAGTTATTTTGTTTTCTATATCTCTATGCTGAGAAACCAAGTAATGTCAAAACTGATTTCATGCCTCTAATGTGTTTTAGAAAGAAGACAAATCTGAGGAGAAGCCCCTCAATGAAGAACTTTGATGCTTTCTCAGCCAAGAGGATGACTGTAGCCAGAGTCTGTTTCTGGTGTATGAAGAGTACACTCTGCCCTACAGCTCAGCAATTCCTGAGCCAAGTCAGTCATGAATTCCCATCATCATTCCATGTACATCCATGCTGTCTGTCCTCTCCAGGAATCTCTTCTCTCTTATATCTTCTCATTTGTTGGCTCTAGATCTCGTTTTTTCAGTACTTCAGGACCTCTGATATTGCCCTACAATATGTCTTTCCATGCCACTCTGTTGAAGCAAAGGGTGGCATAGTGAAATGGCAATATCAGAGGTAAAGTTAGTAGTTCCCAAGGATCTGTTTCCCTCATTCTTTTGGGTTTTGGTGCCATGCTGGTATCCACTGTCAGCCTTTCCTGATACTACAAACAGATCTGTTGCTTGATATCACATGAAATTTTCCATTTATTTTACTAAATAAAGCAGTAAGTGAACGGCCTGATTTTTTATGCAAGTGTTACTTTCCACTCCCCTTGTCTTTCACTTAAGGACAAAGTCTCTGTATTTATGAGTGAGTAAGCCCAAAAAACCTACTTTCTCTGAGTTTAACCAATACAATGCCTAACCAGTCAGGCTGGTTGCTAAGAATCATTTCCTATGGAAATGGACCCATTGTCAATAGGTATTTTCACCAGGATAGGAGATATCTGTGAAGCTTTAGGACCAGAACAGCACTAGGTAAGCAGGTCTGAGATGGTGCAGCAAAAATGAATGAGCCTAAGATGTTGCAGTCAGTAATCTTACCCAGGAGAGGCTGTCGTTGGTCAGAGCAAGGCATGCTTTCACCATCTGTATGGCCAGAGAAGAGAACTAATCTGAACTAGGTGACCTCTTGAAAATGGGTGTGTGTATAGGGGTAAAATATAAAAATATACGCCTGAATTCTGCTGGATGTCCTTGTGGCTTTTGTGCATTTAAAAACAACAGTAGAAGTACAGGGTAGATGCTAAGAGCTGAAGGCTGAGCCCCAGAGGAAGGGGAAGGGTCTAAGGTGTCAGAATACCTTGCTGCTTTTGCCCTGGGTATGGGCAGAGATTGTAGCACTAGACTGGAATGACTTGTGAATGAATCAACTTTGGTGTTGATCTGTGTGAAGGTGTGAGCACAGGGATCAGCCCCTCTGAAGTTCTGGGGAGCCAGAGGGTCCTATCCCAGATCCTGTCACACTACAGCTCTGAGGATAAGAGATGGCTCATCTCCCAGTGGCCCAGAGCCCAGGCAGAGGAAACTCACACCTGCCTTCCAGAATCCTCATGTCAGTGATGTGTGATGGTTTTGAATGCCTGGTTTTATGCCAGTGCTAGAATGTTCAGGGCTGTATCTTTTGCCAAGAACCCTGCTCACTTTCCTTCAGTTAGCAAACTGCTCCTTTTTACAGCAAAACTTGCTCCTCCCAAGGAAGGGTTTATTCCTTTCTCTGCAGTATGGTAGAGAGGAAAGGTATTCTAGGGAGACATCTGTGAGGAGTCTTTGACTTGTAGGTGTTTCTAGTCTCATGCACATCTGTCTGTGGTCCAGACCAAAGAGAAATCACAAGTGCCTGAAGTCTGTGTCTTGGCCAGCTGCAGAAATTGGGCACAGTGACGTGACTCTTTCTCAGTGCTGCACAGAAAAAAACCAGGACATGAATGTAGCTCTGGTTCTGCAAGAGCCTGGGGGTAAAAGCAGTGTCCCTAGTGACTGTGCTCACTGTGTACACAGCTAATTATATGGATAACTTTTCAGGAGTTTCATTAGTTACAGTGGGGAGTTTAATTCCCCCTGCACCTTACAGAGGTCTGCATCTAACCAACAAACTCGGGAACCACAAGCAAGGGATGGGAAAAGCCTCCTCCTCCTCCAGCTGTTCTGCAGTACTTTGCAGGACTTACACAGCACAGACAGCCCTGGGGGGCTGCACACAGGATGCTCTATGCGCAGATGTGGTGGCAGTGGAGGAAAGGGGTCTGCCTTAATCCCTGTGCTCAAAGGCTTCTGCAGGGCACCTTTGGTGGGCTTAGCCACTGCAATAGGGCATTTGAGGTAGAAACCAGAGGCAGAATTATGTGCATGGGTTAATCTCTTGTTCGTTTAATTTTTGGGTTTTCCGCTCTATCGTGTCATCTCTGACCTGAACTTGTGATGTATGTGGCACAGATATTTTGAGCTGTCTGGGGAGGCTGGTTTGGTTTGCAAATGGAGGAAGTGCTAGATGCAAACAGACAGAGGGCAGGATGAAGGGGTTCCCTTCCACCTCAGCATTGTGGACATACTGTGATATGAGAACCCCTGCTCTGCAGCAGCATCTGCACTCAAAGTACATTCAAAATATCTATGATGAAAGCTCAGTTTACCTAACATGAAAGTGAGGCTGCAGAGGCATGTCAGACCTGTTGTCTTTACCCCAGGGAATTGGGAATTGGGTTGTGTTGTGGAAGATGTAATTTCATGTCCATCTTTTGTGAGAAAGGATTTGAACATCTCCAGAAGCAGAATGTTACAGAGATCTGGAGGTTCAGCAAGGGGACTAATATTTTTTTATTTTATTCCCCTGAACCACTATGTGTGACATTAAACAATGAAGCGTTGCTTAGAGGTGAACTAGCCCCCATCTGTTGCAAGTTGAACCAAGACTTTGTACATGAAAATCAGTGCCTCAGCTTTGTCACTTCAGTCCCACTGCACATGGAGTTGTGGATCTGGCTATGAGGGACTGCTGATCTGCAGAGAATCTGACTGCAGAAGGACTGAACAACCTTTGCACTTACCCTGAAGAAGAGGAGCAGGCACTGCATGTAAGTGCACATGAATCTGCCTTGTCAGCATTGCTCCTGCTCTTGGCAGAGGCTGAGAGGCCTCTGACTGCCAGCACAGAAGGAAATAACATCTCCCAGGCCATGGTGCCTTATGTATGCAGAGGTCAACCACCAGCACAGGAAGGCAGGACTGAACTTCCTCCTTTCTTCTGGGGATCCTGCCAACTTTGAATTTAAAAATAAAAAACCAAAAACACTCAGATATTTCCCAGAATAGCTGTCACAGCTATTTATGGTGCCTAAGTCAGATCCCTTCTCACACACAGAAGTCCAGCAGTGATCTGGGCCTGAGTTCCCAGGACTGGGAGGAGATAGTGATGATTTAGAACAACATATGATAGAAACCATTGTCCTCTCACACCTCTGTTCACAAAATCACAGAATGGGTCTGGTGGAAGGAACCACAGTGGGGTCATCTGGTCCAAGCTCCCTGCTCAAGCAGGGTCATCCCAGAGCACATGGCACAGATGGTGTCCAGATGGTTTTTGAATATCTCCAATGAGTGACACTCCACAACCTCCCTGGGCAATCTGTTCCAGTGCTCAGTCACCTGCATCATAAAGAAGTTCTTCCTTATATTCAGATAAAACTTTCTGTCCATCAGTTTCTGCCCATTGCCTCTTGTCCTGTTGCTTGGCACCACTGAGAAGAGTCTGAAACCATCCTCTTGTCACACCCCCTTCGGATTATGGACATTGATGAGGTGCCCTTTCAGTCTTCTCTTATTGAGCCTGAACAGGCCCAGCTCCCTCAGCCTTTCCTCATAAGAGAGATGCTCTAGTCCCTGAATCATTTTTGTTCTCTGTGGGACTCTGGGAACTCCATGTCTCTCTTGTGCTGAGGGGCCAAGAGGAGTTCATTTGGAAGGAAGCTAAACCAATAAATCTGGGCAGAAATACTAGAAACAAACTCTCTTCTGCTGGTGGACATATCACAGAACTTAGTCACTCTTAGCCACCTCCACACAGGATGGCTTCCTCTCAGTACGACAAATGGCAGTCCGCGGCGGGGGGACAGTTGACACAGGAGGAGGAAATATTGTCTGAAGAATACCACTGGGACAATGGTTTGCAGGATCGTGAAAGAGGAGGGCAAGGAACAGCCAAGGGCTGTTTTGAGAGAAGGAGAGGACTTGCCCAAGGAATTATGTGACCAGCAACAGGTAAGGGTCAGTGAGGGAAGGTACTGGGTGGATACCACAGAGAACTGATAATGGTGGAGAACACAAAACCACAGAAATGTTTTTTCTAAGGCTGTGAATCAAATACCTCTTTGACCCATTTTTGCTTAGTCACTAAGGAAAATTCAGAGGAACATTTTGAGTGGAAAAACCTGCAAAACCACAAGATGGATATTGAATAAGAGCGTACTTGTTCTCTCATTTGATTTGTCTCTTCTGTGCTAAAGTACCTGCAAATCCAGACAGACAGGCAAGCTAGTTGCATGATGTGCAAAGCAGCAATTTTGTCTGGGTTAGAGGAAAGGCCCATGGATAACTGCATTCCTGCCTGCACCAGGCCTCCATGTATGGCAGCTGTGCAGAGCTGTATCACAGCTGCAAACGGTGCTGTGTCCTCCTCCCCACACACTCACCAAGGCTCAAGCTGTTGAATCCTTCATGGATCACAACAGCCCCTGGAGAACCCCACATCCTGTCCACATACAGGTTGAAATGCCAGCCCCCTTCACTCTCCAGCCTAAACACACAGGCTGTGTGAGCTTCCAGGTTTCTCCCTATCCCTGTGTTATGAGTATTATGTATTCTTCATGTCTCCCATCTTCCTCTATTCCTAGGCCGGAGCCCATATTTCATCATCTTGTTAGAGATTTGTGTAATTCTATGTCATCCATGTCATGTGTTTTGTATGTCTACATCACCAGCCCTATTTCTTGCCTTTTACCTAGTAGATGATGCATTGGTGGTATTGCTATCCATTACTTTCTCAGTCCAGCTCAATACAGCACATAATTACTTCCCTAGTAGTAGTAGTGCCAGAAGACATAAGATGGGTGCAGTTCAATTCTAGCTCCTTTATTTGTGTGGGCAACTGCAGACAAATGCCGAGTCCTTGGGTATTCTAATCAGCTATTAGAGGAGCAGGATGGGAACTTGCAGTTTTCCTGGTTTTTGCTCTGTTGCTGTTAATTGCAAGGAAGGAATAGAATAATCACCTCAAGAAAAAAAATGTTCATCTGTTTTCTTCTCCCCTAAAGAATAGAGGGCTGTATGCCTGAAAGGCTGTGTTTTAAAATACAGAGGTGATATTTTCAATATAAATTTGTTGTGCTCAGAGTATTCTTTGGCATCTTGGAATTCAATGTGGGTGTTGATCCTGGCTATATCATGACTTCCCATTGCAATCAAGATTTTATTTTCCTTGGCCAATTTTTTCTGTTCTTTGGCTGAGAAACAGAAGAGACAGACAGTAACTTACCCCAGACTGTTGATGAAGCCTGTAGGCAGAGCTGGAGACAGAGCCCAGATCTTCTGTGTGCAGATCTCCTGAATGTAAGCCATATGGCCACATTTTCTCTTCACCTTCCCTCTCCCTGTG
The DNA here is from genome assembly GCA_013400435.1 of Pycnonotus jocosus. Classification (NCBI taxonomy): domain Eukaryota; kingdom Metazoa; phylum Chordata; class Aves; order Passeriformes; family Pycnonotidae; genus Pycnonotus; species Pycnonotus jocosus. Next base: position 81,296 of record VWYP01026233.1, on the reverse strand, counting down.
ACTCTCAATGACTATTTTCTTAAGTTGAAATGCCAATATTTCACCGTAAGTAAAAGGCTGTATTGTTTGGTTACTTGTTAGGCACAGCTGAAGCTGAATAGATCTGGATTGTTGTTTTCTCTCCATCTCTCACTCCTTGCCAGTGAGACCTTTCCTCCTGAACAAACTGCTTTATTCTTTTGGGGTCTGATGGTGAGTATGGTTCCTTGCTGCATTGCTTTCTCCAAGCAGTTGTCATGCTTTCATGGATCCCTGGGCATCCTGGGTTTCAGACACCATCTTACAGAAACATTTTCAGTTTTTTTGCTCTGTTGAGATACCAGCCATTGAGAAAATATTATGTTAAGCGGATACTAAGAAGATATATTTGTACCATCAATATTTTAATATTATTCTGAATAATTACCAAATATTTTAATGTTATTGTATTTCAAATATTTTATTACAAAGATATTAAGAAGGTATGTTTGCATAATCAAGAAGTACAAGTGGCAGGTGGCAAGAAAATGTGAATGAGCCCTTTCTTGGTACATTTTAGCATGGCAAGACAGTAGCAGAAAGGAAGGTATCAAAGTGAAAGGCAGTTTCTCATGCTGTAACTGAGGTAGTAATGCCATATCAGATGATCAACAGTCTTTAAATGTTCATCAATATTCTTTTCACAGACCTGTTCTGTAATCTGGGAGTCTGGATGCTGCCATGGTTAATGGGTCTTTCAGGTGCTTCCATCTTGCAGATCTCTAGCATGGGAACAGCGCATGTTCGGTGTCTCTGCTGTGACCAGATTGCTCGCTGCCACAGAGACACAAACCACTCTGGAAAGATGCACTGCTCCCACAGAGCAGTAGGCAGAAGCAGGGTGACCTGAGAATCAGCCTGTTGAGGTTGTTCTCAGGATCCCAAACCGGGGTGTCTTCTTTCTGCCTTGCTATCTGCGAGCAGCGTGGAGTCTTGAGAGCACAAGGCATTCCACAGGTTCCTTCTCAATCTCCAAGATAGGGCTGGCTCTCACTGCACCCTCCTCTTCCCTGCTGGCTCCTTGTCCCTGTGTGGGTGATGGGTCCTCTGATCCTGGTATGATTTTATTTCTTATTTTGCCCATACCCATGCCCTGGAAGCAGCTGTGCCTCAAGCACAACACTGCTGCTCCCAGGGAAAAGGACCTGCCTTACTACTTGTGCCCCAGGCACTCCCTTTTAAAAAGAACAAATATCCTGTGCAAAAGGAGCACAGAGAGAACCCACCAGCACCCTCTGTCAGAGTGGTGATGAAGAAAGACTTAAGCAACACAAACAAATGGATTGGCACTTTGCCTGGGGGCCCTGTTCGAAGGTTTCTGTTTGGTCTTTGAGTTCTGAGACTGGTATTTCAGTGGACTTCTTCTCGGCAAGTCTAGCTTTGTGATTTAGGACAATAAACCCCTTCTTTTAACAATAAAGATAACTGCATTTAGAACATTTCAAATGTAAAAAACTGCTTTACCAGCATTTTAAAAATAGGGTAAGGTTCTTTCTTTGGCTCTTCCAATGGAAATTAGATGGTCCGTGTGTCTCCTTGTCCTGTCCTGACTTTCAAATGATCAGACACACCTGACAGTAGGGCAGTGGTCCCTAAGGTATTATGGTGCGGCTGGTTTTGTGAGACTATGTGTTGGGCAGAAGTGGAAAGTCCCAAAACCGCATGTTTAGCTTTTTCATGTCAGGAGTACGTAGTCTTGCTGGTAACATGCCATCATATCCTTGTTGGGACCCTCAAGTCCCCCAGGACGAGCTGCCTGGGAGCTGATCCTTGCTCCTTGCCCACTGCCTTCAATGGTACCGATGTTCTCTGACTCACTTCAGTGCCACCTTCTTGAAAATTCATGCAGGATTGTTTACTCCAGTTTGGGCTGGGTTTATCTGAATGTCCTTATGCTGGGGATCCATTAAGCATGCAAACCCAAAACTCCTGAAGTAGGTGGCTTCTATTTTTAGCCATGACAATCAGCCAAAGGCTTGGCACTGCTGTATTTACATTTAATGTATCAAATCTGTCTCTGTGACAGACACAGATGTCACAAATGGGCAGTGTGTGAGGGAGGAGACTGTTTCTGGCCAAGCACCATTCTCCTCTGCTTCTCCCCAAGCTCCACCAGGAACTCATTCTCCAGATCATTGACAAAAGCAGGAAAAGCCCCCACCTTAATGGTGGGGACAAGGACAAGAGATGTTCCTGGGACCCAGTAGCCTGTCAGGAAGCTCACACAGTTTGGCAGAATGAAGGACAGCCACCAGGCAGACAGGGCTAGGCAGGAAAAAGCTTCAGCAGCAAGACATCAGGAAACTTTTTCTCAGGAGCAGCTTAAGGTAAACTTTGTGCCTCAGTGCTAAGTTTTGCATGGAGAAGGCAAAAACCTGATCTGAGATCTCAGGTGCTTGCTATCAGGCAGGAGAGAAGGAGCTAAAGCCAAGCTCTCAGCTGTCATGCCAGCCTTGCAGATCTCTCTTCAGTGGCAATACAGAGCACTCCTGCTGCTGTTTTACTGATAGTGTCTCTTTCTAGAAGTGCAAACTCAGTGTGATAAATTATTTTCTTATGTTCTCACTTACTCAAGATCTTCCCAGATAGGTAATGACAGAGATTTCTGTTTAGCAATCCTGCAATAGAGGATGAGGGCAGTAACAGATCATTGTCAGAGTGATAGCACAGAGAGCCCAGAGAGATCACATAAGGCAGAAGAGCTCCAGGGCCTGAAAAAGAGAGTGAACTTGGGATGCCTGTGTATCACTTGTTATCACCAAGCCTCAGGCTTAGGAAGGCCAGGCAGCCCTTGGCTGAGGGAGGTGCTCCTGCCAGAGAGAACCTGGCATGTGTGCTCTCAACCACACAACCACAAATCTCTCCCTTCTGCAGCTTGGCACAAACAGGACCTTAATCCTAATGAGATCCCTGGGCAACTCTAATGGAATGAGTGTCCTGACTGCAGTCATTACTGTTCATTTCAGTTATAAACCTAGGTCTCAAAATAGACAAGGGTCTTTTGAGGAGATAGGGAGTATGTCTCATTTATTATGTAGTAGTGCTATTTTATTTAATGGATCCTCCAGCAGGTTCTTTGGTTCCTCCTCCAGTTCACTAGTGAAATGACCATCAAGAAAGCCAACCACCTACCTCAAAGAACTGCAGTGACAGACAGATGCTTGGCCAAGTAACACGGAGGAAGGTGTGTTCTACAGACATGTACAGATGGTTGGTACATAATATATGCACAGCAGAAATGCTCATTCAGTGTCTGCTGTATGAAAATGTATGGTAGTAAACAACATTGTCACTAACCTTAGGCTTAGCCAGCCAGCAGGGCTGTAACTTCTTGTGTACTCAATACATGACTCATGCCGTGTATTTTCCTGATAAATGCATGGTAACATTTTCCAGTGAGGCCATGGCTGTTGGTGGGAGACAGTGAAAAGAAACCCCAAATAATACAATCCAATTGGTGCCAGGAAGTATTGTAAGCAGATCCTATTACTGGAACAGAGGGGAAAAAAACATCAGTTAAAGCCCAGGAAGGACAAAAGTGTCTTTGTTGGCAAAAGTATTTTAAGGAAGATTCTACTGTGGAAAATAGTAGAAGGCAACTTCTATGACTGGTACATGTTGTAAGTCATGTTCGCGTTCATATGTGATTTTTTGACATTTGTATTGATTCTTAAAAACACATCCTTTATGATGTAGGTAGACAAAAAAGGACAGATAATTTCAGCAGAGGAGACCCCAGTGAGCTTTTTCTGAGCAAAAGAGTGGGAATGTTGAATCCAAAACTGTCACCTCATGCCTGCAGCACTGGAGCCTTGCTCTTTTTCTTGTTCACCTGTCCTGATTTTCCTCCCAGGGCCTGGCTAAAAGTATCATGAGACAAAATGGAAAGAGCTCTGAAAGAAACTTATTACCAAGCGGATGACTTCCAAAGCTGCAGAACAACTTGAGATAGGTTTGGATAAAGAGTTTTCCATAGTGAGGACATCATAGGAAGTGCTTCTCCCCAAGCTCCATACTTCATTTTGTAGTGATTAGTGTTGCAATATTGAAGTAACAGAGGGCAATGCAAGACACTATAGAAGGGAAAGGTTATTTTATTTCAAACCACATAGATTTCTCTCACTCACTACCACTCTCATAACCACATATTCATAGGCACCAGAAGGCATTTCTAGTTCATACTATTCCATTTTCTTCCAGTCACACGGAGGATTCAATTCATGGGCTCTGGAGTTCTCATTATGTCTCTAGTGTTTCTCTTAGTTTGGCTGCCATATGCTCATTTTAGATGCATCTTTTGCATCCTGCAGGGGTTGGCAGTAACTGTTGTCTTTTTCGCTTCCATCCTTTCCCACCTTGGAGTATCATTAGGACTCATTCTCCTTTGTCTCCTCAACTAGGTATCTTAGAGATCAGTCTTATTCTTTATCTTAGCACCATCATGTCCAGAGATCTAATTTTCTTTTATTAAGTGTTAGGTGTACTCTGCCCCTTGTTTTAAGATTTACCTGGTTTTAAACTGTGATTTTTTTTTTCTCCCTAGTCTGGATATCTATCTAGAGGATCTGTTGGGATCTTAATGACCTGCTAATCCAGCTGCCATCAACATGAGCTGTTCTTGTAGCCCTTCTTATGCCTTTATTCCCAGTGCTTCCACACTCAAATCTCTTTTGTTCTCCATTTATATTATTTTATTATATCTTTTATAATTTAAAGAAAATTGGGACCACTAATGACAAAGACACCTCTGGCAGAGTGGTGGCTTTTGGAGTCCAGTGACATTTTAGGAAGAAGGAAGAACTAATCTGAAAGATCTGATTTATCACAGAATCATAGAGTATACTGAGTCAGAAGAGACCTATCAGGATCACTGAGTCAAACTCATGGCCTGGAGCAGGAATCACACCATAAGCCTGAAACCAGTGTCCAAATGTTTCTTGAATTCCTTTTATCTTTCCCTCTCGTTTTACAATTCTTTCCTGCTTTATGTAAACACAACATTCCTTAATAAAAATAATCAGTGCCAAGTTTAATACAAATAAACAATAAATATATATCCAAAAAGTATATAAACAGTGTGCAATCAATACTAAGGAAGGTCATCAAGTCAAATGATTTGACTATCATGTGATGTTAGGAACATTAATATCATTTGTAGTTATGCACAAGAAGATAAGAGTAATCAGATTTCATGCTTCAATAAATAAGAGTGGCTTTCTTCTTTCTGCAAACAGCATTTCACAATTAGCTGTGTATTGTGTAATTCTCTTCACTCCCTAGCCTTCCTTTGTACTCTATCTGATATTAACAACAGAGGCCAAGACCACGGGTGTGATGTGCCACAGAAAAAGTTATTTGCTTACTAAAGACAACATTTATGATCCTTTGGATACTGAACTGAGATAGAACAAAGAAACAGATGTAATACTGCAGGGATGCTTGTAAATGCTTCAGTTCCTCCTGCATTCAAGACAGACAGAACATAAATGTTTCAATCCAAACTTGGCTTCACAAGGGCTGGCAGATTTGGGATCAAAGATGCTATCCTAAGTATGTTGGTAAAACAAAACAAAACAAAAAACCCAAGAAGCATTATTGTTATTTTTTTATTTATCAGATGGATGAGAAGAGTGAAATCACAGCTGCTTTCTTATCTCTTCCCATGTCTGTACAGGAAATAAGGCGGGTAAATCTCGTCTGATCCCAAAGAATTAACTAGGTCAGGACATTTTTGTGTTCATGTGGTGAAGCAAGAGGGCTGGGTGTGGAAAAAGAAGAGAGATTTCTGTTCCCTTTTCCCATAAGAGTGCAGCCCAGAAGCATGCTCTTTTTATATAGACAAAATCTGAGCATTTTGCTTGCCCCATTTTTCATAGGATTCTTGAAGTACAAGAAATGCAAGTTTCTTATATGGGTTATTTAATCTCTACACAAGAGCCTCTGCCAACTCTTTCAACATCCAAATAATATTAATATTATCCTGTCTCTTCCTTTCTTCCCAGATTGAAAGAGAAATATGCTGATCAGTGTATCTGGACATGTGTGGGTGGGTGGGGATGAAGCCAAAGGAAGCAACAGAGTTAGCTCTTAGCTCTGAAATGTTTTGGTTGCTTTATTCAGTGAACTGAATAACCTTGGTCTGACTTCTGTGAAATTTTAGTCTTCTCTGCTCATGAACTTCCTATTACCAGCCAAACACAGCTGTTCTGGAAAGTCCTGGCCAAACAGAGATTGTCAGTCTTTGAGATATCCCATGGAGTGTGCTGAGCATTGGAGCTGAAGGCTTGAGCCAGGCTTTTTTTTTCCAACAAGCAGAACTGGAGAGCAGTGAGTTCCCATTAGGTTGTACTGCTGACTCCAAATGCTCCTGTATTCATAGCCACAGTGAGAGTTTTCTAGGACACTGGGCTTTGTTTTGAAGCTTGATGGATTACAGGGAGTAACTTTGAGGATCACAGCTGCACAGAGGCTGTGTCTCGACACTAATCCCTGAATTTCAGTAGATTAAATAAAATTTAAATTTGCCACCACTAACATAATAGAGTGGCTAAAAACCTTCCCAGTTTACCAACCAACCAACCAAGCAACCAACCAACCAGTCAGCCAACCTCTACTGCTCACCAACTATAAACTTCTCTTTATGGTCATGATTAATGTAGAGACCCAAATTCTGTAAGTCAGAGCAAGTGGAAGAATTATCCTCTCACCCTCTGAATTTGTTAAGGGAAGGAGGATCTGGGCCTTTTAATGGTGTTTATTGTCAGTCCTGCTCCTTATCCCTGGGATACTGAGAAACCATTTGTCCCAGAGTCCAGAGTGATATCCTTCAGCTTGGGCATGCGGGTGTACTCCATATCCATGGGCAGGAGAAAGTTATTGGAAGTTATTTCATAAGATGGAAAGGGAAGCTTCTTAACTGCCCAAAATGTTGGAGGAAGCACGAAAGAAAATAGCTGTAAGATGGTGTGGGCACCTTCCCCACCCACAGAAGACTGACACTATCTGTGAGCTTCAGATGGTGGTTTTTACAACAGTCCTAAGACTACACATAGATCCACATTGCTAGAACCAATATGTATTCTCAAAGTGGGAACTTTCATTTTTGAAGTAAGTTGTAATGCTGGGGCAAAATTTTCCTCCGGGGAAAGGTCAAGACAGAATTCAGACATGTGTTTAAATATTTTTGAAGAAAAAACCCCACTACTTACTTGTTATGAAATTACTCTTTTTTCCTCCCATTCCATCATGAAAGTGGAAATTAGTCATTGCAGTTATTTTGAAAAAAAAATTGTTTGATTGATATGAAACTAGATTTTCCTGTTTATGGGCTCCCTCTTTCCTTTAATCCCTGGAAATTTTTAAATCTAGTTTTGAAACATTTCTTTCCCAGGTTCAACTAGCATTTGAACTAGTTTTAGTTTTAATTTTGAGTAGCTGAGTGAGTTGGCTGCCAAAGCTAACACACATTCAGGTATGTATATCAAGTTATTTAAATGTCTGAAATGTGTTTATTTTTATTTCATAGTCTTTTGACTAGCTTCTGTGTGTAAAAAACATCTCAATTTCTAAAGCTTAGTGTCAGTATGCTAGTTTTCAGCACGATTTATTCCATGAGGTTGTTGACTTCAGTTATATTGTGGATACTCAAACACTCTTACTTAGTGGCTCAGTTATTCTTGCTTCTTGGATCAGTTCCTAGGTATTACTTAGGACTAAATGGAAAAGTAAAAATAAAGTCGTGTTTTCTCATGTGCTGTAGAACTAGTTGTTCTAAGAAGCACTTGTTTATCATGTTGAGAAATCTCTTTGTAAGCCATGGACCATGTGGTGGTTGACTAACTTACATCCTGAAACACAGAAGTGAATTTTAAAAGGACTGTCCAGGTTGGTAAGTCTAGTTACCTGATACTCTGGGCAACCTGGGTTTGGAAACCCTGCTCTGTTGCAGAGCTGATAGGGTTTATTCCCTTACTGGAGTGCTCAGCAACTCTGCTGAAGCCTTCCTAGCATGAGCTGGGCACTCCGTGAGGGAGACGTAGATGTGGATCATGGCTTTACAGACAGAGGCTGGAAATCGGACTTTTCCTAATCATAAGAGCTGTGGATTGTGAAACAGCCCCTGGGGGCTACTGGAAACAAAACCTGACTGCTAGTCCACTGTCCTGCTGGAAAAGCCTTGAGGTCAATGCAGGGATGGAGAGGCTTAGCACCTCCCACAGCCTGTGGGAAAAATGTCAGCCGTTTTGGGTGTGAGTACAAATCATATTGCCTTTTTAGCCCTCATTATTCCATGAAGGGGGTGACCTGGGCCTTGCAGAACAATCCTGCTGAGGTCTCCCTGGTAACTTATCCAGAGGCACCAACAGACGCCCATGTCTGCTGACACATTCTCAGTAGACATCTGAGAATCGGTATTCTGTCCTCGCCTTTATAATTGTTGGTTCGTAGTTCTTCCTTTTGTTCCCCATTTACTTCTAGCTTATGAGCTTTTAATTTACAGCAGGATTCTTACTGCTAATCCCGATGGCAGACCTCTCCTTTGCCCTATTGCATATTATTGTGTTCCTGTTTATGAAGATTTAAAGGTCATCCTTTTCATCCTGTATGAGCTCTCAGGCTTCCTTTTCAGTGCTGTTGACTTCTTGCTCTCTGTTATTGACAAAATTCCTCAACAAGCATTCGCTTTCAAAGCCAGTCATTAAGAGAAATAAAGTAAAGTAAAGTAAAGTAAAACTAGTCCCAAGAGAAATTCAATAGGCAATTTCTCATAATTTCTCCTTTCCACTGCTTAAGCTTTTGCCCCATTTGTCTGGTTCCTTACTATCTTGCCATTTTGGTTTTAATGCCTATTTTCTCCTACTTAACTGAGAGTTTGTCAGATGGCACTGGGGCCAATTATTTACCAGTATCTAGGTAGATGAGGGTGACCACATCTTCTGAGTCCTGATTTCTTTCAGGGTTCAGGATATCATAGGGCTGAAAACTTAGATGATCCCAAAGGGTGGTAGACAAGGGCAAGAAATGCCCTCCTCTTTGCACTACTTTTCCTGATCATGTGCCCGTTGTCTCCAGGACAGTTCAAAATTGCTGTTCTCAGGCTCTGAGGACCAACTGCTGCTCATACAAGGACACAAGTAACATGGTACCTCATTGCCACACTGAAGTCTGAACCTTCCCCAAACTCATAGAGCACTCCTTGGACAGGAGCTGCTCTGTTCTCTGTCCAGACAGTGGTGGCTCTTTATCTCCATGCTATCATTTTCATTTTGGGCCAGAAGCCCAAAGCCCGGTTCAGCAGCCACACGTCCTGGGCTGCCCAGCACTGCTGTGAGTCTGATGAGAGCAGAGGGTGCATCTCAGGGATTTGGGTTTGTGTAAGCCAACTCTTTGCCACAAGCATGTGTCACTTTGGGGGGTTTCAGAGCTGACACTTTAGTTATGTGAGTTTTCAGTCTGATATTAGCCTGCCATTAGGAGGGGGGAATCAGTCACAAAAGCAGCGTGAAATGAGATGGGAGAAGGCTCCTGGCCTACTGTTCCCTGTGGAAGAACAGGTGCCCTGGCTAGCACTGTAGCTTGAGATAGAGCACAGCCAGAAAAGGAGGGGGTGAAAGGCGGGGGGTTCTTGCAAAAAAGAAGGAGAACGGAGCTTGTTCTCATATCTCTGTCCACTCACTGCCCACAGGCAGAGAAAGGGAACCTGGATGTGGCTGTGTCCCCGCTAGCTGCTGGTGTGGGCTCTGGATGTCTCCCTTTTGGCTCAGTCCTTTGATGTTGCTGGCTTCCTGGCTGTGGGCAGAAAGTGGTTCTGATGGTAGCCTGGGGGTGGATCAAGAGTGGGAGAGGGGAGGAGTCACTGATCGATGCTAATAAAATAAAAGGTCTCTCTTCTTCGGTCCAGGGTCCAAGACGCCAGGAGAGCTGCCCCCTGAGACAAGAGCTGCAGACTGGCAGGGAAGCAACAGCTTAGTGAGTATGCAGGGACCAGGGACTGCCTTGCTTTTTCTGGACAGCTGCTTATTATTATTACTGCCTTGCTGGTGCTTCACTGCTGTAAAATGTTGCGAGTGCTTGCTACAGCCTGTATAGTGTTGTGATTTTCCACTCCAGCAGCAGACACATCAAGGCTGCTTTTCGGATCCCTCCTTTATTTGTGAGTGTACAGGAATTTCCCTGGTATGTGCAGATGTGTCTTAGCTCCTTTCCATATTTCTAATCAGTGGATGCTGCAAAAAAGCAGAGGGATTGGGCTCACTGTGCTGCATGGTATATTACCCCCAGGGCACCCCACTGTTCTTGAGTAGGGGAGATGTGTGCTGGGAAAGTATGGAGTGCAGGGGGAGTAGAAAGGAGTACTTTTGCAAGAGGAAGCATTCCCTGAAGGAGATTTGTTGGTATAGGGCTGTGTAGCTGGCATGTTCATTCATCCCTCGAAAAATGCATTGCCTCTGTGGTGAAAAAAGAAACATTTGGGTTAAAGTGATGTTTGTGGCTGTTCTCCTGTGGTTGATGGCAGGGTGTGCTCCAGGCATTCTGGGATCAGAGTCCTCTGAAATGGGAGCAGAGTCTTCTAAGGAGCAGAAAGCTCTGCTCTGAGTGAAGACAAATAAAGAGGGTTTGGCTTGAAAGCATGTTGGAGTTACACACTGAGCAGCCTCACTTGCATTCCAAGGTACACCCAGCATTTTCCTCTCTGTGCCCCACTGCTTTCCCACTGGGGTCTATCCTCCAGCCTCTCCCTCATGTTTTCCTTTCTTAGCAGCTACTGTACAAGACATTTGGGAAACCTATAAAATCCACATTCAACAATAAGTCCAAAACTTCTGAGTTCTAAGAAATGAAAAGGATCCCAGAGCAGAGAATTTCCTTTAAAGAGACCGGAGTGGCAGGGCACAGAGTGGCAGCAGCAAAGTTTGCCTTTGCCCTTGTGTCAAGAGTAAACTTACAGCTTTTTCCCAAGTTTTCCTCCTCATTTCAGGCTAAGCACTGAACAGGCAAGAAGTGGATGTGTATGGGGGGGCCTTGATGGTGCAGGACTGAGCTGCTCTCCACATGGGGTGGGATAATGGGGATGAAGAGCAATTCTCTCTCTTTGGTCTGAAGTTGAAGTCCCTGGTCAGTTTTTCTTCCTGAGACAGGAGGCTTCAGGAAAGAGTCATGAGTTTGGCATTGAAAGGGTAAATTGCAAAGCCCAGAGTAATCTTTTTCCAATGAATTTCACTCCTCACTGATGAAGTGTTAGGCTCTGGCTATATGTCCCTGTAGTTCTTGGCTGTGTTACCTTCAGTGCGGCTTCATGGTTTGGCCTCTGAAGGTGACACTGTGACAACAGCACAGTGGTTTTGGGGAGGGTGGTCTGCACCCTGAGGACATTCACTTTGTATCCTGTCAGTGAGAAATCCTGATGCCTGCATACACACATAGGCAAAACAGGCAGTAGTCACAGCTTGGACAAGACATAAGAATGGTTCCTGTGCCATAGATTCATCCCAGGGAATGTATGGGGTCCCAGCCCCACCACTGTCACTGGGGAAGGGCTGGCAGGCAGTGGGTACCCACCTTCCCTCCCTACCTTGCCTCTAGCAAACTCTTCACTTTTCACCCAGCAGGGATAGCCATCTCTGTAGCTACTTTTCTCTTTCACTGCTTTCTACTGATCCAAGAGTTGGAGAGTGGAACACCTGATGTTTTGTCCATCTCTGCTGCCCATGACATTGGATCCGAACAAACTCTTTTAGGTGTTAAAAGGCAAGGTAATTCTCTCTGAGACTGCTAACTTTGAAGATTCATCCCAGATGAAAAGCCTTAAATTGGCATGTGACTTCAGTGCCCAGTGAGGCAAGGACTGCTAGTGCTAGACCAGAGAGGGAAATGTTTGCCTTGGACTCCACCAAGGTATTGCCATTTGGGCTGCAAGAGGAGTCTAGGGTCAGCACCATAGTGAGACCCTTCCAAGAGTTCTGGGTGCTGCTGTTATTTCAATGCAAAAATCATGGTCCCAGCAGCAGAGGGATTCTTCCAGATTGCTGCTTGTCACACTTGAAGCAATAAAGTAGGAGATGAAATGGGATAGCAGGGTTGTATTCCTCCTCTGATAGCTGGCAGGCTGGCATTGCAGCAGAAGCAAGCTGAAGAAAGAGGGACTGAGTGGGACAGGAATGTTTGAAGCCTCATGCTCCATGTCTCCATCAGCAAGACTGACAGAAGAGTTTGAGCTGGTTGTATCCAGGCAGGGTATGATGAGAGCAAATAAAGCAGATCAGAGGAAAAGTCAGAAAAACAAACATTTATATTTGGGATCAACACACACCTCTTCCTTTGGGCCCCTGGCAGCCCATGAAATTCCTTCTACTTGCCTAGGCCAGCTTTTCTGAGTGTGGAGTGCTAGTGATATGTTTGCCTCTGGATTATGTCCCCCAGCTCTGAACTATGACAGGAAGGGGGCATGCCCCTTCCTTCCCAAAACCTAATCCAGTCTGCTAATAGAGGATGTTTTGTAATAGCTCCAAGAAGAGTGTGTACCAGCTAGCTGTCACCTTGCCCAGGCTCTTTCACGGGCTCCCTCCCAGCTCTGTTTTCATAATAAACATTCCACTGCTAATTTCGCAGTCAGCCCAGGATCTCCAGCTACCCTCTGTGAGAAGAGAGCAAAACACAGTGAGAAAGACAGAGTGAGAGATTCCTCCCTGCACTGGCACAATGCGCACTCTCGTCATCCTTGCCCTCCTGGCTGCCTTGGTGATTGCTGCCACTTGCTATGGTAGGTGACCTTCATTACCAGGTAGAATGAAAACTCCAAACCTGCAGACATTTATGGGTCTGTTCACATGTTTGTTATTTAACTTTTTGTCTTCTTTTCCCTTAACTTGATCTCTTGCCTGCTTTCCTGCCCTTGTGTCAGATCCTCCGAGCCCTGATCCAGAGCTGTTATCTCCAGACATTGGAATTCAGGGTCCAGGATGTTTCAATCCCTTCCTCTCTGTTCTAACTCACCTCACAAAACTGCTCCTCTTTTTGTCCTTTTGTTGTCTGGACTATAATAAGAGTGCTAATTCTTAATTATTCCTTGCTAATTGGGAGATTTTCCTTTTTCCTTTTGTAATATCATCCCCTTTTTCCTGTGAGGCACACAGTTCCATATTGGTGGAATTAACATGCTGATTCATGCAAGTGTCAAGTGGATTTCACTGTGCTAATCCATCCTCTAGGAACACATGCAAGCTTTGAAGGTAAACTGGTTTCCTATACACTGTAGTGTCAGGAGCAGAAGGTGAGAAACTATGCTGGAGAATCAGGCTGGATGACCAAGCATGAGTTTGGAAGCACTGACTAAATCACTAGGTAGCTGTGTATTAAACTCCTGAGCATTTTAAACTCCTCATATAAATTCTAGGTCACACCACTGATCCCTTTCTCTTCCTTTTAAACATGTGCCTTAAAACCTGACTTCTCTGATTTCTATGTGTGCTCTATTGATCTGTGGTATATGAAATACTGAATCCCACCAATACAGTGTCATAATACATGTTCCATTCTTTCTTTCCACAGAGTCCCATGAGAGCATGGAGTCCCATGAGTATCTCAGTAAGAGACTGCTTTACTATGTTATTGAATTTCAAGAGTGCTACAGACATGTTTAAGATCATTTACTCATGCTCCTACTAGGGATAAAATAGGTAGAATCACTGAGCCCAGGGAAATTGAATTTACTGAGTGATGGAGTTTCAGAATGAAAAGGGAGAGAGTTAAAAGAAGGCTTCATGTGTTTTGGCACAAGATATACCACAGTTGTGCATAGAATATAATGAGAATTGGAGAACAAAATTCGAGAACAGAGCTCAGGTCTCTGTTACGTGTACCAAAACCAGGTTAACTGACACTAGAAAAGGACATTGCTCAAGAACTCTGGGATGAGCATAAAAAGAGGCACTGTAGAAGCCACATACAGAATTTATTCTCCCCCAAGAACAAGGAGAACCTTACTCTAAGCACCTTGGAAGCAGGCAGGGTGTGTGAATAGGAGGGATCCTTTGGCTGGAAGAGGGAGTGTCACAGGAAAAGTATGAAAAGGGTGAAGAGTCTCACTTTGCAACATGCAATATCCTGGAGATGTTAGAGAATAGGTGAATCAAAACTAAAAAGAAATTAGGACATCTGGAAGAAGAACAAAGCAGATAGTCATCGACACAAAGGCACATGTGGAAGCGAAGATCAATGATATCCACATACTCCTGAACTCTGCAACAGGGCTGTGATGTTTCTCAAAAAAGTCATAAAGGACTTTCAGGCCCCTCAGTCCAAAACTGCCACACAGACTTCTCAATGACTGTCTAACCTTGGAGGCAGAGAGACTTACTCAGGCCCTTCCTCTGCACAATTTCACAGTTTCTGTAGTTCTTCTGAGAGTGCTCAGATGTCCCATGGTCTGTATAGCTTGATGTCTGCCTCTTCTGGGCCAAGCTCCACTCACTCAGAGGGGCTGTGGCAGCAAAATCAGAGTAACATTCCCCTGGGTGATTTGAATAAGAGTAGAACAAGAGCAGCATGGGCACTTCTGTACAGGCTGCACCAGCCACTGAGAGAGCTGTATGTGAACCAGCCAGGGGACAGAAGGTCCTGGATTTCACTGTACATGAGAGGGCAGACAAGGAGGCTGTTAGAAAGGAGGAAGCTAGCTTTTTATGCAATCTGGTATTGGAAAAGTACCATTCTGAGTAACCCCTTGCCTTCTCAGATCCCTTCCTCAACAGGCGAAGGGCCAATGACTTCATACAGGCTGACACGAGACTAAGAGGCATCACTCAAGAGAGGTATGTTGTGGCTTCAGGACACTGAGGTTGAGAGTGGGAAAAGATTCCTCCTTGCCAAGCACAGGCTGGTAGCAGGGGTGGCAGTCATGGTGACTTCTGAGAAGCCTCAGTCCCTCTTTTAATGTGAGGTACCATTTAAGTCCCCAATTCCAGGAAAAGCAAGAATTCAGATAACAGAGAGCAGGTCCTTTGATTTGGAGACATGTCACATGCTGAAAAGATTGATTAATTTTTCTTAAGGAAGCACCAGCAGAAGGAGGGAGAATGAGTGTGGGATGATCCAAAAGAAAGCTCAGTTTGAGATCTTATTCTTGCCTTTGAATCTCATGCAGAACTTGCATGACCTTCTCTAAATCAAAGGGCTATCTGAGGGACTCCTTGCCTCATTTATAAAATACAGATATAACCAATTTCATGCCTTATTCAAAGCTTGTGAAAATAAAGGCTGAAGCACAGAAATCATCTCTTAGTGAGGCATAAGGCAAACCTTCTCCTCAGTACCAGGTGACCCCTCTGCAGAATATTTCAGGTCTTTTTTCTGTGTATATGTTTGGGAAAGAGCAGAAGAGCTGAAGAGAGCAGTCCGGAGAAGGCTGCAAAGGGAGGACTCTTCCTCAAATTGAGGCAGGAGCTGTTCCCCTCTCCCCACCACCTTACTTAGCCCCTACCTGCTGTAGTCACGTCACTCCCCAGGTGTGGTAAACACAGAAGCTGGTGTGTTGAGAACTGTGTAGCTGGATGATGGACTCTGATGGTGGATCCTTAATCCCAGTGGGGAGTTTAATGACAGGAAAGGGCTGTAGACAGATATTTAAGATGGCAGCACTTACTCCTCTCCTACCATTACAGGATCAGGGAGCGTAGTAAGCCACCCCAGGAGCACCAGAGGGAGCTGTGCGAGGACTACTACCCTTGTGAAATGTACGCCTTTCGCCATGGCTACGCTGCTGCTTACAAGCACTACTTTGGGAGGAGGAGGACTAAGTAAAGGATGACCTGTTCCCACCTTTCCCACTCTGGGGCCTGGAGTCCAGAGTATCCTCCCCAAAATTGCAATGGCTCTGAAACATATTCAGTTGCTTGTATCCCTGTATGTTATCCTGCCTGCTGCTTCTCTCCCATGTAGTCATGTATTCCTACACAGTGTTAATTAGCACTGAGCTGATGTAGCACAGATCACAGAGAGTTCAGGATATGGGTGTTTACTACAAAATAAATTGCTGGTTTGATACTATTGTCTCATGACTTACAGTATTTTGGAAGGGGGGTATGCAATTTTCCATGAAGGAACTGAATTTGTTTATCATACATTCTACTGCAGATTAGGGGGGGAAACATCATTACCTTGCAAGCACATGGCTTTGGGAGAATCTATGATGTTCTTGTTTCAGGTCCTACAAATGGCTGCTTTCAGAGGTCACCAGACAGTTTCATCTCCCAGTCCTAAGACATCTAAAAACAGTGGGGTGTTCAGAATGCAGATGCACTTTTTGAAAATCAAATCTTTACTCAGTTGAGGAAATAAAATCCAGAAGGTGCCTATTTAATCTTAAAACAAAGTTAGGGTGAGACTTGGTGACAGAAGAAGTCTGTAACTTACCTCTTGTTTATCCAGCTACCATCAGGTCGTGATGTTAGGTGCTCCTTTAGAAAGGAGTGTGTGGTCCAGACTTAACTTGTATTTCCTTTTGCAATCCCCTTTCAAAACCCTTCCACTTGAAACTACTCTGGCAGCACTTAAAAGCTGCAGAAATCAAAGCTGAAGAGGGGCTCCTGGTAGTAAATAAACAGAAAAAAGAAATCCAGTGTTTGGGGTCAGGCCCAACTTTGTTCACATAGAACAATTTCATTTTACTGTTCACAAATTGTTTGAAATTAAGATGTGGCTTGACCCTGTGCACAAGTAACTGAGCATCTCCTGGACCTCTGAGGAGTGAGCATGGCTGCATTGGAGTGAGTATGGAGTGAGCATGGAGTGAGAACCATCACCAGGGCCTGTCCCCAGGCCAAAAGGCACCAGTGCTGACATGTCCAAGAATTCAATGCTGCTCTGGGCTTGACAGCAGCCACAGCAGCTGGGACATCTCTTGGTGTGATTTCTGTAGGAGACATAACATCTATCTCAGCTCAGCACAGATGGTTTCAACATTCACATCTCCAGGCTTACACAGGCACCTGCAAATTATAGAAGTTGGAAAGATTCATGGCATGCAATCAAAGTCTATGATGTATAAAGTATCAAATTGTTGACTAATCTGTGAAATTAAGTCTGGACCCAAATCTACCTGGCCCATTACAAACATGCATCTCCTTCCAAAACATGCTTCAAGGTTTTGCCAGCTTTGAAACTGAATTTTGGAAAGAAATGTGATTTATTTATTGAAAATACTTCTGATAGGAAACTCCACCCTGACAGTTGCTAAAGTTTTGTCCAGAAGAAAAAGCATGAGAGAAATAATTTTAAGGAAGAAGCCTGCACAGATTAGGTATAGTCACACACACTTGTTCTCAAGTAGGTGAATCTCATGGTCGCCAACCAGAGCAAACTCACATATACTAAAATCAACAAGTCTGCAGTGTCTGGGTTTGACTTGACACTGTGCACCACCACAACAGAAGGCACAAAATCATGTCCTGTCTGGGTCTGTGTCCAGAAATATCCAGTGATTCCAATCCCCAGTCAACCAGTATAAATAATGAATAATACCAGAGATTTCTGTGGGACTTCATCAGTGTAAACAACAGCCAAACGGATTTAAGAATCTACATGCTGGTTAGAAAGCTTGGGAAAAGATGGGAGGATAAATAAAGCTGTTTGGATTACTAGAACCATACCTATATATATTTATGTTATTTCAAGTATTCATCTGGAAGCATAACTTTCCTAGAATACCTATTATTTTTAGATGTTTATTTACTTTTTAACTGTTGCTCTTTTGCTGGAATAATATATATACAAGACCTTTCTCTAGATGTCATTGATATATATATTCAGCTTTCCTGGACTGTAGAAAAGTTAACAGAGACAAAAGCTGGGGTTTATTTTAACCCTGAAGATTCTCTAAGCTAAAAGACAGTGTTTCTAAGAATTGGGAAAATCCCTAATGGCTCTGATTTTCCCTGGGAGTCTCCTAAACTTTACTTCTGTAACCCTGAACATGGGTTTGAGGAGGACTGGATATGAGGTAGAGGAAGATTATGTCTCTGCTACCAGAAAAAATGAGCACACTTGATTAAAAAAAAACCCCAACCAACCAACAACAAAAAAACCCCAACAAACCAACAAAAACCAAAGCAAAAGCAACAACAACTACCCAAACTTGGTCTGTTCATCCAGGAGGAGACCTCATTGCAGTGTACAACATCCTCCTAAGGGACAGTGGAGGGGCAGCACCAATCTCTGCTCTGGTGATCAGTGATAGTACCCAAGGGAGCAGCTGGAACTGCGTCAGGGGAGGTTTAGGTTGGATATCAGGAAAAGGTTCTTCACCCAGAGGGTATTTGGACACTGAACAGGCTCCCCAGGGAAGTGGTCTCAGCATCAGCCTGACAGAGCTCAAGAAGCATTTGGACAATGCTTTCAGGCACAGGATGTCTTGAGGTGTCCTGTGCAGGGTCAGGAGCTGGACTTGATCCTTGTGGGTCCTTTCCAACTCAGGTAATTCTGTGATTCTGTGGTTCTTATGCTGTTTGTGGGAGGTGCCTTTGGTGACTTGGATGGTGGGTTTGGGGAGTGTGGGGTTATTGATACATAGCCCATGCAAGGCTCTTGTCATACCAAGTAACTTTAGCCACCCAGGTCCTGAAGAATAAAATACTTTTGAAGTCTATATGTTTATTTGACTTTTAGACAAGAGAAGCCAAATAAAGCTTCTAAATTATGAAGATTTCCAGGAGGAAAATATAAAGATCCTTCCTCAAACTAACTTCCAAAATTCCTAAAAGTATAAAAATCTCATCTCTCCGAAGTGATTTGGTGAAATTGTCTGAAAAACTATTGTGTTTGCCCTATGCAAACTGATTTACAGGTTTCTTTACCCTCAGAGTAATGAATCAATGTCGGGTAGAGGAAAAGGTCACCATGATGTTCACTCTCATTTGAGAAACTCCACATGAGAGAGCCCCATCACGTGAAAAGAACTGACCTACTTCAGTGTGTGCTGGTCTCTCCCCTGGCTTTCCAGCATGACTGAATGACTTTCAAGTTTGTAAGAAAAATGATTTTTTAAATCCAGTTGTTTTTCTTCAACAGCCCCATTCAAAACCTCAGATAAAATCTTCTGGAAATGCCCCGAGTCATGAGATGGATGCCAAAATGACTGCCAGGACCCAGCATCTCCTGGCCCTAAGGACGGGTTTTGTTTTGGAGTACAGACATAGGAACACAAGCCAGATCCCTGGTCTCTCCAAGAAAGCACAGGATATAAACTGCTGCCCAAAAACAAGCCCCGGAGAACTTCAATAGCCTCCAGGAAAGCTCTGAGGTTAGGGAGACTAGTGCAGCCAAAGCAGACATGAGGAGTGTGCTGGCACTGCTGATTGTGACTCTGGCCCTGGCAGCACTCTGCTGCTGTGAAAAAGGTAAGGGGACATCTTCACAGGAAGGCTCTCAGAGCGCTGCTGAACCCTGCAGCTTGCTGTCAGCCTCCCTCCAGTCTGGGAGAAACACAGAGCTTTTGGGGGGGAGGAGATTCACCACCAGTCATTACACGACTTCAGATCTCTGTTGGAGAGAGAGTCATGGATGAGAGAGGGCTTGGAAACAGAGACCCCCATCTTTTGCTGGGCATTTTCTTCCACTAGTCAACACCCACTCACCCCCACCCCAGTTGCATATTGAATTGCAGCAGAGAATTTGAACATTTTAATATGTTTAAGATTTCAACTGGTTTATCGTTTTGTCTCTCTCTAAATGGTGAGTGTTAATAAAACCATTTTGGGAGAAATAGATCTTCTGTGTAAGTCGGGGGGAACTGGATCTGGCCAGTCAGTGGTGGGATTCAGTTACAGAGGAGGATGACTCACCAGCATAGAAGGACTCACAAGCAGGCTGTCCGTCTGTCTGTCTGTCTTCCAGACCCCAAAGAACCCGCAGGATCTCTCAGCGCTGACAGTGAGTATATCATTCTGAGTGATGCTCAGCTCCATTCTCCTGCATCTGCCTTCTTTCTTCCCTTTGATATGTTCAAGGGCTGAACAAGAATCGTGCTGAGTCCCTCTCCAACTCTTCCCTTTCCACTCCCTAAGTCTGAAGTCCCTGAGGTGCAGGAGCCTGTGCAGTGATCAGAGCCCTTCACGGGTGAGCAGGTGACACAAGGGCAGCCAGTGTCCCTGCACCAGCAAGGCTTGGGGTGCTGCTGCCAGAGGCTGAGCAGTGCCCTGGCAAGGCATAAGTGATGCAGGCTGTTAGCAGCTGGATGCATCTGCCTTCTGTGAGACAGGGTTGTGTTGGTGTAGTCTCCTTGCTCTGACCTGACTTTTGACCTGGCTTCTGACCAGAGACCTGCTCAGAGCGACTGCTGCATCCCCAGGCTGTTCTGAGAGCAGAAGCTGCCTACATCAATGGGTTGTGACATCCCTGCCAAATCCTGCAACGAGGAAACCCTGAAAGAGAGGGGCTTCCTTGGCTGCTCCTGAGGGCTACAGTTGCTCCTGTCAGGTCACCTGGAATTTGCACACCTTGGGTTGTTCACAGCTTTTGCAGCAAGCTGATCCTGGCAGAAATCTGTATGGAAAATCTTTTTTGTTCTCTCATGTCTTTCCTTTCTCACAATTTAAAGGATAATATTACCGCTGAGAAGCATGAAAGCTGGTATTTTTCAACTGAGCCAATACAAACACAGATTGGGAAAGAGAAAAAAATATGTGAAGACTCTTCAGGGAAAGGTGGTAGTTTCTGACAACTCATTAACTGGCAGTTTCTGTGTAGTCAGTATTTTGATCCAGATTAACCTCAGTTTGCTAGAGATACCTCTCCCCTCCAAAGAGAAACACAGCCAAACACTCCATGATGATGAGGGAAGGGACAAATCCCACCATCTCCCTGCAGGCCGAGGTCTTAAAATATTTTTCCCCCCAGAGACAGCCACAATTTGCCAGTTTCCATGCCGAAATGTGTATTGGTGTGCAGCTGCCTGTGTTGTTGCTGTGCCAGCACCTGTGCCACCTCTGCTGTTGTGATACCATCCCATGGAGTGAGGTTGCTCTCTGCTGAGTCCTGGCTTGGGCTGGGAAATGGCTGTACCCGATGTTTGTGAGGTCCTTCACAGCACCATGGTGTTTGCACAACGACAAATCAAGGGAGCAAAGAAGCAACTGTGCAGACATGACGTGTTAGTGGAGAGCAGGGGCAAATGCTCTCATGGCTGAAACACCTCTTATGTTCTCTGGATCCTAAATGCTGGGATCTTTGCATGTCTTGGGTGTATTTCTCACTGGGTGATGTTTACTGTCACTATTTTATACTCTTCACCTTTCACAGAACTCTGTACATGTGAGCATTGGTATTTCTGTGTGCTGCCTGTTGCTCATGGCTCATTGGAGGTGCTTTAAGGTCTTCTGGTTGGTATCCCACATCATTCTCAGTCTGAGTCAAGACACAGAAAGGAAGCCAAGACTCTAGAGTTAAGTAGGCGAGCGAGAGAGGGTGCCATCCTCCCAAATTTACTTCTTGTTCATATTTTGTGCCTTCTGCACATTTGCTGCAGGCTCAGATTATGTTGTGTGATAAGGAAATGGAATTTATGACAGAAAAAGCCCTTGCTTCATGGAGATGTGAAGGCTGTAGTGAGAAGGGGGTTTTGAGTGGACAGTGGGACACAGAGGGATGAACAGACCGCTAGGATCGCTTGTGGCAGTCATTTGTGAAGAAAGTAGATTCTGATTTTCAGAGGTTAGACTGGTCTGTGCGTTTCAGTGCTGCATCTTTAACCTGCTGTATTCTCTCTCGGCAGGCATAAAGATTAAAAAAGAAGTTGCCAACGCCTTTGTGAAGAGGAAGAAGAGATCCAGCCCTTATGAATGGTAACAACTCAGGAGCTGGGCTGAGAGCTGGACTCTGGACCTGCTCTGAAGAGGGGGTGGCAAGGCCATAGGGCATGACAAGGCATTATCTTGTCATACAGCTATGTTATTACCTTCATGTATTGAAGGAAAAAGGCAGCAGGAGACAGTCAGTGATGGAAAAAGGGTTCTTTTTTCCTTAAAACCCATTTGAAGGCTCATAGCTGGACTCTAGTATTCCTCCCAGGGAGAAAGACAGCATTAATTATGCTAGCCATGGAGACAGCGGGATACAAGTTAGAAGCTGCTTCAACCTACTGGGTCATCAGAATCAATTGTTAGGATAGTAAGAATCATGGAGCCTTGGTCATTGCCTCTGGTTTCCCACAAAGGAAGCACAGCTTTGTTGCTGTTCTTTCTGAAGCTGTAGAACATACATTTACTTGTGCAGAAAGTAGACACAAAGATTTGGAGAAATCCTAGCTATTTGAGAAATTTCAGGTAATGCAAGGATGTTCTTCACATATTTCCTGAAAGAGGTTGTTAAGCTACTCTTTCCAATACAGAAATAAAGTAAAAATTCATTAGACACCGGTGGCATTTCTGTGGTAGTGTGTACAGTCTTCAGGAAAGATTAACCAAACCTAGAAGAGGAACTGAGAATGACATCTAAAGTATATATCTGACACTAAAAAAATTGGGCTTTCTTATCTTGGCAAAAAAAGAAAAGGAAAAAAGCTACATGGGGACAGTGATCCTGTCTACAACAGAAGTGAGGGTAACTAGAGAAAGTGTTTAAGCGAAAGGAAAATAATGGCTAGTGGGCAAAAATAAAGGTAAGCAGGAAATAATAAAATGAATATATAATTAAATAAACAACAACAACAACAACAACAAATTCCTAGGTAGTTGGGGAATGAGATTGAAGACAAAAAAACACCAAACCCAAATCCTTACAACTTCTGTGGCATTCTTTGCAGATAAAAACTCAAGCGCAATTAATTTAAGTTGGGGTCAATCCCATATTTCCCAGCATTGATCAAATAGCCTATCCCTGTGTAAAGAGATGTTTAACTAAGCATGAGCAGTCCTCTGTTGGGTCACCCTGGAGGATCACTTCTTTCATGTCAGTATCAGCTGTGTGAACTGTCTCCAACTGCATTGTCTGAAACTGGTGAATGGCATCTCTGTCTTTGTGTACTCCAGGTACTTTGAGTATTATAAAAGTCCGATGGAGCAGATGCACGAGCGCTGTGAAAACTACCCGCCCTGTGACTATCTCTCTGACCAAGTCGGATTTGCCTTGGCCTACAATCGATTCTTTGGGAGATACTGAGGATGGGAAGGTCTCTCCACTCATTTGGCTTGGAGCACTCCAAACCCCACAGGAGAAAGAAGGTTGTGGTTGGGAAGGAAGGAAGGAAAGCATCTGGACTGGCATCTCCTTCCATTGTCTCCCTAACCAGCTGGAACACCAAGGCAGGGATTATCCCACTTGTTGAGCTTCCATTAACTTTATTCCTTTCATCAATAAAGTCTCTCTTCAAATCTTTTGTGGTATTTTGAGCTTCACCAGAAGACTCTGTCTTACTTCCTTCTACCTGATTTCCCAGCACACAATAGGTGAAAAATGGTGATTAGTTTCAGGAAAACCACTGCATGCCTTAGAAACAAACATCATTAGATCTCATATCTTCTTCTGCAAAATACAGGAGGATTATGGAATAAGAATGTCACAATGTGTGAAAATGCGATGGATTTGATCCTGGGATGCTCACTGTGAAGGAAGAACTCCTGTCTCCTGCTCCAATTAATGGGAAAGTTCAGTAGTTTCATGTAGCATAATCACATTAAATATGCATCACAGTAGGATCATTTTATAAAGATAGAAGTGTGCAAATACTCTTGCATAGATAGCAATCAGCTTTTGGTACACACTTCTGATTACTGTGTCATAAAATTTGCCTGTATAGCAACAATAAATAAATCCCAAATTGTTTTAGGAGGTGTTTAAGGAGTCCTTTTAGATGAGCCCTTGCATTTGTGTGCTGCTTTTCATGACTGTATAAAAAGACCTCAAATTCTCTTGGTTTTTCTGGTTTTTTGGTTTTGATTTTTTTTCTAACCAGCTTCTAGTGAAACTAAAAATATCCAGCAGAACCATAAAAAAACCCAACAAACCTCTTCTCTGCTGCCTTTGCCTTTATGCTTGAAACTAAAAGTATCTAAACAGCTAAGAAAATTAAAAAGAAGAAAAGAAAGTTATAAACATTATGAAATTAAAAAAGAGAAAGTTGCTTCAAGGATGGATTGAAACTGGGACAGTGTTTTGTTTATTCAAGACAATTGGTAGCTAAATATATATATATTAAAAATGTATGTGTATTTTTATACATGTATTTTCTTCTCTCTGCACTACTTCATTCTGTCTTCTGGTATTAATATAATACCTTAGCAATTTTCTGCATAACCTTCCTAATATGCTCTGTCAGCTTTTCTTGCCTGAGAGGTGGATGGCAGATCACACCTCCAAGAACAGGGACTGCTGACGCTCAGGAAACTGGCAGAGACCAAATCTCTCTGGTTACATGTGAGTTGGTGCAACCATCCTCAGCTGCTAATTGCAATAAATACTGCTTATGTAAAGTGGGTTGGTGTGCTGCTTCTTTCTGTTCCTCTGTACAACTTTTACCTAGGGTAAGAGAGATGCCTGGAAGACACAGCCTGCTTTTGTGAGTCCTGAGGAGCAGGAACCCAATGCATAAGGCTTCCCTCTCCCCTCCCATGCCCCATTGTGATTCAGAAATCATTACATTGACATTTAGGTCATAGGTTCAGCACTCTGTGACACTGAGGGAGAGGAGGCCCAGGCTTTACCTGACTCACCATGTACCCAGATCAGCATTTCTCTGAAAAGCCTTGTCCTGAAGTAAGGATGAAGGACAAGTCCATGGAGATGGCTGCTGCCAGTGTGAGCTTTGTTTGGCTTGCCCTGGTGATGCTGATCTTGGCCAAGGAGAAGACACTTAATAAATATCTCTGCATGTCTTGCTCAGACACCTGTGACTGGTTTCTCTGTTGATATAAACTGATGAGGCTTCGCTGCTCACAGTAAAACTCTCCGCTGAAGGCCACCTAGCAAAAATAAACAGAGTGCTTTATTGAAAACTGTGAAATTTTTGCTTGGAGAAATACTAGAGATATCAGCAGAATCCTAATATCCAGTGCACTAATAAAATAGGAATTTTGTTTTGCTGTTGTATAGTTTTGTTAGCACAAAAAGTTTCCTGTTTTGCATCTTTCTGTTAGTTTTATTTTTTTCGCTCCCTTTCAGTAATTTTTTTTTTTTTTTGGCAAAAATAGTTACACCCGGAGGCCTCCATTATGTCATCTGCTCTGTGTCATCAGATCTCTTCATGGGCTGAAGTCATTATGACCTTTGGGTCATATCACTGGGGATCTGAGCACTCAGATCACGTTACAAATTTACTGCTGAAATGGAGGAATTCGATTTTCGCTTGGTTAACGCAGCGCTAAGCACCGCCACAAATCCTCTGCTGCCATCTTACGGCCATTGTATTTGTTGTATTTAATAATTTGAGTTTCTTTGAAGCGTTCGAAAATGCAAATTCCTTTCCTCCTGATTCCCTTCATACTAAACATTCACTTACAGGTCAGAGGAGAAAACCAGAGACATAATTTACAAATGGATTATATGCAGCTGAGTTGACATTTTAGTGGGGGTGTTTTTCATGGTTGCCAAGCTCCCACGGCAGCCGGTCTCAGTTTAGGTCTGCTTTATCTCTACACAAATAAAGGTGGAGCTGCGTCTGCATGAATCCGTGAGCTCTTCTGTGGACTCACTTTTAGCGGTTAAACGACCACTTTCTGAAATACAGCCCAAGATAACAGAGAAATTCCAGGATGGTGGAGCAGGTAGTCTGCATCTATCACTTTGTATGGGACTTCATTGCACTATATCTCATGTCACCAGGGACTGCAGATAGTGTCAGCAGCAGCAACTACTTTGAAAGGAGCCCATTATGAGACCTTTATGCCACTTCCCACTTTATCTCAGCAATATTTCGCAGATCTTCTGTCCACAGAATCCAAGCAGCTTCACAAAGGTCCCTCATCTCAGGGAATCACTCCATGTCTGGAGGTGCCCCCCTCACCCAGCCTATCATTATCAGTCCATGGTACATGGGCTTCATAGATTGGATAGGATTTCATAGAGTGTTTGTGAGTAGATCTCATGCAAGCTTTCCTCTCCTCCTCCAGCCTGTCTAAATTGATCAACGCTCCTGGAGGATTCTAATGTAGCACATCCATATCAAATAAGAACTCTGTCATGCTGACTAGTTCTTGTCTGTGGTGGTGTATAGCCAACAACCTGAGGTTGCTCAGGAAGGTCTTGCTAAAGATTTGCTACCTGCCTTGCTTGCTCTGCCAAAAATAACAAAGAGGCAAGTAAAGGGTAGGGAAAAACTTGACTTGCATCCACAAGACATTCACACTTCTGATGCTAATCTTCTCTTGCTTTCATGTTGCAGGCTGTGTCCCCCACCCTGATGGATTCCTTTGATGACCAGTATCAAGGGGGAGATAATGGAAGAGCTGGAGCAAGGAGATTATTTTCAAATAGCTGCTAACAAGGACTACTTGCAGCTTTGGAAGAAGGCTCAGGAGGCTTTGCTAGAGTCCAGTAGGGTGTCCTGAGGGAAATGTGTGACAAGCCATGCCATGGTCCTCATGGCTTACACTATGAACTGCCCCCTGCACTCGCAGCTGAACTGGGCTACATCTACAGCAGGAATCCCTCCAGAGCACTATAGACACAAGTTCAGTTTGAAATATTTTCACTTCTACCCAATAACTGCTATCTAGATATTGAAGGAATGGCAGAGCAGCATGGGGCAGCATAACTGCTACCAGGGGCGTAAAGGACTTACACATCAAGGCCAAGGTAGGCATCAGGGGGTGATTTGGCCATTTCACTTCTGCCTCCGGAATGAAGCCTGAAAGTTTGGGAATGAAATTTTGTTCACAGTGACCACTTGCCTGGAAGCAGCTATGCAAGGCTTTTCTTACCACAGATCTGAGAAGGAAGACCTCATTTCCTCTTATGAGATATTTCTTGCCAAAAGCTTCTTTCAGACCCAGCAGGCTGCATCTGCATTCTGTGGGGAACTACAGCAGGTACCTGTGCCAGCTGGTAGAAGGCACTGTATACAGGCTCTCATGCAAGGGGGGCACAATCTGATCTCCACTGCCCCAGGCAACCCCTGCTAGCTGCACTTACACAGGGCCACACTCTAGGCCAAGCCCATGCCTTACCTGCTGTGTTTGCCTATGAGAACCACAAGACCCAGCTTTTACCTGTTTGCTGTGAAACCTGGGGCAATCCCACAGCTCGCTAAAGGTGAATCAACAGCAGGTCTCAGGTTCTTTGCAGCACCCATTTATCCCATGTGTTGTTGCAAGGATATTGTAGGACTCATACCTTTCTCATTGCAAGAGAGGGTGAGATTTGCTTGAACCAAGTAATCTATGCTGGTGTCTTGCAATGCTGCTACACTTCAAGTCTCAGGACTATTCCAGGCTTTGGTCTACTAGCTAATCTTCTCGCTACTACTCCAGCAAGCTACTACTCCTACACTTATCTCTGACAAGCTGACAGAACTGAAAACAAAGCTACTGTCACTTTAGTAGTGACCTCTCTCCTGAGGTAGAAGGGACAAGAGGGATCCTTTGACAAAGAATACACTGAGTTTCCTGGTTATAGAGAGAACTTTATGCTGGAATACCTCATGGAGCCTGTTTCACATCCCTGACTTTCTGTGAGTCTACCACCAGTCCAGGACTCTTGCTCGTGTCTGTTTGTATAGTAGTGTGTCAATGCAATCTTTGCGCTCAAAACAACCATTTCGGAATGAGGTTTGTGCCTCCAAACCAAAATAATGGAGTTGAGAAAATGCCCTTTGCGGGCAAAGGTTATGTTAGCAGAAGCAAAAAGCTTTAGGCAGTGAATAGAGATCTAAACAACTACTCTCTACTTTCTTTCAGCTTCAAGAAGAAAGAACAGTGGTTATACTGCACTCACCTCTGCCATTCTCCCTAGTGTGCTTGGAGAGTTTCCCTCTGCATGGCCCTCAATCTCTGATTCTCTGGCTGCACCCAGATATGTGCCCTTCAATAGCAGGCAAGAAGCCTCTGGAGTTCCTGCTGCTACAGAAGGTTCAATCTTCTCTTTACTTTCAGCTGTAACTCTCCAGCCAAGACTGGAACATTCAGCCTGGTTCATCAAAACAGACATTCCCTGGACACATTCAGGCAGGAAGAAAGTGGCATCTCTGAAGACTAGATCAGGTATAACCTTCACTGAGGCTTTCACGACAGACACACAGGGACTTTGAACTCCTTACAGATCTCTTAAACCCTTTATTTTTTAGTGAGAAAGAGTGTCTGTGGGATGTGGAAGGCAGTGAAGTCGAGTGGGTAACTGGGCAGCTGTGCATCCCTCCTTTGAGTGCAGTGAAAGTTGGTGCCAAGATGTGCATTGAGTCAGATTCCGTGTTAGTTGAAGAGATGAAGTACATTAAGTTGTGCAGATTCTGGCAGACCCTGAACAGCCTTTCTTTGCCACTCTTAAAACTTAGATGAACTAACATCTCTGGAGTGCTGTCTGACTCTGAAAAGCAAACAGAGGAAATCCAGAAGGCATTATTACAGGAGAATTACAGAGGAATAAAGTTGGACATATTTTTGACTAAATTGTTACATTTCTGAAATCAATTATCCAAACCGACCCAATCTTCCCCAAGACATTAGTTGGAAGAAAACACAGAAAAAAATTTTGACAGCCTTTCCTGGGACCTTAGCAAGCAGCCAGCAGAATACAGTGTGAACAGCTGCAAATATTGTTACTCTGATGGCTGCAGGAACTATAACTTTGACGTGCCATCTTCAAATAAGGGAAATGCTGTAAATTAATTATTCTTACATTTTGGTGTTTTGGTAAATTTTTGTAAATCCTAGAAAACAACTACTTTATGTCATCCTCAGAATTATAATCCTTCAGTTTGTATATACTGGGGGGTCTACACATAATTAAGCTCTCATTTTTGGGAGGGGGGAATAGACACAGCACAGTCAAATGCATTACATCTATGTTCAAAGGACAAAGCAACTGAAGACTGAGTAATGCCACATTTTGGCAGGCTACAGTCCCCTTAAAAGTGTTTTATATTAGTAAGCTAATACACTGACTAGATGGTGCAAGCATCCCTAGATAGGTGGAAGCACAAAACATTCTCCTTGCTTGGGCGCATATCATTGATATCATTTTGACTGCAAAGAAAGTTATGTCCTTCTGCTTGCACCTAGGAGTTTTCACAAGGCCAACTAGGGACACAGTCCTGGGATAGTGTGTGGCTCAGAGATTGCTCCTGATGTTGCCTTTGCCTGTGCAAGAGCCCTGTAAAGCTAGACTGGTTGCAGCAGATATGTTTCATCAGCTATTGCTGTGATTATATGTGTAGTCAGAAGTGTTCAAGCAGTTGCAACTTCCCGTACCACTGTATACTTTTAAAGACTTTTTTCAGAACTCAGTTCAACCATCTGCCTTTTCCTCCATTTCTTTCCCATGGCAAAAGGGATCTGAAATGGGGTGAAATGGCAAAATTGATTTTAGCCTTTGCTGCCTTCGCTGCTGTTCAGAGCTGAATCTGGGCCTCCACATGCCTTCTTCTACTCTCATGGCATGAGAGACCTGGAAAATTGCAGCAAGGAAGGATGACAGACATTCCAGATCAAGTCTTTTCCTCCAACTTAATAGGCCTGAAAGAGCTACTAATCTTCACAAAAGACCCAGAGCAAAGCAGGAACAAAGCTACCTTCATATTATCCAAATTATTTTCTGTCATGTTCCAAAGGATGAGGGATCTAGAAGAAAATAATTTGCATCCACTGCAAACACTGAAGACCTGAAATCAGTTTCCAGAATGTGACACACAGGCAGTTGCCACCCTGATCAATTCAATTCAGTCCAATATCACATGAAGTATTTCAGGACTACATGGCGTTCTCAGCAGAAAACACTCAGCAGTCACAACTAATTGACATTTCTAGAAATATAGCAGTTAAATCATTTAGTGTTCTCTTTCAGCTTATGTTCTCATGCTCACAGCTCTGACAACAAGAGAGTTTGGCACTCTGATTGTATTCATTGGGGTTGAATAGAGCAGCTCAGCTTTCAGGTGAAAACATGTTAGCAATTGCAGAGTGCTCATTTTATGCTTGATCTTATATTTTCATCTGAGAACTCATCCACCTTTCTAAGGATAAGAGTATGAAAGATGTCTAGCTTTGTTGAAGGCACATGTACAAGCTTGCCTTACCGGAACAGTCAAAGCCTGTTTCCACTGTTCGTGGTATCTATTCTTCTGTTTTTGTGGGACCATTCAATTTTTCTTCTGTAATTTGCAGGTGTACAAAAGCAGTCATTGCAAAAAATTCATTATCTTAAAGGCATAGGTGCAAGCATGAATGTTTATATTTATAAACAACAGAAATTTATAAATCCCGGTTAAAAAAAAAAAAAAAGGTTTTATTTGAATTAGAAATGCTGTCCTTCACCTGCTATGTTCTGGGGACAGCAAGTAACACCATCCCCTTTCAGCAATGGCTGTAGGTGCCTGTGATGGCACCTCTGCTGCAGGCAGGAGGGCTTTTGCTGTACCCATTCTCTCCAGGAAAAGAAGGCCTTTGGAGGATCTAGTAATTGGGAACTAGCTTTAAGTAAACAGAATTCTCTTAAAATTGGAAGGAAGGGGAGAGAAGAAAGAAAATTAGATTAATCTGGGTAAACATCACACAATAGAATTAATGACAAGCAGGCAGGCACAGCATGCAGCTGAAGCCCAGCCTCTGTATCCCTAACTCATCACATGCTGCTGGAAAACACCAGGCAAGCAGAGGGGAAAGAGGCTGAAGTTACTATCCCACACACATTTCAACAGGAGCATTCAGACCAAATGAGGTAGGCAGTGTAAATATTTAATTAGAAAAGTTTCTGTGGTAAATCTCCCTGGAGCTGGAGAAAAAAAAATACAGAAATATATGTGGCCTGCCTAATTCTAGAAGGAAAATATAAAAGCTAATGCAAGTGTTAATGTCAAAAGTAGGAAGTACTTTTAGCATTTGGATATATAAAATCTAAAGCAGCTATAAGAAGCTGAAATAATCATATGTAAAGAACAGATTCTAAAAGTCTTCTCCACACCTGTCTAGTATGTAAAATGTTTGTTGAAGTGCTATTCCTTCTAAAACAAATTGTCTTCTCAGTTTCTACCAATAAGGGAAAACAAGTGATCTTACAACAAAACACCACTGGAGCGGAAAGGTTTTAGTATCACATTGAGTCAGAGAGCAAGCCAGCAACATCCCTGAGGCAGGATTAATATGAAATCATAGCCTGCATTATCATGGCTTTCTGTTTCCTGAAAATCACAAACCTTTACTGTATATGTATTTTGCTCCCTACAGCTTGTATAAGAAGATGTGTTAAAGAGTTATTCTCTTGGCAGAGATACAAGGTAAGTGGCTGAAAGAAATACACAGTGCTGTGGAAAATATTGGGGAAAACCCCCCCCTCTTTTCAGACTGGCTTGTATTTCAACACTGAGATTAAAAGTTGGCATGGGATGGTGGAAATCATTTAGTTTTCTACTGTGACCTTGTGGTGGGGGGGATGTTTTGTAAAATACAGCTGGGTCAGTGATTTGCAGCTAACAGATAGTGCAAGAACTACAAAGGATCAAAATGGCACAAAGGTATCTTTTTAAGAAGAAAAATCTGTGTAGTCCTCTACACATAACTATTTGTAGCTCTAACCGTGATATGTAGGCACCAACAGCAAGAAGAGGTTTATCTCAGAAAAATGCAAAGCACTGCACAAAAGTGGCCCAGATTTGCAATAAGAGGGCTGAGAACATAAAAAAGTACCAACACAGAAATGAGTCATCCTACTCATTCATAGTTTGCTCCCATGGCAAAGATGTTTGCATTTAAGCTGAAATCATGTAAAGCATTTTCACTTTTCAGTTAGTTATAGGTTAAAAGAAAGTGACTGTGTTGATTGCAGAATCTTAGTGATGAGGAATACCTCCATGATTACTGCTAACTCAGTCTCTTTGGACTCTCCCATAAACTTTGGCATGCAGTTTATGAAGAAGTAAGTATCAGGGAAGGAAATACAGTGAGAGATGTGTGTAAGGTGATATAGGTTAGGATGGGGTTATTATGGACAATTTTACTATTCATTATGAATTCCCAAGGGTAAGGTTCTTAGTATTAGTACAGAATGCTTATATAGTTACATTTTCTCTTGAATGTTAGAAGAAAAAAAGCTATACTGCCATAAAATACCCTTATTGTGACACAAACCATATTCACCAATCATCACAGTTGCTGAAAAATTGGATGCTTCTAAATGGAAAAAATAGGCTGATACAAAACAGTGCTGGGAACAATTCTTTGATCTTTAAGTCACATCTTTAATTTTGCTGATTATATGAGATTGTTCCATTTTTAGTGAGCTAGTTCAGCTTCTGCTATCTTCAGTTTCCAAATTTCAGTTTCAGTTCCAATCTTCAGTTGCCAATGACCCACATCCATTTTACCAATGTGCTCATTACATATTTGTTAGCTATTTTTGTTGCTCTGAGCATACCCAATGTCTTATAAGGTCCTTTTCTAATCATTTGGCAAAGATCAAAACAAGAATTAAGATTTCTACATTTACAAGCTATGCATTGGGATTTGACCTACTCAGTATGAGAAGAACCAGTGGGGCAGAGACAAAACACATTTCAATGCACTTTAAGGGCTATGGTTATGGGCATTACACAGAGTAAGATTTTTTTTTTTGTCTCTTGAAGCAGCCTGTTTCTGAAGAATGGCATTGAGTGACCTCCTTTATCCAGATAATCCCAAGAGAAAGAAAGAACTGATCCAGCTGCATCAAGAATTGCTTGACTGTATGTCCACAAATTTCCATGCAACAAATGAGCTGGTTGGAGTGCTGAATGAACACCTGGGCTGTACTATTACTCCTGTCGAGATGCGGGAGAGCAGTACAGTCAAGGAAAACTGTGAAATTATCATTCAAGTGATGAGTGAGATTCAGCATCAGGTGCAGAAGATTGATAGTGACATGAAGGAAAAGCTGGAGCCAGTGCTTTACCAGAAGTTATATGATATCAAAGAGCCCGAGCTGGAGAAGATTGCAATAGCCCAGAGGGTTTTCTCCATTATTTTTGGAGAAGCAACTTCAACAGCTGCAATGGTAGCTATCAAACTTCTTAGCTCCAATCATTTAACTCTCAGTGTGAGCAAACTCATCGGTCTCCTCGCACAGATTGGGGCATCTGTCCTTGGGGGAGTTAGTATTACCATTATTGGGCTTGGCCTTGAAATGATTCTCCATGCCATCCTGGGAGCCATGGAGAGGAGTCAGCTTCTGGCAGCTGTGAGGAGCTACGAGAAGCACCTTGCTGAGTTTAAAGCAGCTTCAGAAAAGTACCAGCATGCCATACATGAAGTAACTTCTTTGGTGAGACAGCAAGTTCAGTAAATGAAGCTGAAGTTCTCTCTTCTGCTGTGACAGTAGCTGCAGCAGCTATGCCTGCAGAAACCTTTTTTGATTCATTATGACAAATGAACTATTGATGGCTTTTTATTTTCTTATTTGTGGCAGCAGAACAAGAAAAGTGACAATTCAGGAAATTGGCACCGAATATTAGTAGAGAACTGAATATTAGTAGATTGGGTGGGCAATGTTTCAAATACTTTGCACCTTTCCTTAAGTTTATTTTCTCGGAAGCATTGTAGGTAACCTTGAATTGTAATTCATACTAGAGACGATAATACAGACTGCTGGACTGGTAGTGGTGAGAAAGTGTGTTTCTGTATCAAAGATGACAACACAATGGGAGAAAACAATTTCAACAAGGCAATTCATGCCAGCACCTGGAGTCTTTATGAAGACATCTGTGGTTGCTAAACTCTTAGTGTGGATTAGTGCTAAATCTGATAGACTGAATTCCCTGCTTATTACAAGGACTAGCTGAAGCACATTTAACTGCTATTTCCTGCCCTCCTAAGAAGCCAGTCTTCTTCAGAGATCTTCTTTAAATAAACTCTAATCCCAGTAGTCTGGCAGGTAAGAGAAGCCTGGGCCTACACACAAACACACAGAACCTTGCTCCACAACCGAGAGAAGCCAGCTACTGGGTTCTGGGTGTGCCTGGCCATGAATAACCTCTTATGCTTGTAATGCTCTGCTCCTGCCAACCACAAGTAAAAATTTCTGTGCAGAATTGCTGTTCTGTTGATTGAAGTGGGATTATGCACATGTATAAGTGCCTTTAGGATTGCAGTCCTATTAATGTACTAATGTTACTTTCAAGTGCTTTACCTGATACCATCAGTGTGGGACTGCCAAGAATGTGCTGAGATTCTGCATTTCAGAATATGCTACTAATTGTCCTTATTTTCCAGATTTTAAAATCAAAGCTGGAAGCAAGAACATTATTTGTAGTGTTTGCTCTGATTTGCTGTGGATTATTTTTTCTTGATTTTAGAAATAAAGGTAATTTAAGCATTAATAAAAATGTATACCAGTATTGGAAGACCTCTCTTCTCTTGTTTCTTGGGGGATTTTTGGGTTTTCTTTGGTGGGTTTTGGTTTTTTTTTTTTTTTTTGGTTTTTTTTTTTTGTGTTTTTTTTTTTTTTTTGGTTTTTTTTTTTTTTTTTTTTTTTTTTTTTTTTTNTTTTTGTTTTTTTGTTTGTTTGTTTGTTTGTTTGTTTTTTGTCTGAAAACCAATCTTGAACCAAATAATTAAAAAATATTAAAAGCTTCATTATACATCCAATTAATTTTTAAAAAATCCATGATAGACCAATCTAGTAGGGTTGTACATAGGTTCCTTTTCTAGTACTCACTTCCCCCATACTAAAACCATGTCCAAATTCATACATGTTTCCTAATATTCAATATTAGCAATCTTAATTTATTAATAACTAGATAGTGCCTATGAAATAAAGAGGTGGGTGAGATTCACAACCCTTCCATTCTGGGGTTTGGAGGATTTGTTTGTTTGTTTGTTTTGTCCAGTTTTTATTCTCCTCCACTTCTGTTCTCACTTAAATGTTTTCTGACTTCTCTTCCCTTTTATGCACAAAAGCCACTAGATGGCAACGAAACTGCTGGTACTCCACAGCTCTGCCAAGTCAGCAAGGAGAAAGCCCAGGGTTCAGAGGCATAGATGGGTGCCAGGGACTGAGAAACTGGGACCAGCTGCAGACTGGGCTATGTGAGTCAGGAAGGGCACTTCAGTGGTGGCAAAAAGTACTGCCCTGCCTACACGAGGTATTATGGTGGATGACTTGGTGACCTGAGGCATCATTTCTCCAAGATGTAACATCTTTTGTCTCCTGACACAAGTGGCACTCAGTTTAGAGGTACCTTTGTAGAAGCAAGAGACTGTCAATCAGTAGAATAGCAATATCTGTGTGTTGGAGAGGTAGGAGTTCCTGGCTCTTGTTTTCTATGTCCAAATGTACACTCTAAACCAGGAATTAAAATCAGAGACTGCCAATCACTGCTGTATGCGAATAGTGGAGACAAAGGAAAACAAATCCGTTGTATTTTGCAAGCAATTTGCCCACATGTTCTTGAATGCAAATACTAAGCATTGTCAGGGAAGTGAGGTACACAATGAGGAACACAGAGACATAAAATTACTACTCACCTCTAGGCGAGTACCTCCTCCCTCCTGGTGGACTTAAAGGAAAGCTGATTTCCCTGCAACAGATTTAATTCCTGTTCT
Source organism: Pycnonotus jocosus (assembly GCA_013400435.1). Lineage (NCBI taxonomy): Eukaryota > Metazoa > Chordata > Aves > Passeriformes > Pycnonotidae > Pycnonotus > Pycnonotus jocosus. The sequence continues at coordinate 45,573 of VWYP01026233.1, read as the reverse complement.
CTGTAATCCTCTGGCCAGTCTTACGTTTGGGAAGATGTCACACCCAGTCTGTTGATGTTTCCCCACTAGACTCCTTCAAGTTGCCTCTCAGTGTGACAGAAGTAGCAAGCGAAAATGTGAAAAGACTATTGTCCTCCAAATCAGCAGACACTGCTGGGAGAAAGCAGTCAGGGCTGAGGCAGTATCACTATCCCCTCTGAGCCCAGTATTGCCAGGACAGAAGATCCCAAGCCTTGTGAGGTGCAGCTAATCTTCGAAGACTCAGCCACCCCCCTCTACAGTGACATGGCACCTGACAGGGATGTGTATGACCACAGTTTTCCATCACATCCTCTTGAACATTCTGCCTTTGTTCAAGCTGTTGTTCTTCAAGGCAAAGGATTGAGAATTAAACCTGTGATATATGTGTTCCAAATAAGAACAGCCTCAAAAAACCTGCAAACCAGCCTAAGCTGCTTTCAAACCTATGTGGGAAAACAGTACGATTGTAACCAAAATCTGCTCAGATTAACATTCTTTCTGATGACAAGAATAACACAAAGAGAACATGCCAAAGAGGCACAAGGTGAGGATGACCAGGCTGTGCATGTGGTGAGCAAGATTCCCTAGACACTGAGAGCTCCTGAAGCCTTGGCTCTCAGGATGCTCCTTGACTTTGTTCAGTTTGTGACAAAATGCTGGCATTAATGTGATGCATAGTATTTTAATGTGATGATATAGTCTTTTACCCATTCTGCAATGACTCTTACAAATTAGCCAACTGAGTCTCCATTACTTGAAAAACTGTAACAACATTGTGTTGCATGGTATGTTCACCAGGAGCACGGAGTCTAGAAATCCTGCCTGGAGATCTGACCACCTCTGCTCCCAGGTACCACCTGGGCAATGAAAAATTTTCTTCCTACATCTCCTCCCCCACATGCTGGTTCTTTAAGCCTGCACCCATGTTTTATTGCTTGTACCGGCCGTACGGGCGCACCCCTCCCGCACCACCCATGTCCACCCGCTCCCAGAGCCCGCCGGGGGCGGCTGGGCGCTGGTCTATGTATCTGTCTCTACCCCTATCCCCACCCCTGCCCCTATCTCTGCACCGGCCTGTCCCGCTTCCGCCCCGCCTTCCGGCCCCTCCCCAGGTCCAACCATAGAGTTGGAGCCTCCGGGGAGGAGCGAGCGGCACCGGAACCCTCGAGTTGGGGCCGCCGCTTCCGGAGCGCGGCTCCGCGCCGCCACTCGGTGCCGCTGCAAGATGGCGGCGAGGCTGCGGTGGCGGGCGCGGGGCTGAGCGAGGCCGCTGCAGCCGGAGGCAGCCGGGCCCGGCCGGCCGGAGGGGTGAGAGGGGCGCGGCGGTGCTGGGCTGCGAGGAGAAGAGAGGCGAGGAGAAGGCGGCAGTTCGCGCTACCTAATTTTCTTCTTTCCATTGGGCGGGAGTAGGAGAGGGGGCTTTCTGTCCCATTCGCCTGTGGCCAAAAGAATAATGAATTTACTGCTTGACTTATTATATGTATATTTATATATATATATTTCACCTTTGCCGTTAACTTGTTGCGTTGAAACTCTTTAGTCTGGGTCCTTAGAATATGTGAAATGGAGGTTTCGGAAGTTTTTTCTCTTGTTCTTTAGCCTTTAAATATATAACTATGGGAAATACGGGGTGTAATTATAACTCCTACCTCTGTTTGGTGAGCTTCCCACCTAGAGAAGCGATAGTGTCTTGCAAAAGGAAAAAAACAACCCACCCCAATGTTTTGTCAGGGAAGTAGGTTTGGAGGGGGAGGGAGAGAAGAAACATCCCTGGCTGTAGTTGGGATACTTATGTAGTCAGCTGTAAGCTGAAGAAATATCTGAAGACAAGAAATATATATTTTTTTTAAGAATAATCCTACCCATGTTGGTACTGTGGGTGCTGGGGGGAGATATCAGGGGGCTTTAGAAGTCTGAGGAAGGGAGGGTTTGTGGGGAAGCATTTGAAGCAGAAAGGTGAAAACTGGAGAGCATTTATGAGAGTGAATGAGAAGCTAAACTTCGATACACTCTTAGAAAAATAGACTATGTGTTTCTCCCTGCCCTGCACCCCTCCATAGTGTAAGCACAAAGCTTGGTTTGAGTTGTAGTCTGAATAATAACAAACTCATCAATAGTTTAAGATTATAACCTACTAAAGTAGTAGTAAGTAGGTACTTAGTTAAATAGTAGTACTTTGTTGGAGTATGGCAATTTTGATATGGGTGCTGAGCTCATAGTCCGATTTGAGGATCGTAAAGGTATTGGAGCTCTTTGGGGGAGTAGCTTGCTGATAGAAAAAAGAGAAACAAGCATCCTGGAGCTACCAGTGTGTAGGACCTGAAACTGTGTCGTCTTTTCCAGGTCCCTCCCTCTTTTTTTAGGGTTTTTTTTTTTTGAGGCAGAAGAAGAAGGATCAAAATGGGGCGGAGATCTACATCATCCACCAAGAGTGGGAAGTTTATGAATCCCACGGATCAGGCCCGTAAGTATCCATAGAAGCTAAGCAGGTGGGAATGGGGAGTGCCTAGAGAAGCATACAAAAAGCTTCCTCTGAGGAAAGAATCCTCAGTTGTGGATCAGAACTGAGTTTCTCTAACTTGAAAAATATTATCTCAGTTTTGTCTGGGAAGGCTTTTTGTTTGCATGTTCTTGCTTATCTTAAGTATTTACCTCTTGATTTTCAGCTGGTTATCAGTGTTAGAAGGCCTTTGTACTTAGCTGTTGGATAAACTGCAGGCTGCTTCCTGAGACAGAGTTAATCTGTCCCAGGCAGGAATTTGAGGAACATGTCAAATTTTGCAGGTGCTCTGGTTAGATGGGGGAGTTGTCCTATTGGTTTTTTTCTATATTTGGTAACATGCCAGGTGTTATCAATGCTCAGCGAATAAAGAAAATCCAGACTCCCACAGTGGATGTGCTTTATTTCAGAGGCATTCTTAAAGCCTACATATTTTTAAAGTGTGTTGTCTGATGACTATTTCAGTTTCTGTGCAACAATCTTTTTTGTGATTGCACCTATCACTACGACTTGGGTTGCATATTGTTCTTTCCTGTATGGAAAAAGCCCTGCTTCTAGAGACATGAAGACTGCAGTATCTCTTTTTTCTGTGTAAAAGACAAGAAATAGAAATCTATTTCATGCTATATTTGTCTTTCACTGGGAAACTGAGTTACAGTAAGTCTTTGTAAAATGAGTGAGCTGTTGAGAAACAGCCCTAGTCTTGATGAAAGAAAGGTTCTTCATTAATTTGATTTGGTCTTTCAAGTTGTTATTTTCTTCTTCTTTTCTCCTCTAGGGAAGGAAGCTCGGAAAAGGGAACTAAAGAAGGTAAATTAAAATGTTAGGGAATATTTAGCTGGTATTTCTTATACTGTGTATCAGGTGTGATTGTGAATGGCCATGAACAGAATGCCTATATTTTGGTTGATATCCTAAGACTGACTTAGGAAATACTATCCAAACGCGTAGTTTAAAAAAACATAGAGGTCTTGTTTGGAGTAAATATAACCCCAGGTGTTTCTAAACTTGTAATTATTTTTGAGACATTGCTGGAAGTACTTAGTAATTAAAAAAAAACCAAAACGACAAAGCAAAGAAGCAAGCAACAAACCAAATTTAAAAAAAAATCCAAACAAAGCATCCAAAACTCAGACACTTCTTAGCGTGTTTTACTGTATTTTGTCAGTTGGTTATTGTGTTGGTTGTATGTGTTTAGGTGGAGTGAAGGAATGGTAGTAGCATTTGCAATCACCAAGATGGTAGAATTAACATTACCAGAAGTTCTAGTTACATTTGCTGCTGATTTGTGCCATGGTGAACATTTTCAGAACATTCTGAGGTGTGATTTTTTTCTTCAGACTGGAAATACTGATAAACAGATAACAGATATTTTGTGTCTTTCTACTGTGAAACTTTGCTATCTGTCTGGGCTCTGATCTTAGAACAAAAAGCAACGGATGATGGTCCGAGCAGCTGTACTGAAGATGAAAGATCCGAAGCAGATTATCCGGGACATGGAAAAATTGGATGAGATGGGTGAGTGAAAGGTACCAGGTGTTGGACTTAGGCAGTAGTTTATGTAGGTGTACAGTGTAGATTTAACAGCCAACCCGGGAGACTGAAACAGAGTAATCTTTTTCCTTTCCTGTTAGAAGGGGGGATTGATTATGATTTGAGGTGTTGTGGTGCCATCAAAGAGGACTTTTTTCCCAGAAGATGATTGATAAGAAGAATGAATAACATGTGTGTGTGCTGCTAGTGTAGAGTTCAAGAAGGGAGTTGTCAAAAGGCTGAAGACTTCCTGAAAACAGGGATTGAAACTTGTTTTGAAACAACAAGTGGTGCAGTAGTGTAATTTGCAATTTTTTTGTCACTTTTTTGCTGTCTTGGATCAGAGTTTAACCCAGTACAGCAGCCACAACTTAATGAAAAAGTGCTGAAGGATAAACGCAAAAAGCTCCGTGAGACTTTTGAACGTATCTTGCGGCTCTATGAGAAGGAAAATCCTGACATCTATAAAGAACTGCGCAAGTTGGAAGTGGAGTACGAGCAGAAGAGAGCACAACTCAGCCAGTATTTTGATGCTGTCAAGGTAATGCTTACTGTATTTCAGTCTTGTAACTGTGGTAGTGTATTCTCTTTGCTTGTTAGGTGTGACAGTTAGAGAGGAAGGGAGATTTATGTGAGTTCAGCATTGTGTGGCCCATATGAATACTAATTTGCATAGTGCCTCAAATTAGAGCATTTCAGTGAGGACAGTGTGGTGGTTGTCAGGTCACTGTCTGTCTTGATACACTGATCTCATTCAACATGAAAGGAGGAAAGGCATATTTGTATTGCAAATCAACAATATCAGCCTTTTGTTTTCTGTATTAAAGAGAGAGCAAGTCTGTGAGTGTGCAATTCATATTTCTGTGAGCTTCTGTTAAATCTCTTGCTGGAAATAATGAGAATCCTTTGGCATGCCTTTAAAGATGTTTCTCTAATATTCCTCCCTACTGTGCTGGAGAACATAGTGTTGTGCAAGTGCAAGGATCTGTAAGACCTTTTTTTTTCTTTTCCTTTGGAACATGCAGCAGTCTGTGACTTGAATACTTAAACACGAAAGCACAGCCATACTTGTCTGCAACCTCTTCATTTTGTAGACTGAAGATCTAAAAGAAGATGGAGACCTGACTGTGTTTTGACTGAAATACTGAAACTTTTCATGGATGCATTGCAAGTACTTTGGTTTGCATTGAAAGCTTTTACTGTGGACACTTTCCCAAATTTCTTTCATGGACTGCTGCCAAGATAACACACCCTAAGGAATGGACATGTTTGACAAGTGGTGGCAGGTTCCATATGTTCTGTACTTAAAAGAAGTAATGAGTTTGTGCAGTAGCTTCTGTAGGAGTAACCCATTCTCTTTTTCTCTCCCTTCTAGAATGCTCAGCATGTTGAAGTGGAAAGTATCCCCTTACCAGATATGCCTCATGCTCCCTCCAACATCCTCATACAGGACATTCCCCTTCCAGGGGCTCAACCACCTTCTATCCTCAAGAAGACATCAGCCTATGGGTAAGTGAAAAAAGAAACTTAAAGGGGAAGTGAAAAGGAAGCACTCACATTATAGGGGAGGAGCTAGAGGTAGAAGCAGAGGTAATATTGACTTGTAGAGGTTAGGAATTCTGTGCAAGTGAATTGTGCTTTCTTTTAACCAAAGCTCTTTTTAATCTTTCCCCACTATTACAGCTTTTTGTTTAAATTTCTTTGAGTAATATATTTTGCCTTCTGGTTTTTGTCTTTTTCATGTCAGGAAAACTTAGAGCCCTGCTGTTTTGAACATAAATGCCTCTTAAATTGCTGTGTGTGTGTTCTTTCGTCCTGCTGGCATATTCAGTGTATATGAATAGTTCATATAAACTCCTAGTTTGCTTGGTTTTGTTTTGGTTTTTTTTGGTTTTTTTTCATTCTAGTGCTAATTTTTCTTCTATTTCTTTCTGAATAGCCTTGTGTTTCCACCAACTCTGTGATTGTTTCATTCATCTTCTGTTGTAGGATTCAATAGTTGATTTTTTCTGTATTGTCTTCAGTTGCTTTCTGAGGAGCTTTTGTCTGATCTTCTGCAGTCATGTCTTTGTATGAGGTTGTAAACTCCTTTTGTCAAATCTATACTTTTTAAATGTTCATGTTTCTTTTTAGAAGTCTGCATAAGCTGTGGTGAGAGAAGGTTGAGTAATTCTGCTAAAGGCATGTTTGCTTTAATTGTATTCCTACGTTTCTCGTTTCCTTTCTTATTTCCAGACCACCAGTTCGGTCCATTTCTGTGCTTCCTCCTCCGGGGCTTGGTGTTCCACGTTTACCTCCAGGCAGGAAACCCCCTGGACCTCCCCCAGGGCCACCCCCTCCTCAGGTCCTGCAGATGTATGGCCGTAAAGTGGGTTTCGCCTTGGATGTGGCTCCTCGAAGGCGAGAGGAGGAGATTTCTTACAGTTCTGAAGCAGGTAAGAACTTTCTTCTCTGGGGTTTTCCTTGACCTCTGTTTTGCTATGAATGGTACTGCTGTGAATACAGTGTGCCCTAGGCAAAGTGTTCTCTGGGCAATATGAATGTTAACACTACTTGAAGGACTCTTACTAAGTGGTTGCCCCTCCGAGGTAATTCCAATGTATTCACAGTATCTGCAATTTTGCTACCAGCTGTATTTTTAATTGTTGAAACTTTTAATTACATGTCTCAGATACTTTTTTTTTGTTAGGTTTCACAGATTAGATTTTTTTGGATGAACCCTTAGTAATGCTGAAACATTGTTCATATAATCCCATTAAAAAACCCCATCACTCTCAGAGAAATCTTGTATTTAAAAAACCCATCACATAAACACCCCCAAACTAAAACCACAACAAAACCTACAACCAGCCCTGAGTGTGCATTTGCTAGGAGAACATAGGTCCTCTTTTTCATACAGTTGCTGTATCATCCCTAGAAACTTTTGTGACTAGATGGATTAGCTTTATTTCATGCCAGAAGGTATCAAAATATTTCAATGGTGGGCAGTTGCTGAATAGAAATTAATGAATGAGTTGCAGTAGCAGTTGCCTTCACTTTTTTGCTGTGCAGATTAATCAGCTGGTTAAGATGAAATCTTACAGATTTTCCAAAATATCCTGTAAGAATGTGTGCTAAAAAGTAAAGTGCTGTTGCCTGTAAAAAGTAAAGTTGTCCATACTGTTGCTAAGGGGAATGTTGTGACTGTAAACATACACTGGTGTGAAGGAATATTTTGTACTTGGAGTTCATGCATTTCCTAATACTTTGCTTTCTGCAGGACAGCGAGGCCATGATGATGACATGTCCAGCACTAGTGAAGATGAAGGTTATCCTGAGGATATGGATCAAGATAAGCACGATGAGAGCAGCGATGACAGTGACAGCGATAGGTCGGATGCAGACAGTGAAGGAGAGGACTTCCTGCATCGTGATAATGACAAGGAGAGGGAAGGTGGCGAAGAAAAGAAATCGGGTATGAAGGGGAAATGAGAGACTGGGAGTTGTTTTTTCAAAAGAAAAATACTACTTGATACAGTTGTGAGTGTCTGTATAATTTATTTAGTCAACTAATGTTCTAACTCACCTAAACTCCAGCTAAAGAATTTTTATTAATAAATGGGTCAAGAGAAGGCTATCTAGATGTGAAACAGCTTTCAAATAAGCCAGTTTTCTTAAAAGTTGTTAGCTTATAGCTTACAAGCCGTTTTTCACCTGAATCGTTACATTGGTAAGATACCCTGTGAAATTAAGCCTCAGTGTAAAATACGCTCACTTGCTTGGGGGAGAACAGTTGGTAGTGAATACTAGGTTAGCCAAACTTCAAACAATCAGAAACACTGATGTTATGTCTTATCTAAGGAGCATCATTATGTTAGACTGATACTCTGTCCATACCAGGTATCAATGTAATTATGTAATTTTTCTTACTTTCTTCCCACCTGTTGTCACCCTCATCTGTACCCTGCTTTCCCCAGGTCACAGTGTCCGGTTTGCAGACATGCCTGGGAAGTCACGAAAGAAGAAAAAGAACATGAAAGAACTGACTCCACTCCAGGCCATGATGTTACGAATGGCAGGTGAGTAAGGTGGATATAATTTATGCCATTAGGCTTCCAGTTAAGGTTTTTGTGGGCAGCTTACTTTGCACAGGTTTTATTTTCTAGAATAAATACTGTCATAGTGCAAGCTCTGCTGAGAGTATCACCTCTCATTAGGTATGTGATTTATAGTTTGGATTTTGCTTTTTTATTTCTTCTGTTTGTTTAGAGTTTTTAGATTTGTAGGGTTATTAAAATTTAGTTTTGTTTAGGTAATGTGTGTGTTTCACATAGCAGAGTTGAAGTTAAGAGTAGCAACTTACTGTTTTTTTCTTCTAAACCATTTCATGCTTAACTTTTAAGCAATTGTTCAAGTGAGATATGAATCTCTTGGTGAAAGAGAAAGGATAACATAATCTGTGTGCTCAGCATGTAAACTGTAAGGATTTGTATTTCTGCTGAGATAAGTTGTCTTTGTTTGGAAGACAGGTGTCTGCTGAGGAAGGCAGGAGCATCCCTTGAAATGGAGATTGTAAACCCTCTTCCTCCAAATTATAATTTTGAGATTAAGGGACTTTCAGGCAAAGATATGGGAATAGGAATAACAGGTTTTTTGCTAGGAATAGTAAAAATAAAAATGTAGTAGTACAAAATTAAAAACAAACAAAAAAGGAAACACTGACAGAATACCGCCTGAGACCCTGTTGGTCAGGGTGTCGGTAGCAGTCCAGTTAAGTCCTCTTGCAGTGACAGATGTAGTTCTGTTGGAGCAGAGATGATCCTGTAGAAGGGTGTAGTTTTCCTCTGAAGGTCCAGTGCTGGTGAGATGGGGCTTGTCTTCCTCTGGGAATCCAGTGGAAAACAGGCTGTCCTGCTATTCTCACTCTCAGATTTTATCCAGGTAGGAGTGCTTGGCTTCTCACAATGGAATTTTGTTAGTCAATACAGTGAGACTCAATGGCCCATCAAGAAAAAATATTGCCCCCCCCCACCCCTGGAGTTATGAGAGATGGGTCATGAAAGAGATAAGAAACACTGCCCCACCTAGTTTTAACAGATGGTAATAGAATACATACTTCTGGTTACATTTTGCATTGCAACCTAAGACATAAGTTAACCAATAAAACAAAATTTGTTTGTTTGTTTTAAAAAAACCCTCCAGTATCTTTCAAAGGTGCAGAAGTTTCTTGGACATGGGGATTATGTTTATTGTGGCATTGTGTCCCCAACCCGCTGTTGCCTCACCTCCCCACAAACTCTCTTAAGGCAGAGATTAAATAGCAGCAGTTTAGGTTGGTAGTACAAGTATCAGGTCCCAGAGAAACAATTCTTGTTGTCAGAGCTCTCTCTAGAACAGCAGTGATTTTTCTATTACTATTTTTATTTGTTTTCATTTTATGTTTAACAGTAAAAAATGGTCAGATTTCTTCCCTTCAAAGTAAGGTTTATCTTTCTCTTGCTCTTTTTATTTCATTCTGTGTACTCAGTTTTCTCTGATGTTCACAAAGATGTTATGCTTAGACAGATTTTATGAGTGTATCTCCATATCCAGGTCAGGAAATTCCAGAAGAAGGGAGAGAAGTGGAGGAATATTCAGAAGAAGAAGAGGAGGAGGAAGAGGACTCAGAGTCTGAAGAGACATCGCAGCAACAACAGCAGCAGCAACTCAGTGAGGAAGCACTTGCAGAGACCGGGTCATCTACTGCGACTTCCCAGGCACAGCAGCAGCAACAGAGTGCGCAGGCTGTGCCTCCATCTCAGATACAGGCACCTCCCATGCCTGGGCCTCCTCCCCTGGGGCCACCTCCAGCCCCTCCACTGAGGCCCCCAGGCCCACCCACTGGCCTTCCTCCTGGCCCTCCACCAGGTGAACACTTGATTTACTCTGCTTCGAGGGATGCAGCCTTTCAGGCAGTGGTATCAGTTCGGGAGTTTGGAAGCTGCAGAATGTGTTACAGATAGAGTATTTGTACCCAGTTACTGAGACCTCTCTGTCATCAGTCTACATCATCAGTGCTGTACCTTGCTTTTGAGGCATCAGGCTCCTGTAGTTGTGGCCTCCCTTATGGTTTTCTTTGTTAGAGCCAACACTGGCAGACAGCAGCAAGAGCCAGTGTATGAAGTGGAGTAAAAGAGCAAAGGTACTTAGTTTTAGGCCAGAAGAAAAATCAAGTGCCACAGAGAAAGTCTTGTAGCTGTTGAAATTCTGACAAACTCAGCTCGCAAGCTGTTACCAGTTACTACTTAATTGTATGGGGAGGAACCCTTTTTCCATGATACACTGGGACTTTCATAGAGATGCCTTAACTGTGTAACTGCTGCCTCTGCTTGAGATTTTTAGAAATGCTATTTAATCTGGCAGCTAGGTCATACAGCTTTCATTCATATGTTGAAGATCTTTATTCTTAGCTGATGAGTTAGTTGCTGGGATATATTCTTAACTGTGAATTAAATTTCCCTTTTGTTACATGAATGCTTTCAGGAGCTCCTCCGTTCCTGAGACCTCCTGGGTTACCAGGGTTACGTGGGCCTTTGCCTCGACTGCTGCCACCAGGTCCTCCTCCAGGGCGACCACCTGGTCCTCCCCCAGGCCCCCCACCAGGTCTGCCCCCAGGTCCTCCTCCACGTGGTCCTCCTCCTCGTCTGCCCCCTCCTGCCCCACCAGGTAAGGGGTTCTGGTTTTTTCGATGCCAAGTCCCTTCTTGCTTTCTTCTTGCAGTCTTGGCTGTGGTGATCAAGCCAGTGAGGAATAATTGGCTGCCAATTTGCCTTTGTTCCTCTCTATGGCAGCATTATGCTATGTATTATTACATTATTCTGTGCAGTAACGAGTAAGTGCTGTGCATAGTTTGGTAGCAAGAAATCTGCCCTCAAAAAAGGAATTTCAGAGTTTAAAATTCTGCTCAGTTGGAATCTTTCTGAACAGCCTCTGGGTGCTGTAAATGGTGCTCCACGAAATGAGTTGGAGATCTGAATATTTGTTTTTTGTGCCTGGGTCAGACGTTTCTGATGACTCTGAAATTCCAGTGGGATGTATTGTCAAGAAACTTCATTCTTGTATTATAACTTTGAATTTTAAAGGGAGCGATAAACAAGCTCCTCTGGCTTTCAAAGTCTGAAGAGCAGCATTTTCAACCCAAAATTAAGTGCAGATTTGGAAGCCTTTTTATTTTTTTTTAAGCCAGTGCTACTGCATCTTGTTGGAGGTTATTTTGTTTTGCTTTTTGTTCTTGGTGTTCTGAGCCTATGCACTTCCTTGCTCAAGTATTTTGAAATTCCCAGATGTGGAGACAGCTCATGCTTTCTTTTCTTTTTACAGGCATCCCTCCTCCTCGCCCAGGCATGTTACGGCCACCTCTGGTGCCTCCCTTAGGACCTGCCCCACCTGGGCTCTTTCCACCAGCTCCCATTCCAAATCCTGGGGTACTGAGCGCGCCCCCCAGCCTGATTCAGCGGCCCAAGGCGGATGACACCAGTGCGGCCACCATCGAGAAGAAAGCCACGGCCACCATCAGTGCCAAGCCACAGATCACCAACCCCAAGGCGGAGATCACGCGCTTTGTGCCCACTGCCCTGCGGGTGCGCCGTGAGAATAAAGGTGCTTCCGCTGCCTCCCAGAGAAAACAAGATGATGAGCCTGCCCTCCCGTTAACCAAAGCTGCCCCTAAGGCTGGATCGTCTGCCCCTATCTCTGTACAGACAAAGGATGATGTGTATGAAGCCTTCATGAAAGAAATGGAAGGTCTGCTGTGACATGTCGTGGTCCTAGCCAGCTTTCCTGCCCCTCTGAAAATGAATCAGATCACTGTGGAGGGAGAAGAAGGGAAAGTCCTCCTGCAAGCAATGAAAGGGCATGACTGGAAATAGTTCCCTACCCACAGGTTAACTTGCCAGTGTGCTGTGAATAGAGGCTGCTGCACCTGAGGTGTGTCTTGGGACCTCCTTTCAGAGCTACCATGTCCACTTGGTGAAAGGAAATTGCAGTAAAGAAGGCGACGCTGGTCCCCTCAAGTCTTCCCCCTTCCTTGGAGGGAGACAGTGATACTCTGGGGACAGGGATGGCTATTCTCTGCCTGAATCCTTACATACCCTGAGTGCTCTGGTGAGGGTAATGGAAAAGGGTTTTAAGGAGCCAGAAAAGCATTAGCAGCATTTCATACACAAATGGTTGTCCAGTTTTTATTTTCTGTACTGGTTTGGGGTTTTTTTCTGTAAATATTTTATAATCATGTTTTTTAGTTGCAGTGAGGTTGATCAATCATCTTTCTTCCAGGGTAGTCAGGAAGGTAATTTGTTGCGTATACTGTACACTGGAATTTTGCACCCTATCCCCTTTATGGTAATTTTGATGGGGTTTTTTGTTGGCTGGGGAAACTTCATTTTGTCTTGTGAAAGACAATAAATGTTCAGTGTATCAAAATAACTCTTTCTCTGTGGTTTGTGTAAAACTAGCAGGCAGGTGGAGGGGGGGGGTTGTTGGCTCACCTTGGAAGATGATAGAGGCATTCAGAAGCTCAGAAAAAAAAATCACATTGTAAATAACATGTACTTACCTTTTTCCACTAAAATTCTGCTATATTCTTGTTTTTAAGTTTCTAAACATCCCTTTTAACCTTTATTGGTAGCTAGTAAAAACTTAAGTCCTGAAATACTACTACTAATTACAAAACAATTTATTTTATATCCTTTGATTCAAGGTTTGCTTCATATCAAGCCTGAGATAACCACAGGGTACATCATGGACATGCTACCTTAAGTAAAAATTAGTAAACAATTTTAATGTGAAAAGACTGACTGACAGATAATTTTACTTGTGGCTAATACTAAGATACCAGACTAGCAGATACCTCAAATGATGCATTTACTTGGCTGTAAGTTTCAGGCTTAGCTGAATGCACCATGTTTGAGGTTTAATCTCCTTTAAGGAGACAAAGTTATTAGCTAACCAAGCTTACACTTGAAAACTTCAAATCTATTTTCACAAATTCTGGACACAATCAAAAACGCCCAACAGTTCTCTATACAGTAAAATTTACATGAACTTGCCCACCTCATACATATTGTGTGATGTAACTACACAATTATTGAAACACGAAGTTTTCTTTAGTAAGCAACTTCTGTTGTGTAAGTTATTTGATGACATAAGTTATGTTTACAAAAGTTGAAAAGATTCAACCCGGAGACAGACAATTCGGCTTGAAAACACCAATACGAGTATCATGAAGTATTTTGTATCTAGAATTGGAGAAACATCTTGTATTACGTGTTCCTGCCTAGTTGGTACACTTATCAGTAGTGCTGGGGTGTAAATGCTCCTACTGAAAGTAAAGCTTCTCTTTTATCATAACAATAACACATTTTTAGAGTAGTCCTGCAGTACCACTGCTGTGGTTTAAAATACAGGATGATTTCTAATCATACAGAGATGGCATTTCCAGGGAGGCAGCTGTGCTCCTCTGCTGTCCCCAGGCGGGCGGGGAGGCGTTTTCCCCGGCGCTGTCCCGGCTTACGGAGCGCGGCTCGGGGCGGNGGGAAGCAGGGCGGGAAGGCGCGCGCCAAGGCCAAGTCGCGCTCGTCGCGGGCCGGGCTGCAGTTCCCCGTGGGCCGCGTGCACCGCCTGCTGCGCAAGGGCAACTACGCGGAGCGCGTGGGCGCCGGCGCCCCGGTGTACCTGGCGGCCGTGCTGGAGTACCTGACGGCCGAGATCCTGGAGCTGGCGGGCAACGCGGCCCGCGACAACAAGAAGACGCGCATCATCCCCCGCCACCTGCAGCTGGCCATCCGCAACGACGAGGAGCTCAACAAGCTGCTGGGCAAGGTGACGATCGCGCAGGGCGGCGTGCTGCCCAACATCCAGGCCGTGCTGCTGCCCAAGAAGACCGACAGCCACAAGGCAAAAAGCAAGTGAAACGTCCCGAGGAGCGTTCCCACCTCAAAAGTAACCCAAAGGCTCTTTTCAGAGCCACCCACTTTCTCATTAAAAGAGCTGTACATCCTAGCGAAAAAAACAAACTAAAATCTTCCATCATCTCTTAAAAATCCAATAAAACTAAAATTAACAATCCAAACACGCCTAATCGTTTTTCATTGCTCTTGAGAAAAAAATCCAAACCCAAACCACCCCAAACGCTTTGTATTATAGCTCCAAAGTTAGGACTAAATTTTTAAAAACTCACTATAGTAAGAGGTGGCTGACATGCCTACTAAAATTAACACAGTTTATTTCATGTGAAATAAATCACTGCACTGGGGGGGGGTGAGAAGGACACAAAGTTTAAGACTATAGGAAAAAACCTACAGCCTTACCATGCCTCTCCTTTTTCAGCTCGGCCCTATGTGAAATTCAGGTAATCCACTGATGTCTTTAGAAACAGCCCTGCACCCTCTCAACAACTTTAAGACCTACAGATAATCTGTTGGAGAGGTTTTGTTTATTTTTGTGGGGGGTTTTTTTGTTTGTTTTGTTGGTTTGGGGGTTTTGTTGTTCTGTATTAAAAGGCATTCTGAGTTATTAATCCTTACATCTTATTAAAAATCTTTGAGCTGTTGAGCCCATGTTCTGCTTCAGATATGAAGAGGTTTGAGAATAATTGTTCATCACAATGCACAGGCAATCTGAGGTGAAAAGGATTGTTGCCAGTTTTGATTCTATTTTATACATAGTGCTAAATAGAAACCATTTAATATGTTGAAATAGAAATTGAAAATCTGCTATTATTGGTCAAAACCCATATTTTAGTAATTACCTATCTGAAAACATAAATTACTTGAATCATAATATTGTCCAGAATTTTAGTATCACCAACAGTTACAATAGCAAGAGGTAAAAAGGAGTTTACAGGCCTTTGTCAAAGCAATGGGTTGTAGGCATTAATAAACATATCAGAGAATACTTATTTTCAATCTTTGTACTCTGAAAAATAACATGCATTTTTTTTTTAATTGAGGCTTGGTCTTGGAAACTGCATCTGAACACTGTCCCCCTCTTGCTTAGCAGCGAGCTGTTTCAGTGTAGCAGATACATCAAGACATGCCATTTTTAGTATTAATTCCAATGTAGGGATCAGTCACTGGACAGTAAGAAAAGGAAATATTTAGGAAACTGCTGTGAAAGAGGAATCCTAACTGATCACTTGAGCAAATTTTATTATGTTCAAGTACTGAGAAAATCAGCTGGAGCAGTGTCTCCTTAGACAATGATGATTCAGAGTTTTGCCAATCCAGCTGTATCAAAATAAAAACACTGACATATTATCAAATGATAGGTCACTGGTTATCATTATTAACAAAAATCAGCCGTGTTAAGTTTTTATGTCACCTAATTAATTAAGAAAGTTAGCATTTCTGTAGCAGAGGACGAGGAAACCATGTCTGCATTGTGTACACTGAGCAACACAGCACACTGCTATGCTGTAAAAAGTAACCTCCTTTGGTGAGACAAAAAGCCCTTCACAGGACTTTAATCTGCTCCTAGCCTTGCTGCATAATGCACTAATTTATTTTTTCTTAATTGTTTTGAAAGAGGTAAAGGATTTTGGACAAAGGAGCTAATTTCTAATCCATATTCAGTGCTCAAGATGAGCCTGTGTTACTTCCTCCTCTTTGAAATCAAATTGCGCCTAAAATATCGATTTAAATCCCTGAGTTTCAGTTCAGATTAAGAGAAGACCCTTTAAAGAATATTAATTAATTACTTTGGAAATCTGGTTCCCCACATCGCGGATTTTATTTAGAAGGAAAAACAAAAGTTTCTCTCTCCCGACGTCTGTTCAGGTCCAGGACTCAGTGTTTATCGCCTCTTTTTTAGCTCACCCTTTGCCTCTTCGAAAGGAAACTTGGCCGAGGGGAACAACAGTCTTTCTTCTCCACGCCGCTGCGAACTGGGAGGGGGTCAGTGGCGGAAAATCTGATAAAAACAGCCATTTTCGGCTCCTAAGAAACACAAAATGAGCGGCGAGAAGGGACCTTTCTGCCGTGCAGTGGGGCGGGCTCTGCAACGCACCAATCACCGCGCGGCTCCGCTCTATAAATAGGAGGCCGCCGAAGTCCTCCAGGCCCAGTAGTATTTCTGGTTCGTGGACGAAGGCTGTCGCAATGTCGGAGACCGCGCCTGTTGCCGCTCCCGCTGTCTCTGCTCCCGGCGCCAAGGCCGCCGCCAAGAAGCCGAAGAAGGCGGCGAGCGGCTCCAAAGCCCGCAAGCCCGCGGGGCCCAGCGTCACCGAGCTGATCACCAAGGCCGTGTCCGCCTCCAAGGAGCGCAAGGGGCTCTCCCTGGCTGCGCTCAAGAAGGCGCTGGCCGCCGGCGGCTACGATGTGGAGAAGAACAACAGCCGCATCAAGCTGGGGCTCAAGAGCCTCGTCAGCAAGGGCACCCTGGTGCAGACCAAGGGCACCGGCGCCTCCGGCTCCTTCAAGCTGAACAAGAAGCCGAGCGAGACAAAAGAAAAGGCAACGAAGAAGAAGGTGGCTGCCAAGCCCAAGAAGCCGGCGGCTAAAAAGCCCGCCAGCGCCGCCAAGAAGCCGAAGAAGGCGGCGGCGGTGAAGAAAAGCCCCAAGAAGGCGAAGAAGCCGGCGGCCGCAGCGGCCAAGAAAGCGGCCAAGAGTCCCAAGAAAGCTGCGAAGGCAGGCCGCCCCAAGAAAGCAGCGAAGAGCCCGGCTAAGGCGAAAGCGGTGAAGCCCAAAGCAGCCAAGCCTAAGGCAGCCAAACCCAAAGCGGCCAAGGCAAAGAAGGCGGCGCCTAAAAAGAAGTAAGAGGACTGGGAGAGACTAAGAGTCTACTCATTTAAATAAACCCAAAGGCTCTTTTAAGAGCCACCCACTTACTCTCAAAAAGAGCTGAAACACTACGGTTATAGATCAGCAAACCAAAATCACTTGCCGATTTCGGTAGAAGTAAACACGGCATTAATGAACTTAAGATTTTAGGTACGTGTACGTTCAGTAACGCTTGCCTGCTTGGGAAATCTTCCTTTAAAAGGAGGTGTGTCCCTGCGTGCGATTCGGGAGCCCTGCGATAAGCGCTGCGGCCGCCTCGCCCCCGGTTCATTGACCGGCGCAGCCCAGAACAGACCGAGGCGGTGTCGGCGGCCTCGCGAAACGGCGAGCGCTCTCCGCTCCGGCGCCCGGGGGAGTTTAAAAGTGCCGCGTTGGGCCGTGATTAGCCCCGCACCGCCTCCCCCAGGCCCCGCCTCCCAGGGTGGTGACCCCCCGCGTCCGGCGCGGCCCTGCCCGGGGCCGGCTCCAAGCCGGGAGCGAGCGCTGCCCGATCGGTGACGCGCGGCACAGGATGGGCCCTCCTCCCGCCCCGTAGCACGGCCTGCGAGCTGGGGGGGCGAGGAGCGGCAGGGAGAGGAGATGGGAAACGTGCGGGCCGTGCTACGGCCCTGTCCGGCGGCAGCTGCTGCGGAGCTCCGCTCCCGCGGCGGCGCAGGAAGGGCTCCGGCCCCACGCTCCGATTCTCCCCGGCTCCTATTAAGCCTTGCAATGTAGATCACTGATCACCCAGTGATTACCACCACTGATAGCTTTTTCTATGCAAAATTTCGGGACACTGGTGTTTTAAACCCTTCATTAAGAAAATATTTTCCTATTGAGTACGGACACGTACTTGAAAAAAAACTGAAAAGGGCAATGGCAGGATAAGGTACATGCGAGTATGATAAAAACTAAAACATACAAACCCGTCTCAAAAATTAAGCCGCCAAGATAAGAATTTTTGTTTGTTTTACTGCTATAGTGCACTGAAAGTAAATGCTAGGCATTTAAAGTAAAAGGCATTTAAACCCGTAGAGATATTAAACAATTTCACCTTCCCCACGGGACTTGGAATTGTTTAAGTTGTTGCTGCTTGGAAGTCCTTTTAAAGACGTGACCAAATTACAGATTTTGAACAAGCAAGTTTAAATACCACGCATAGGCAATGTAAAATTTTACAAAATATACTGGTTACATTTTAAATCGGTAGGGAGAGGACACCCCTGATTTACTAAGCAACATACAAATGGTAAGCTTATTACGTACCTCCCCACTAAAAGCACTGATGCAGCCCTTCTACTTGAAAATTTGGTGGCTCTTAAAAGAGCCTTTGGGTTCAGAGTGACGGTCAGATACGCCCTACTTGGAGCTGGTGTACTTGGTGACAGCCTTGGTGCCCTCGGACACGGCGTGCTTGGCCAGCTCGCCGGGCAGCAGCAGCCGCACGGCCGTCTGGATCTCCCGCGACGTGATGGTGGAGCGCTTGTTGTAGTGCGCCAGGCGCGACGCCTCGCCGGCGATGCGCTCGAAGATGTCGTTGACGAAGGAGTTCATGATGCCCATGGCCTTGGACGAGATGCCCGTGTCGGGGTGCACCTGCTTCAGCACCTTGTACACGTAGATCGAGTAGCTCTCCTTGCGGCTCTTCTTGCGCTTCTTGTCGCCCTTCTTCTGCGTCTTGGTGACCGCCTTCTTGGAGCCCTTCTTGGGCGCGGGGGCGGACTTGGCCGGCTCAGGCATAGCTGCACCTCCCTTACTGCTCTGCCACAGCGGAATAGCAGATCTCGCGATTGCTCCCTTATTTATAGGGCCCTTATGCAAATCTATGGTATCAGAAATCGACGTTGCCATTGGACAAACAGCGTAATGACGTCATCCACCGAAAGAAGCGCTTTGTTATTGGTCTTCTTTAAACACCACGCCAGGATTGGTCCATGATTCGAATGCTATCAGCCAATCAGAATGAGCTCTTTCAATCCCAGCGTTCGGTGCCGAAGCTCCTCCGCTGCGGCGCGGCCTCTCACCAGCCCGGGGTCACCCCGTAGCACCCGGCTCGTGTGTCCACCGCAGCAGCCGCCGGGTTTGGAACACGATGTAGTTATGGGCATTTCTAAGGAAAAAACCAAAAGCAACCAAACCCAGAAACAAACAACTTGTGAGGGGTTCTGCTACTCTTTTATTTTTCTCCTTTTAAATTTTTTTTTTTTTATTCCTACAAAAAGGAGCACACCTGCATGCTTCATAGAATGGTTTGCATTTGTAACAGCCACAAGATAAATGTAAAAGGGAAAAAGATGCAACCGGGAAAGATACAGAGAGTCTGGAATACAAACACTGTTAATCGTATTTAGAATTAATCCTTTTGGCCTGTAGATCATGGCTTCTTTTTCATTAATTTAAATGAGATGGAAACTGTGATTTAATTTGTAACACGAAATCATTTGATTTCTCCTAAAATGCAATAAATACTGGAAGTACATGTTTAAGTCAAAACCATGATAATCCTAAAAATTAAATGAGAATTTTATTCTGCAGTTTGAAATTACCATGAACCAGAAAATCAAGCTGTTTTCTTGTTAATATCACTTCATTGTGCAAGAAAACCTTAAGGGCTATTCAAAGACTGGATTCACCTGGTATCAGGGGAAAAACATTTCGTGTATAGGCCCATGCTACATATCTGGAATGAGTGAATAAAGAGATCTTAGCAAGCTGGTCTTGCTTCTGCTCTATTTTCCTTTTTACCATGCTGAGCAGAAGCATAGATCCACAAAGATCTCCAGCCTGTATGCAAAATAGTGGTGTCTGAAGGGAACCAGAGAAAGGGTGGGATATTTTTCCTTCTCAGTGGGAGAGGCTTGCTTGAAAGTTCTTCTGCTATATATTGCTCCTAAACTGTGGAGGCAAAGCAGTGTGGAAAAGAGCAGCTTAATGCTACCTTGGTTATCCTGCTGCTCCTCTTGTAATATCTGCCCTCTCTCCACAGCCCTGCTGCCTCTCATCCAAAACAGGGATTTATGTTGGAGATTTAGATTAGTTTCTGAACATAAATTCATTTTAGTGTGGTGTAATTTTCTCTGGGGAACAGAGAGAAAAGAACAAAGAAGTCTCAGGAAAAGTTAAAGAACAACTTGGCAATCAAGAGGAGACAGCACATAGCAATAGGGAAATTTACAAATTAGCTGCTGATGAGACACATTTGTCTTGTAGTTGGGATTATTCGGGAAAAAATTTAAAGTGCAAATTGCACCTTAAAATCACATTTGAGAAACTGGGTGACAAGGCTGTGGGTAGCTATTAGCCATCTTTTAGTTGTTGAGACTGAAATTTTAAGCGTAATTATACAATTTACTCCATACTTTATCACCTGTAGCTGCAAGTTTTCTAGTTTTGTAAATTGTTGAGCGTTGTTATAATCTGAAGACTCTAAAACTCCCTGAAGACATTAAAAATGTCACATTTCGACAGCAAAAAAAAAAAAAAAAAAAAAAAAAA
>VWYP01026233.1:6806-24282 GCA_013400435.1 Pycnonotus jocosus | reverse complement strand
CTCAAGCGCCAGGGTCGCACCCTCTACGGCTTCGGCGGCTAAAATGTTCCTGCTCCAAGTTAACGCTTGTATCATGCAAAGGCTCTTTTCAGAGCCACCCACAAATTTCATTTTAAGAGCTGTTAGTTGCTGAGGCGTGTGTGCTTGTGTTAACGTTTTCAGGAGACGTGAAAACAACCACAATGAAAACGTTAAAAAGAGTTAAGACCTTGTCAGTGTCTAGAAATACACTGGTAAATGTCAACATAGGGCATTTTGCACCGCGTGCTGAATTTTAGATTCAGAACCCTAAGTGCAACTAGGATTGTGTAAATGGCAGCTTCTGAGCTCTGGCGGTTACAGGACGGAAGTGTCTGAAATTACGTTTGTGCTTTTTACTCCAATAGGAATTGAAGGATTATAATCCTGTAATTTGCATAGCGCCTTTATAAATAAGGGGGGGCAGGCGCCATTTTCGATGTTGTGCCGCAGTGAAGATCTTTAAAAGAGAATATTAAGGATGCCTGAGCCGGCTAAATCCGCTCCAGCACCGAAAAAGGGCTCTAAGAAGGCGGTCACTAAGACTCAAAAGAAAGGTGACAAGAAGCGCAAGAGAGCAAGAAAAGAGAGCTACTCGATCTACGTGTACAAGGTGCTGAAGCAGGTGCACCCCGACACGGGCATCTCGTCCAAGGCCATGAGCATCATGAACTCCTTCGTCAACGACATCTTCGAGCGCATCGCCGGCGAGGCGTCGCGCCTGGCGCACTACAACAAGCGCTCCACCATCACGTCGCGGGAGATCCAGACGGCCGTGCGGCTGCTGCTGCCCGGCGAGCTGGCCAAGCACGCCGTGTCCGAGGGCACCAAGGCTGTCACCAAGTACACCAGCTCCAAGTAAAAGGGTATCTAATTATAAATCAAACGGCTCTTTTAAGAGCCACCACACGTTCCTCATTGAGCTGTGATTGCAAAGTATTTGTATGAACCTTTTTTAATGTGGCTTATACTACGCAAATACAAGAAAATATAAACTACACTCTCCTGTAGGGCATAGAGTATTACGCAACCCGTAAGGCTACTTGTCTCTATTACCAAATTGAGCAATTACAAGCTCTACTTGTGAAATGTGTGTGTGGCTCTGAAAAGAGCCTTGGTATTTACGACTATACATAGCGACTTCAAATTAGCCGCCGAAGCCGTAGAGGGTGCGACCCTGGCGCTTGAGGGCGTAGACCACGTCCATGGCCGTGACCGTCTTCCTCTTGGCGTGCTCCGTGTAGGTGACGGCGTCGCGGATCACGTTCTCCAGGAACACCTTGAGCACGCCGCGCGTCTCCTCGTAGATGAGCCCCGAGATGCGCTTGACGCCGCCGCGCCGAGCCAGACGGCGGATGGCCGGCTTGGTGATGCCCTGGATGTTGTCGCGCAGCACCTTGCGGTGGCGCTTAGCGCCGCCCTTGCCGAGCCCCTTGCCGCCCTTGCCCCTTCCAGACATAGTTCCAGCAGCACCAGCACACCGCCGCCAGCCATCAACCACCCTTAGACGTCCTTTATTCTCGGGGAGCCGACCTGGTTGAGGACTGCTGCAGGAGGCGGGGTCTCGTGCCCAGTCTCCGCCCTTCGCCCCCTCTCCTCCCCGCTCCCCGCGCGCTGCCGCACGAGCTTCCCGCGAGACACGGCCGATGCGCTTTCCCGGACGCGTCCCTCGGACGCGCGCGGCGCCTCCGCCTCTCCCGAGCCCCGCCCCCGCCCCTCAGTCCGCGCCTCTCTTTGCTGCTTTCCCGTCCCTTCCCGCTCCGGCCGTGCCCCCCTGCGCGGTGACAGTTCCTCCTGAGCCCTGAGTCTCCGCCGGTGAGCAGGAGCGGGGCCTGAGGCACCCATTTCCGAT
Organism: Pycnonotus jocosus; assembly: GCA_013400435.1. Taxonomy (NCBI): domain Eukaryota; kingdom Metazoa; phylum Chordata; class Aves; order Passeriformes; family Pycnonotidae; genus Pycnonotus; species Pycnonotus jocosus. Next base: position 22,412 of record VWYP01026233.1, on the reverse strand, counting down.
AGCTCTTTCCCATTCCTTCCCCGCTGCTCGCGGGTCTGCGGCAAAATCCTACCAATGCGGGCCCTCGCCCGGCGCTCCCACCCGCCCCTCCGCTGCTCTCTGCCCGCCCATCTACTTTTGCGTTGGACCCTTCAAGTGTTCCTTTTTAATTTTTCAGTTATTAGCATTTGCCTGCATAGACACCTTCCTCGGAAAAAATCTATATAATCTCTGCCAATCTTGTCCTTTGCGAGCTATAGCTTCTTTCTGTTACTAATTTCTTTTTGTTTAAATTAGGAGGGAAAGGAAACGCTCAATCTGTGTCATGGCTAGAAGGTTTTTACCTTCTTTTTTTTTTTTTAAATTTCGAATTTCCTTACAGGGGATTAAAGCATGAACAGTTTTATGGTTTGTGTTTGTTTTACTGGGATGTTTGGTTGTTCCCTGGAAACACAAGCACACACACGTGCTAACATGTAAATATTGTCTGTCATACCTTTACCTATCTAGCGTTTTTTCGACTGTTTCTAGGAAAGCTGAGAGCCTACAGAGTTATAAAAGAACAGACCGTAAGGAAGAAGCAACATTTTCTTGGAATGCTTCCTACTACAGAAGTAGGAGACTTGTTCTTGATCCATGCCGTAATGGAAATGAAAGATTATTTCAAGTTTCTCATGCTAATGTTTGGATTATCTCCTTGCTAGACATGCGGCATTTAAAATAGGAAGGCTGCTCAAATTTTTAACCATCAACACTAAAATACAGATCAGTTTTCTGGTACTACCAAGCTTTCTGGCTTAAGGCAGAATTGCACAAACTAATAATTTTTTCCTTCCTGACACAGATACTATTACACTAATTTATATTGAGACTAAACTCAATTTCACTATTAAAAACATTTGGGGCCACTTGGCATTTTCCCTTTCTAATTTTTAACAGCAAAAATTTTCACAAATTTCTATTGATTTTGGGTAATAATAAACAATCTTTACAGCTATTAGAGGAATAATGACATAGAAAGAAATAAGTCTTCAAGAAGTGTGAAAATAAGAATTTCCCAAAGAACCATTTAGGGATTTTGGTTTTGTGTGGTTTCTGTTTTAATTTGCATTTAATCTTCATATTCTGAGAGTTTATAGCATTATAAAACATTTTCACTGGCATAATTTTGTGTAACTTCTTTGAAAAAGAGAAGAAAAAGAAAGTGCTGCTGTAACAATGCCCTCATACCCCACCATCCTTCTTTCTTATTAATAACTCCCACATTTTAGGGTAAGAGATTTCTCTCTTTACCTCTTCTCACTTATCACCTCAAAAGTGTAGCAGATATATGTTCAAAAAAGAATTTGCTGTCTTTTTTGAAAGTTAGACAGATTTATCCAACTTACTTTTTCCAAACACTGGAACATAAGGAAAAAATTCTGGATTTGGTTGGCTTTGCTGGCGTTCATTTGTTTGTTTGCTTGCTTGTTTTAATATCTGTGGTTATCTTTTAGCTCTTTTTCTATTTCACTCTGCAGCAGACAACTTTGTACCAAACTCTTCAGCCTTCTTTTATGAAACTGTAAATTTACTGATAGAATATATTTCATAACTTAGGGAACTGCCTGTTTTAAAAATGTGAGTACAGCATTTATGGATGTATCATAGTGCATTTGGTTTTTATTCTTCCCTAACATGAGGCCCTCTTGGCTTTCCTGGTTGGTCTTATAAGCAGCACTAGCCAACCTTCTATTTGATTCTTACATTTAAACTGGAGTCTTCTATGGGGAAGCGATTGACCCATCAGCATGTGACACCCTCCAGTCACATGAGCCTTTTACACTTACACAGCAAAAACAATTAGCAACTCCAAACCCCAAACCAGAATGTCAAATAAAGACATCATTAGCACTGATCAATAAATGAAACAGTTGTGGAAAGATATCAAAGAGAAGGAGGAGTAGAACACCATCCCTTTTGCAACAGTAAACACCTGGTGGAGGCTCTTGGAGGGTCTCAGGGAGGTTCTGGGAGCTCTGCTTTATGTTTCTGAGGGCAGGGGTGAGGGTGTCTTCCCTATAATTGAGTTCTATGCTGGGACAGTTGGGTGAATTAGTGCGAACTTCATACTGGACTTTTAGTTAAATTGAGGATAAAAAGTAACTCTTAAACATTATTTATAATGTGTTAAAAAACCAAACTAGACCCACTCCCTAAACTCTTGAGGAAAAAATGTTTTACTACTTGAAAGTGTTCTTAAAATACAACATATACAGGTGCTTGCAAAATACTGTGTATTAGGAAATACCTCTACTGTAAGTCTTACAGCCATACACTTCAGGGCCGTTAAACTAGATAAATTTTATAAGGATAGTAAGAACTTCTTATTCTTCCCCTTTAAAGATTCCAGTTACAGATCTTTGAAAATGTATAATGACTGCATGTACACATGCATACACACATATAACATATAACAATTGTAAATCAGTCCTCACAGCACACATTCAGTATTTTCTTTTTATTTCTGTGCAGGCTGCACTTGTGCTGCTGCTGTAAGGTGAACTCAAACTCTGCATGCACCTGCCTAAACAGCCAGCAAAACAGCAAGAATTGGCCTGGAAATACTGTTGACTCTGTTACAGTTGTCAAGCATTGGACACAGAGGTGGGGTGACACTTTTGTTCTGGAAAAATTTCTGTGTCATATGGGCCTAGATTGAGAATACCAAAGGAGCCTGAGAGTGACAAATGATGGCAACCCCTCCATTTTCCTTTGGTGTCTGCATAGTTACCACTCTTAGACTTTTAAATGCATCTCTCAGGGCAGCGGACTAGTCCATATCCATGTAATGATCTTAATTTTTTCCAAACATGTTCCTTTTCCCTATTAAAAAACCAACAACAACTTTCAGATGAGTCTGCCTGGGAGAACTGATGGGAAGACCAAGTTGGCCTAAATCAGGAAAATAACATTCAATTTCAGCAACCAACAGCATACTTCATCTGGGAAGAAGGAGCAGAAGAAAACCTTCCTTAATATTCTATTTCACAACATAAGTAACTTGAATTGCAGCTGGCTTAGAAGTTCTTAGAATTGCTTAGAAGTTCTTCAATCCCAGTGTGACAATGACTTTGACAGAGCTAGTTGACTGCAGCAAAGAATTCAGAAATTCTCAACTGCTGCTTATCATTGCATTGGTGCAATGGAGATGTTACCTGTTTTTCATCTACTATCAGTAGTCTGAATTATTCAGGAAATGTTCAGACCTCACCACACTGAAGTGGCATCTAAAACACAAAAGATTTACATTTGACTTTTGGCTGTTCCTGAAAACCTATGTCTCAGAAAAAAAAATTAAAATTTGTTTTGTTCATTTGTGCACCTTTTTTTTTTTTTTTTTTGTCATGCTTCTTACATCATGCCTTAGGCTCTAGATCTTTATGTTCATTACAACATTGGCATACTGTCCTAAAATCCATGAGATCGTATGGAACACTTACAGAAATGTATATCATGTGCCCTTTAGATCAATTACTTTCCTGTTGATGGCATCACAAGTTGAAGCTCTTACAGGACAAAAGTTTGTGTAGCTTTGCTGATCCATCCTGCATACTAGCACAAAAAATAGGACTAGCATAAAAAATAAAAATCCATGTGCAGAGAGAAAGGGGATACTCAAATACATCAAATTTTCATGGCGTGGGGACCACATGCAACGAAATGGAGGCTCTTCAGAAATAGATAGTGATGAGCAAGAATAAAATGTAGAGAGAGAAGCAATAGGGTCACAGATTATATATAATCAGCTTTTTTAATATCTTAACTTCATTTAACCTTCACATGAGAACGCATGACAGCATAGCAGAGTACAGACTTGGCTGATGTGCAAAGACAAAGTGATCAAGCCCATTAAAAAACTATCTTCACACTAATGGACTAGCAAAACCTCACAGTGCTCAAGGGTGAAAGAACATGAAAGACAGGGAAGCAGATATGGAACTGAACATTGTCAATACACGTAAACTTGAGAAAGCACCACAGGTGACCCAGACAAGAAAGGCGAGGAGGGAGCAGCATTGGGGCAGGGCCAGTCTGCCCTTGACATACTCTTTGCTGCTCCAGTGTCCCTGCAGGGGTAACTCTGATACCTTACCCTAAGAGCAGGCTTGGGCTGAGGTACCCAGCACCATGGATGGCCTGGAAGAGAAAACTGTGGAAAAGGCAGTGTTGGAGCAGTGCCATACTCATCTTGGGATGACTTTGGTGGCACCAGTGTCCCTGGAGTGCTAAGCTTTGTGGCTCTTTGAACCTGAAGCCAAACCTAAATGCATCTTTAGACTGAGATGCAAGGCACCATGGGGGGCCCAGATGAAAACAATGTGGAGTGAGCAAGGTTGGGGCATGTCTTTTGCCACCCCGGTGCCTCTGGAACAGCAGGATTTGTTTCTCTGATCCTTATCAGTCATCATAGACTGGGGCTGAGGCCCTCAGTCAGAAGGGCTTACATTTTTTATGTACAAGTGGGTTTTATTCAAACTCAGTTTGCATTATTTTTACAACATATGTTAATGTTCCTTTAGTTTGTTGTGTTTTTATTACTTAACCCTGGTACTGCCATAACAGCTTCACTGGGAACAGAGCTTTCCATCTTGTGTTACTTCATAGTATTATACATGAAATTTTCATTAACTGTATTCTCATGATGTATAAAGTAGTTTACCATTAGTGGCTGGAGTGGGTGTAGCACTAGGTCACAAGAGCTGACCAAAATGAAAGGTTTTGTTAAAAGCTAATGCTGCTAATGTACAACTAGCCCAAAGAAGAATGAAAAAGGTTAGTAAGGACCAAGGAAAAAACTCCAAGAATTGAGGTAATGTCAGATGAAAAAAACACGAAAGAAAAACCAACAAAAGAGAAAACTGATCAGAAGCAACTGATGGGCTTGGGAGTTGAGTGCTGGCTGGCCTGTGGGGGATTGAAAGTTAATTTTTGGTGTACTGGTCACTCTACAGATCCACCCAGCTCAAGCTGTAACTTGAGAACTAATAAAAGACAAATTGGAAACCTTCACTTGGAAAAGTTCATTAATCAGCAGGATTCTAGGGTTAGACCCTGTTATCGTGGCCAGTGTAATTAATTCCGTAATAGGAATAGCTAACAAAGTACTTCCTCATATATAATATAAAATCTTAATAAATGTTCGTACTGTTGTGGCAAACATTGTTTGCACATCTACAATCTGAAACAGGCTGATACCCAGCTTGAAGATGCAAGGTGACTTGAAAGTGGGAGTGAAGAGAGAGGCAGTGATGCTGCAGGGCAGTGCTGGCCAGGCAGAGCTGCAGGTGGCCAAATTCAAACCTCACTGTTGATGGTTACAGAAGACTGTAACCAACAGGTGATTCAGACTGTGAAGAAGCCCACAAGAGGAGCTTGCAAATGAAAACGTGTTTAGGACCTGTCTTTGCATACTGGCTTGCAACCACCTTGACAAAATACTTACATAACAATAATTAATTCAAATGAGAACCTTCCCTTTCATATGGATATATATCAGTTCAGATTTTTTCAGAAATTAATAGCTGTCAAGTAGGACTAATTAAAATATTTTTGTTCTAGAAAGATGCTGTCGTAAGATCTTTTATGTATTTGTATGAAATGAAATATTTCACCAGGATGTCAGTAGCTATGCTCTATTTTACCCATTGGACTGATAAGAACATTCTTCCAAGCCATGACTTTAATTTGAGCCAGTTCATCCATGGAGGAGGGCTAAAGGGCCAGGAAGAGTCCTAGCCAAGTATCTTGCTGAGCATCTAAAATCACCTGCCAAAGCACCTTGATTACCAACAGCAACTCTCAAGCCAATCCTCAGCTACTTAGCACTGGGGTCTTGCTCACATCCAGCTTTGATTTGGCAGTATTCTGTTATCTCAGGCTCCCTTGCAAAAAGCAAAGAAACGCAGCTGAAGCTTGTTGGCACCAGAGGAACTTCCACTTTTATTCTCATTGGGACTTGGGGAATCTTGCACCAGGTCACCTGTGTCTACATGCCACCCGTTGGTTGTGTATTACACCCCAAAACTACTTCAGACTCAGGCATTATAATTTAGAGTTTATATGAGCCCTAAAATAAAAAGTATTGCACATCTTTCTCAGCTGATGAAGTGTTAATGCTTTTTTTTACAATTTGAGCATGCAACTCTCTATGAATGAGTCCAAATAATATTTAACTTAGTAAAACAGTAGGACATCTTCAAAAGACTAGAGGAAAGATGACAAGAGATTAAGGCAAATAAAACCTGTTTTACTGTCTCACTGCTCAAAAATTATTTGTTTCTTGAACACGAAAAAACCCCAACCCAAAACATAATTTCTGATACTACATTTTGCTGAAATGTAACTACTCTGACCAATGGCTTATATAAGATACAAGGTATCAAATATCTTCTAAATAAACTATCAGAAAAGGCTATTTTACTTGATTTAATAATTTTTTTTCTTATACGCATATGCAAACAGGTCCTGGCAAACATATCTTTGGCCATCTCAGTAAAATTAAATGAGTTAGCTTTCACTAAAACTCATTTCTGCAATCCCGGTGGTAATCTACGGAAAGAAAAAAATCTGTTCAGAAAAACAAAAGTCCTATGTCAATGAACAAATTTGAGGGATTAATAAATCACAGCAGAGACTTATTAATACCCAAAGCATTACTCCTGATCCCTTCCTCTCTCCCTTTTAACCCTCCGAGGTTCAGAAACAGAAAATGGCTGAAAGCGAGAAAAACAGAGGAAAGAAAATGGTGTCGAGGCACTTGATTGGTCAGATTTTGCCGCAGAGTCTAAGTTTCTGACACAGAGAAAAATACTCCTAAAATGAAGCCTATCAGCAGTTAAGAGTAAATAAGAGTCTTGCAATCTTAGGCTTTCCAGGAGAAATATTTCCTCTAAGCATTCTTATTGACTCGTTATTCCCCAGTTTAAGTGAGGGCTGTGTGTATCTCAATCCAATCGCTTCTGAAAGCCACAGGTACTCATTTATAGCATAATTGAAAAACCAGAGGGACCTAATTTCCAATAACTCAATGGAACAACAGGCTCCCCAAATCACATAAAGCTACCTGTAGTATTATTATATACAAAGATGGCGTAAAGTCTAAAATAATTATAGAAATGTACATTTTTTAGGCAGCTACAGATCTATTCACTAGGAGAGCAAGGGGGCGTGTGTGACTGAATTTGCAGTCAGGGAGAAATCCGTTTTCCAGGTAAGTTCATGAAAATCACTGAACACGAATAGGGAAGATACTGCATTTAAAAAATATTCTAGACTTGCTAAGTTTTCAAGCACTGATACTTCTCAGAAAACATTTTTGTCTGTGGTAACTTCAACAGTTCTTTTTAAGAGCCTCAATAATGACAGAGAAAATTAATGCAACGTAAAATCTCTGACTATTAATGATGCCACGTGTGTGGTCCTAGACACCAGCAAGGAACACACTACTCGGAAAAGGGACACAGAAAACATCTTTGCCTCCAAGTTACATTCCGTCCCCCCCACCAACTTTGGAAATACATTTATCTCGGGAATAAACAGTAGTGCTTGAGATGGGGTGAAAAGGCCCACGGGACGTCGCTCACGACCAGGAGTGATAAAGCACTGAGGAAACTATTGATGGAGAGTCCTTCCAGGGAAGGCGGGAAAAAAGTTTTTGCGCTTTAAGAAACAAAGCGAGTCCCGCGAGCCCGCCCAAAAACAAAAGTGAGAGGGCGAAGATACAATATTGCTGCTGGAAGAAGAGAGCAACAAACTGAAAAACAGTGAAGTTAAATAAGGGATATAAAACAGAGGCAACATAATGTCTACAACACACATGACGCATTCTAGAGTGTATAAAACTTCTTTAATCATGAAAAAGGAATTACATAGACGTTTCTTTTTTCACGAATTCAAAGCTTGAAAATATTTTAGGATGTATGCTAACAGATAAAGCCCTCTCATCCTAAAGTGGGTATCTATTCTTTCAGAACCGACTACGCTTCCTAAAAACCAAAATGACGTGGCAAAATAAAGATGTAGAAAGCATTTTTTAACTCAAACAATAATTTATTTCAGCAAAATCACTTTAAAATAACTACCTGCAATAGTATTGCAAAAGACAGGATCCACTTCCTACGATATACGATTTTACAGGTTCCCTAGGGTACTTACTTGAAATGCGAAAACCTATTGACTATAAAGTCACTTCCCACCGGAGACTAGAAATTTACAGCTCTTCAGTGATATTGTGGTGGCTCTTAAAAGAGCCTTTGGGTTTTCGATGGTTTGAAATTTCCGTTTGCCAACAACTTAGGCACGCTCGCCGCGGATGCGGCGGGCCAGCTGGATGTCCTTGGGCATGATGGTGACGCGCTTGGCGTGGATGGCACACAGGTTGGTGTCCTCGAAGAGCCCCACCAGGTAGGCCTCGCTGGCCTCCTGCAGCGCCATGACGGCCGAGCTCTGGAAGCGCAGGTCGGTCTTGAAGTCCTGCGCGATCTCGCGCACCAGGCGCTGGAAGGGCAGCTTGCGGATCAGCAGCTCCGTGGACTTCTGGTAGCGCCGGATCTCGCGCAGCGCCACCGTGCCGGGCCGGTAGCGGTGCGGCTTCTTGACGCCGCCCGTGGCCGGCGCGCTCTTGCGGGCAGCCTTGGTGGCCAGCTGCTTGCGGGGCGCCTTCCCGCCCGTTGACTTCCGCGCCGTCTGCTTCGTGCGCGCCATCTCCGCCGAAAAGACCGCGTAGCCGAAAAAAAAGACACTAACCGACAAGCAGCCGACGGGGCCACTATTTATGGCCCCCAGCGCGCTGTGATTGGCCAGCGCCGAGAGACGGCGGCCATTGGACAAGGGGCACAGTTTGAAAACCCCGCGCGTTGGGGGCCGAGGGCGCNTCTCCTTCCACGGTAGCAGCCGCGCTCTCTTTTCTCTTATCCCTCAGCTCCGTGCTGCCGAGCGAGACTGGCGATGGTCCGGATCGCTCTCACAGCAGCAGCCCACCAGCAGACACGGAGTTTTCACTCAGGCTCTGCAGCAGTTTTCTCGCGGCCTCTGCCCGGGACAACCAGGATTTAACCCCCTTGTAAAAGGCGTTTACCCGAATACAGCCTTCCTTGCCTTCTCGAGCTACCTGAGGTTCATTAAAGTGCTCGTCTTCGCTCTTTGTTAATTTGTTCTTTTCCCCTTAGAGTCCCTTACATTTACTCGTAGTTTCCTATCGTGTTATCGCTTCGAGATTTCTTAATTCTGCTACGGTTCCACTCCGTCGGAAACATTAATAAAATACACCACTTCCTTATGAAATCTCTAGGTCTAATAAAACTATGCTGTTCTCTATACCATCATGCATCTCCCGTGCTTGCCGCTATAGGTTTTATTAAACATCGTCTTTCAATCATTACAGACTAATCCCTAGTTTCCTGGGTAAACAACCTACTTTGGCTTATGGCCAAGTCACCTCAGAATGACACCTAATATTTAAGGGGGACAACACACTGTAATTGTAAAGACTTGAACGTATAAACACTCTAAAACGAAAAAAACCCACTATCTTCAATAGCTTTAAAACTCATTAGGCACTCAACATGCTTTTTATTGACCTGCGGGACCAACTGTCAGAACAGGACACGCAAGATGACCTAAATATGTCCGGATACTTATAGAGGATAAACATTTTTCTCTACTCTTTTAACAGCATTTTCTAACCCAGCGACTATAATAGTGTCAGATATAGGTACCACTCACCCAGAAAAAAATATCGGTGTGATCGACTCTTTTACTGATTATATGGGTGGCTCTTAAAAGAGCCTTTGAGTTGAGAGAGACGGTCCGAGACGCCCTACTTAGAGCTGGTGTACTTGGTGACAGCCTTGGTGCCCTCGGACACGGCGTGCTTGGCCAGCTCGCCGGGCAGCAGCAGCCGCACGGCCGTCTGGATCTCCCGCGACGTGATGGTGGAGCGCTTGTTGTAGTGCGCCAGGCGTGACGCCTCGCCGGCGATGCGCTCGAAGATGTCGTTGACGAAGGAGTTCATGATGCCCATGGCCTTGGACGAGATGCCCGTGTCGGGGTGCACCTGCTTCAGCACCTTGTACACGTAGATCGAGTAGCTTTCTTTCCTAGTCTTTCTACGTTTCTTGTCACCTTTCTTTTGAGTCTTCGTGACAGCTTTCTTGGAGCCCTTCTTGGGAGCGGGAGCGGATTTAGCTGGTTCCGGCATTTTACGAGTCTGTCAGCGCCTGGCTACTGCAGGAGCGACAAAGATGCAGACGCCGAGTGTCCCTTATTTATAGGGATGGTATGCAAATGAGATGACTCAACATTGTCCTTGTCCATTGGACAACTTCAGTCCGTGACGCTAAATGTGTTTCATCTTCTACTGGTCCACTTTCTCATCTGCATTCTCATTGGGTAAATTTACAATCCTTGCCTCCACCAATCAGAAGCCAAATCGAACCTCGGAAGGAAGGTATAAAAAGGCAGAGTTCAACAATTGCGTGCATTTCTTCTCTTCCGCGTTGTTTTGTCTGCTCTTCCGCCGGTTTTAATTTTACTTACTTGGCTCTCCTGTTTTTTGCATTTTGAGCCATGTCCGGCCGTGGGAAGCAGGGCGGGAAGGCGCGCGCCAAGGCCAAGTCGCGCTCGTCGCGGGCCGGGCTGCAGTTCCCCGTGGGCCGCGTGCACCGCCTGCTGCGCAAGGGCAACTACGCGGAGCGCGTGGGCGCCGGCGCCCCGGTGTACCTGGCGGCCGTGCTGGAGTACCTGACGGCCGAGATCCTGGAGCTGGCGGGCAACGCGGCCCGCGACAACAAGAAGACGCGCATCATCCCCCGCCACCTGCAGCTGGCCATCCGCAACGACGAGGAGCTCAACAAGCTGCTGGGCAAGGTGACGATCGCGCAGGGCGGCGTGCTGCCCAACATCCAGGCCGTGCTGCTGCCCAAGAAGACCGACAGCCACAAGGCTAAGGCCAAGTAAATCTGATCTGATAAACAACCCAAAGGCTCTTTTCAGAGCCACCCACATCTTCCTAGAAAGAGCAGGAATGCTTGACCCCAGGAATACATGCTATGCCAATATAGCTGGAAATTTTAAGTTTCTCCGGGAGGCGTTTAAAATACATCTTTAGATTCTACTTTGCTGATCTTCTTGCCTTTTTTCTTCATCTTGAAAGTTAATGTAGTTACATAGGCGTGTGTTAGTTGCCCTTTTTGAAAAAAAAAAAAAATCAGTAAAAGATTGCGGTTGAGACTGATTAAATCGGTCACTGCAGAATGGTCGTAAGAAGAGATACGAGCTCTGCAAGGGTGCGTTCGCTGCCTGACTCTCCCTCCCGGTGGATTTCGTGGGGGTGAAGCCGCTCACCCCAGGGGAGGAAGGGAAGGACGGGGCGGGTTCGGGGCTGCCGCCGGCCAATCCGGCTGGAGCGCGGGGCTTTCAAACCGCGGGGGATCCGGGACCCTCCTTTGCGTCCCGCGGCTGTCCCTATGCTGCGGGGAGAACACGGATTCGAGTGCCTTGTGCGTAGTGGTTGCCGCGGTTTTCTGCTTTCTGTGGTTCTCATTTTTCTTCTTTGCAACTTAGAGCTTTCATGGAATAGTAAGAAAACCGTAAGTACTTCCCTGGAGTGCAGTCCAGGAGGGTTTCCAAAAGGGTATTCTGAATTAAGGGATAGGTGATGGTGATGGCAGTTGAAGAACTGGCTCGAGTGTGAGTTCATGTAGAAGCGCTACGGAAAGTCACATACAAACGGGGAGGGGAGTCATAATGTACTAGTTGGGACCTGAACTGGTGTTTTAATTCTTTCCCTTCATCCTGGCAGAGTGAGTGGTGTTTAAAAGTAAACACCTGCTCCTGGCTTTTTTCTGCCAAAGTTTCCTTTACTTATACACTGTAGTCTCCTGGGTACTGCTGCCTTTGGCTTCGTTGAGCTCTTCAGTACCGCTTTTTTGTATTTGGAAGCCTTAGTTGTCTTTTTTGGGTCCCTTGGTCGCTACAACTTCCTGGGCCTGCTTGACTGCGGGAGACACCTGCACCCTGAGAAAGGGGGGCACGGCCTTGGCAACGTGAAAGTTGTGGTCTTTGAAGCCGCCAGCCACTGCATCCCTCTTCTTGGGTTGTCAGGGGCTTATAAATCACGATAATACGCGAGGGATCGGGATTTGCAGGGAGGAGCTTCTCCGCCATTCCTGCCTCGAGGTGGCCGCACTGCTGGGAGACGGTGACAGCTCCTCTCACCTCTTTCCTCTGAACAGGTTAATTGGGGGGGGGTTTGCCCTTTTTCTTTTTTTCCTCACTGTAAAGAACACCGCGTTCCCTCCTTTGTTAGAACATGTTTACATAAATGACGCTTTAGTTTGCTTTTCGTTCAGTAATGTTTTATGCGGAAGAAAAAGCTTCCCGAAGGGAAGGCAGGAATGCAACGCCTGGAGCCTCCGACTGAGGCTGCCTAAGGGCTGGGGAGGGTCTTAGTTCTTTAAAATCGACCCTTGAAAACTAAGGCGAGGAAAACTCGGCTTTTTTTTTTTTTTTTCCCTCTATTTTTTTTTCTCCTTTTTAGTGTTCTGCCTAAGGAGGCGGAGGAGTGAGTCACTGGGGCGTTGTGTTAATGGAAAATGTTTTTCAAGCGGAGGGAGATAACGTGGGAGTGCCCGGGTGAAATCTTGCTTGGAAACAAGATGAAAATCTCGGGTCTGTTTCTAAGCAGTATATGATTCTTAAACTATTCTCAGGTTGAGTTGTTTTCCTTTTTTGTTTGTTATTTTGGCTTTTCTTTTTCTGTTCTTTCCCAAAATAGGCAGAGAACTTGGTTTTTTCCCCCTCCTTTTTAAAAACATCTCTGTTCTGCTGCAAGAAATTGCACTAGATATTAATCATCTACCATTCAGAGTTGAACTTTGAAACCGCAGTAATTGCAGGACTTTATTAGTAACCATTCTGAAATTTGAGGCTAGAATTAGGTTTAACAGTTAACGATTTTTTTTGTTTTGCTTCATAATCTCAATTTTGCTGTATTTTGCATATTTGGCAAAATAACCTTCTATTGGTGTATATTTAGTAGAGAAGGAAGAGATTATGTGGGCTTGGAGAAGGGAATTGATTTGTACAAGGTTCTGATTGGGCCATTTGAACATCCTGGAACAGAGGCCTCCCGGGTTTCTTTTTTGTCCCTGAAAACACGGTGTGAGGAGAGAGCATTTCTTTTTTCAAGAGTAATGTTCATACTTCCTTCCCAGGCACTTCAGTATTTAAGTTCTTCTTCTCTTTGAAATTGCTTGTTGGCTTTTTTTTTCCCTTATTCTCCCCCCCTCCGGTGATGTTTTAAAAATCATTTGAAAACACATGTATTTTAACAGTTTTCAAATAAGATATGGATACATTGCAATCTAGTTTGTTTTGTTTTTCTATTATGTTCCTCACTTGAAATTTGTTAAGCTCAGTATTGTGATTCATTAAGTTCACAATTTCATTCTCTGCCTTTCTAGCCATGTTTCCTCCTTGAGACAGCTCATGTAATGAGCTCAGTTTCCTTATATAGAGATTTCTAAATATTGTTGCCTTCTCTGCACCACCAACAGGATTTTCATGATGGGTTGATTTTTGTTAGTACAGGAGAATTGGTGAATTCTGTATGCTAAATCCTCTTTTTCTTCAGCTAAATTATGCCTGGAATGTTTTTGTACGATTGCTGCCTATCCATGTTTCTCCTGACCAGTCATTCACAATTAATGTAGAAAGGCAATATGTTCTTTTACCTTGGGTAACTGCTTGTTGTAAAGGAACACATTCTCTGTCTGCATACCACAGTTAAACAAAAGGTTTTTATATATTGAAATAGAGGAGAGAAATGTATTATATGACCTCTTTGAGTATGAGACAAATGAAAGTGGTGTTTTTTTGAAAGCACAATATTTTATTTTGTTGCAAATGTGGAGTTTCCCTTCCCAAATTTAGTTTCATCTCTCCAGCCAACCTAAATTCTCAAAAAAGAGGAAGGCTTTAGATTTAACAACAGTGCATCACAGGTGCTTTTGGTCATGAAGAAAACGTTTAATGTCATATGAGCCTAATTTACTTTTGAATATTGAAGTCCACACAAAATATATTCTTATGCTGTAAAATAGTAACCATAACATAGGTAGTGCAATTTCTCAGATTGCTTGCTCCTAAGTAAATGTTACTTAACCTGTAGTTAGACAATACCTTTTGTTTTTTCAATAAAGCCAGGAGAGAGAATGTGAAAGACAATACTCAAAAACAAAAAAACAACCCCCCAAAAACCCAAAATCAAACTATGCTCAGTTGCAGAAACATTCAGAAGGCTGCTGAGAATCAAGTTTAAAAAACCGATGTCATAAAAGAACATTTACTATTAGGCTTTGTCTTAGTGACCATAGAGTGCCAAAAAAGTCTTTGGATATTAATTTCCTCCCAAAAATCTTATTCACGTTGTTTTGGTTTGGTTTTTTGCTATTTTGGTTTTGAGGTTTTCTTTGTTTGAGTTTTTTAGTTTGTTTTATAAAAAGACTCTCTATGCTTGATTTTTCTCTAGTGACCTGATTGAGGAGAGGAGAGAAATACTGTTCCAACTTTCTTGGTAGTAAGTAGTCTTCCAGAGTCTTAGAGGAAGAGGTGATTTTTTGTTTTGTTTTGTTTTTGTCTAATGAGAATTTGCTTCAGGCTAGAAATTTTATCAATAATGTAGAGTACTGATGAAATACTATTAGGCAAGCTGGAGTATTTACTTAGACCAATGTGAATTGAATTTACCAATGCTATCCCCACGATGCTCCAGGCTCTTCCTTGTAAAACTTAAATTAAAATTTGCATCACATAGTCTATGCAAAGGTTAAGCTTTTATAGTTCTTTTATTGAATTACTCTCAAATTCCTTTACTCAAATATTTAGTTTCTTTAGTATCTTTCTGCAACCTTACATAGCATACCAAAATAAAATACAGTTGAAACATCTTACATATCTGATGTTATTCTATACTAAATAATTTGAATAATACCATTAGTAATTTACTTTTCTTAAACACTTAAGCCCCATATCTGCTTAGACACCAAAAGTACTTTAAAAATATATAGTTACTGTTTATTTCTCTAAAATGCATAGCACAAGATCAGTTTAGACTTGGGTAAACATGTAAGGAATTCACTTGTCTCCATTCACACAGTTTTGAAGGCACTGATGCTGACGCTCAGGAAGTTTGTGTGAAAGTGGAAGCCAATTGCAGCTTCTACAGCTATAGAAACGCAGCAGAAAACTGCGTTTGTTTGCAGGTCACAAAAACCCTTTGCGTGTGTCTAATATCAACAAAAAAGCGGATTGCCATGAACCGTAGCTAAACCCTTGTGTGTCTTTCCCCTTGCATCTTGTTCATCCCTGCCATTCCAGTGGCACAGCGGATGCTGTAGGAGGCTGCATGGGTTCCGAGCGTTCTCCCCGAGGCTCGGCTCGGCAGCTCGGCGGGGCGCGGGGGCCGCAGGAACCACCCGCCTGGGCTGCAGCAATTTCCAACCAATCCTGCCCGGGAAAGAGCTTCCCTCCCTCCTCCTCTTTCTTCTTCTCCCTCCCCCCTCCCTTCTTCTCTGTCTCCCTGTG
>VWYP01026232.1:140752-166368 GCA_013400435.1 Pycnonotus jocosus | reverse complement strand
GGGGGGCGGGAAATCCCAGCCCTCCTCTCAAACAAACTCATAGAAAACAATCCCCTCCCCAAGCAAAAAATAAAAAAGAACCAGAACAAACCCAAACTACTCAAAATCCATCATCAAATCCACTTAAAGACAAAAATATGAAAATACATTTCAGTTTTATTACAATTAGCCTTGGGATTTTCCTGTATTCAAAAAGGAATTGATCTATTAGAATCATAGAATCACTGAGGTTGGAAAAGACCTCCCAGACCACTGAGTCCAACCTGTGTCCAAACCCCTCCTTGTTCCCAGCCCAGAGCTCTGAGTGCCACCTCCAGGAATTCCTGGGACACCTCCAGGGATGGGCACTCCACCCTGGCAGTTCCAAGGCCTGAGCACCCTTTCCATGGGGAAATTCCTGCTGCTGTCCAACCTGAGCCCGTTCCCTCTCCTCCTGTCCCTGTTCCCTGCGAGGAGATCCCAAATTCCCACCAGCTGTCTCCTCCTGGCAGGGATTTCCAGAGAGGGAAAAGATCCTTCTGGATCCTCCTTTTCTCCAGGCTGAGCCCCTTTCCCAGCTCCCTCAGGAATTCTCCAGTCCCTTCCCAGCTCCATTCCCTTCCCTAGACACACTCCAGCCCCACAATGTCTTTCTTATATTGAGGCTCATGTTCACTTTAAGACAGATATTGAACTTTGTCAGAAAAGCACAAAGCTGTAGTGATCTAAATTTCTTCACAGGTTACAGCTGTTCTGCTGATGTTATTTTATAATACTATCAGTGAATCAAAATGTTCCTTTCCTAAAATATGACCAAGGGAGACTGACCTAGCTGTCTGACACCTGACTCAAGGAGAGACTGCTCAGAGTTAAGAGGACACACTCCACTTTGATAGAATAGTTGCTTTAAATGATTTGAGGTCCTAAGAAAAGGAAACAAGTGGAAACAAATAGAAACTTTATTTAGAAGCAGCTTGTAGGGTTCATGGGCTAATTAGTGCAACTTCTTACATAGTGGTAACTATCATTTCATGGCTATGGCAGAAAGCTTGACAGAATTCAATACATTTATCTATCTTAAACTACTATAGTAATTTTTAAAGTTTTTATTAAGTTAAAATCTTGCCCAATTTGACAAGTAATAATAAAGGCTTTTCTTGATTGTGTTTCCAATGCAGTGTTTCTGAGTACTTGGGTCAGGGTGTGGCAGCTCTGTTTTACAAACACTGACCTGCTGCAACTACAGCAATTCCTGTACCAAAGGAAACAGCAAACAGCGTAGCAGTTTCTGTTCAAGCTCAATAAAGTAAAGAACTTCACTGGAAAATATTCTGCTCTGGGCTTTCTGCCACACAGGAAGGGTGTTGAACATGTCAGTGTCCATAATTATTATCAACAGAAAAAATACCAGAAAGCAACAGTTCAGCTCTTAATTCTTTCCCATTATCACTTCCAAGACTGCGGGACAATTTACATCTTCCTCCCCTCACACTCGTTCTGTGTGTCTGTACATTTCACAGTAAGGCTCCAGTTCTGAAGTTTGTGCAATGCTAATGATAAATGACAATTTAATTTATTTAGCTTTCATCAGAACTTAGTTATGTTATAGCCACATATTTAATAGTCCTTTTATAAATTGAAAGAGGAAGAGGTTTTAACCTCCTTTTCAAAAGAAAGAAATATTCCGCTATAATTTTTTCTCTAGGACTAATAAGAAGATACAAACATTGCTTAGGCAGGCAAGGGAACACTAACAAAAGTCTTTAGTGCACACTCGTGTCTGGAGCTGTTCCCAACAGCGCTGCCCTGACTGCTGCAGCTGTGGGATCCAGCACAGCTGCAGCAGGAGCACAGAGCTGTCCCGGGCACAGAGATCCCAGCCTGCAGAGCCCAGCTGGGACACTGCAGCTCCTGGGCACACAGATCCCTGCCTGCACAGCCCAGCTGGGACACTGCAGCTCCTGGGCACAGAGATCCCTGCCTGCACAGCCCAGCTGGGACACTGCAGCTCCTGGGCACACAGATCCCTGCCTGCACAGCCCAGCTGGGACACTGCAGCTCCTGGGCATGGGGATCCCTGCCTGCACAGCCCGGCTGGGACACTGCAGCTCCTGGGCACGGGGGATCCCTGCCTGCAGAGCCCAGCTGGGACACTGCAGCTCCTGGGCACAGAGATCCCTGCCTGCACAGCCCAGCTGGGACACTGCAGCTCCTGGGCACAGAGATCCCTGCCTGCACAGCCCAGCTGGGACACTGCCACTGCTCACCAGTGAGCACCTCCTTGTGTGCTGCAGCATCAAATGGACTGACTTAAAGCCACCACCAATGTACTTCAGGCACATGAGCCCTAATGGCCATCTGTGACACAATGGCCTAAGGTGGCACAAGGCAAACTGTTGTTTGTTGAGAGGGGACTGAAGGTATCTGTAACTCTTGGCTGACTTCTCACACTGCAACGGCCTCTGGCAGTGATACCCTGCACACTGCAAATGTGAATATTAACACTGCTAAGCAACTTTTAGGGTTGCTATTGTCACCTTAAATTACTTTTGAAACCATTAATTTAGGCATGAAAATTAAGATTTAAATTTCACCATTCTGCATAAAGTTTTTGTTTAACAGTAAGGTATTATATGTAAAAAAATGTTGATATCAAGAGGATATAACCTAATTCTCACCTTTTAAAAAATATTAATATAGGACAACCTAAGAACTAATATATCAAGTGTTTGCATTCAGAGCTACCATCTTGAATCAAGTCAAGATTCATCTTAATGGAAGTTCCAAAACAAAGACAGCAAAACAGATTTATTCTGAGGTTCAGATGTTACAGCTTGTGTATTAAGTCAATAAAGATGATCATTATTTCTCAGTGTGATACAAAGAAAGCCAAAGTATCCCTTCTCCCTCTGTGTTCTTTAAATTTAAAAAAGCAAAAACCGACAAAAACTTTATCTGGCGTGTTTCCTTGTAGAACTGCATTTTTTCCCACTCGAATGATCTTTACAAATTAAGGCTGAACTTGATTAAAAATGCAATTTTATTTTTCCTACAGAAATAATCACTTTAGATACACACCATAAATGTGCTGCAGATTTAAAATATATTAGTTCCTTGGTATTGATAACTGAGACCAAACCCAGAGTTTAAAGCCCATTTTTTAATAAAATACAATTAATCATACCCAATCTGTATGTGCAGGACTCTGTAGCACTGAACACTTTGCTTTGCAGGACTAACAAGGACTGATTCCAATGTTGCATCAATTCTACACTAGCTTTTCTTCTTTCTTTGCCACTAAACCTGCATTTCCGGTCTGACTTACCAGTGCAGACATTCCAGGGGATACAGAATACCAGAATGATGCTTCTGTTTAATGCAGGTAACTGAAACCCTTCTATTCAGATCCTAAAACTGATACACGAAATAGACTACAGTGGCACTGGGTCACATGCCACAGAAACAGACAGTGATGGTTGTTGCAGCAATGCAGTAAGAGACAGTGGTTAACTCCATACACACTCTGAACTGCTGAATTGCTGCAAACGAGGCAGATACCTGTTCCTTTACAGAAGCCAAAATGGTCGTGGCAGTGGTCTCTGGTTCCATGCCTGGGCCTGTGGAAGCCTCCTGCGCTGTCTGTGGCAGCCCCTCCTCCACCACTGGGCTCTGCTCAGGGGCTGGCATTTTGCCTGCAATAACAAGATTTTAAGATAGTTTACATTTTCAGCCAGTGATGTTTAAAATCCAAGTTTTCAGGATTATAAATTATATTTCTTTTTTTCTAGAAGCTTTCCAAACTTAACTAAATTAGCAGAGAACTTTGCATTACTTAATCTATGTTGTGTGACTGTTTCACCGTCACAAATGGAGATCAGAATCACCCACACAACTCGAGGGTTGGCCAGGAGCAAGCAGGCTGCATGATGCTTCAAGATTATTTTTAAAAACACTATTTTGTGGTGGTTAATAAAACTAGCACAATCCAAGATGCATGAAAAACACTAGTGTTAACTATTAAGAACACCCAGGATCAGTACAAGTTCACCACATACAGTTTTCAAAACAGAAGAATGACACGTAGCAGCAGAATGCTCTGCTGCTCAGAATGCTGTCAGGAACAAACTATGGAAGAGACTAATTATGGTAATAAAAGCTTAATGGGAGCAATGCTTCTGATGCTTTTTTTGCAAAAGAGGAAATTAAAATGCTAAAGTTAAAGCGATTGCCCTGGGCTATGGATAGTGTGGAAAGGACTGACAGGATTAGCATCCAATAATCCCAAACTGTGTTATTGCAGAGGCAGCACACTAACAATTCTAATCCATGGAAAAAAAGCAATTAATTTGTTCAATTATCAAGTCACTATTAACTAATATTACAGAGATACTTATGAAGTGTGTTTAATGCTTTGAAAACAGCAAGTGGCATTCACAAAGCTTCTACACAGACACCACGCTTTAACTTCCTTCAGAAAATAAAACTTGTGAGGTCCAATGTTAGAAATAGTCCATATTTCATTTTAGATTTTCAGAACAAATTCACCCAATATTTCTAGGGCAGACAAACAGGAACAGATTCCTTCCCCATTCCATTCATTACTCAAAAGGTTAGGAGATGCTTAGGCTGCAAATGGGCTCCGAGGCCAGGAACAGACCTGTGAGACCCCTCAGTCCAGAGCTGTATTAGCCACGAGCACTGAATGAACACAGGGCAATGGACAGGATCAGTGTACACCTGTGCTGCAGAGCTGCATGTTTCTGACAGGGCTGAAAGGGAACTGGAGCTGACCCTGGAGGGATCTCTTCTGGGATTGCTGGCCCCTCTCGGAAGGTTTCTCCCTCACGCCTGCGTGCGGAGCCCAGGCAAAGGCAAAGTCCTGTGCTGTCAGAAGAGTGCTGTGCTGCTGTGGGAGAGCTGAGGTGATGGTGGAAGAACAAGTGCTTTTGCTCTGCTCTGTGTACAGCAACATATGGGCTATGAGAGGAATGGCTCCTCTTTGTGCCCGTGAGCTCTCCTGGCACTACCACGGGGTCTTTATTAACACATTTAGCTGTTCTGGTCAGCTAAAAGAGCTGGTGACACAGTTCACGTTGTTTCACATCAGCCACTGAGGGAATCAAACAGTTTCAGGGAAACTCTAGTGACATGAATGATGAGAGGCAGTGGAGCAGCCATGGGGGCAACCTGTGGTGTAGAAGCCTGGTCACCCACCAGCTTCTACCACTGCAAATGGAGAAAGAAAAGCTCAAACACCTCAGAGAAGGAGCCCAACTCAGCAAGGCAGGACTTTTCCCCTCAGCACCTTGCAGGTGAAGCACAGGTAGGCTGCCCCCTATGTACCCTGAAATAAGCCTGTATGAGCAGCCCATTCTAACCCTACACTCACACCACATTTATCTTCTGGAACAAGGCAAAAGAAACTGCACAAAGTTTCTGCTGTCAGGACTGCACGAGCATGAGCATGCCAGCCCAGGCACACCAAGAGCCACTCTACCCCCATCTCCCCTCCTCACAGATGGGGGTCTCCGCACAGACACGGGTTTCCCCTCCCCTCCCCAGAGAGGCGGGNTCTCCACAGATGCGGGTGTCCCCTGCCCACAGACACGGCACTGTGAGGAGCACAGCACGCTGCCCTCCTCCTGCCCAAGTGCGGGGGCGCAGGGTGAGCATTCCCTGCCCACAGCACAGCCAGGGCAGCCCGGGCCGGGCNCCAGCCCAGGCACACCAAGAGCCACTCTACCCCCATCTCCCCTCCTCACAGATGGGGGTCTCCGCACAGACACGGGTTTCCCCTCCCCTCCCCAGAGAGGCGGGTCTCCCCACACCTTCCCTCCCCACAGACACGGGTCTCCTCTCCCCACAGACGCGGGTGTCCTTTTACACCTCCTCTCCCCACAGACGCGGGTCTCCCCTCACCTTCCCTTCCCACAGATACGGCNGGCGGCTCCCGCCAGCTCAGCCCCAGCTCCCGGCCCGCGGGAGGCCACTGCCAGCTCTGTAACTGCAACAGAACCCGCTCTCGACAAATAAAGCGACATTAAATGCTACCTGACTTCTGAGGTGCCACAAATGAATAACCTGGCTATTTTGACGCACTGTTTTTATTGGTTGCAGCTCGCAGGTACAAAGGCTGCCACACCGAGCCTGTCACAAGCTGCACGTCAGGCGGGCGGACACATAAAGATTCAAGGAACGTTTCTACAGAGCCCATTAAACCGCAATTAAGCAAGCAGAATAAAAAATAACCTCTAATAGTTGTATTATAGGATTTTGAAAAGTCAAATGTGCAACTTTATGGTTTTAGAAAATAAAAACGGTTTCTTCACAGTTTTATTTCTGAAAACCAACTCTTTAATCAAGCAGGAAGAACCTAAAGCCCAGAATACACGCCACAATTTCATGTGTCATATCTGATTTTTTATATCACTTACCATAGCTCTTTTATGACTATAACTCAGTGTTTCAGGTTTCTAAATTACCTGATAAATTTGCAAGCATATCAAGTAATAAAACTACCCAATCAAGCCTTTCCTTCATTTAGAAACATCTGCTAAGCAATATAAAGGACAAGTCTCAAAAACTCACAAGTTACACATGCACTTCTCTCAGAAGGGGGCTGCTTGTTGGTCCATGTACCCCACTGTGTCTCTGCCTGCACCTAACAGGGCAGTGCCTGCTGCAGTTTGGGATTTCCAAGAGAGAAGTACAAAATACAGCAGTGAAATAATCTCAATTTATCTTTTCCATAGTTTTCTCTCTCTTCTCAGCTCAACACTGTGAATAACTTCTCAACTCATCTGTAGTAAATTTCTGTAACAAGTCCAGAAAACATCCCTCTGAGCTGGCTGGAAGGTGTGCTAATTAATTGGAACAAAAAATAAACCCAGTATTGAGCATCTAATAAAAACATCCAGCTAAAAAGCAATCAAATTAATTATTATTGAAGGTGTCAGTGTTAAATGTACATCTATCTCAGTGTTAAGAGATGTAATCACAGACCTACATCCTTTCACACAGGCAGTTGTTTCAACTGATGTTCCTTCAATTAACACATTTCTTGGCAAAGTTACCGATTTTCTAATCTTGATTTCAACATTAAATAACTGTTGGCTCTGATCCTACAAACACTTTGGTACACACTTGAGCTAATAAACAAATCTGCTCATCCTGCCAGGCCTGTGGGCTCAGGTGACAGCACAGGACAGTAAGGGAGCAGGAGAAACTCTCCAGGGTCCAGTCTCCCCCACCACAGTTCTGTCTAGGGATGCTGCTTAAGGATAGGAACTCACAAAGTCGAGGCAGGTTCTCGTCTTCACCTTATAGGAACAGGAAATAGCAAGAGTAGGTTTTGCAAGAGACTTAAAATCTGGTATGAGTAAGAAGTTGAGAGAAGATAATACAAACTCCTCTTTTTTTCTTACACAAGACCGGGATTTGTCCACTCAAAATACTCCCTTGATTTGCGCTGCCACTCATGTAGGGATGGATAACAGATTCATTACTGGAAAACTAGCAAACAGCTTTTGTACCTCAAAAAAACTTAGGGTTGTAGTTATTTTGCCTGTCTGGGGTGTCATGGCTAAGCAGTCAGACATCACCCAGAACAGGAGACTGCTCCTATGTCTTTCCCAGGCTGTCCAAACCCTCATCCCCCACAGCACCCTGCTGTAGTTTCCTGAGTCTTGCCCTGGGCTGCTCTCTGCAAGCCCTGGGTACTGACAGATCAGGCAGTACACACAGGTACCATCAGAAATGTACTCTAATGCCTCCCTGCATTCCAGTTCTTTTAATTCTCTAACTGCTCCTGCATATTGAAGATCTAGGATCTCTGTAGCCACAAGGAAAACTCAGAAAATGTATTTTACTGTTTATAGCTCTATTCAGTGCATTTCAGCATACCTGGCTACATCTTAAAATCACTGAACATCGAAGTTTACACACTAAATTCTCTGCTATTGCAAAAACACACAAGAACTGGAAGATTTAAATATTCTGGAATGATCTTTCGGTGGATGTTGCAGAACTAAGACTTGTGTATGGTGTAAATGGCTCTGATGTAGCTTAAGAGTATAATGTGAGAAGTTTGGAAACATGAAGGATGGTGAGAATTTGCTGTGGATTTCGATCTCTGATAAAGATAATGTCTTTCAATCACTTAGATAATTTTTCAGGAAAATACTTAAATATTTCATCTTGTAGCACAAGTCCAAGAAAATTCTTAACACCTATTCTGAATCTTCAAACTCTCTATTTAGAAGTAAAGGCCAAAAGCAGTGACAATTTAGCTCCAGGCAGGCATGGTCAGATCAAGTGTGCAAGGAAGACAAAGCTGTTCAATTTGAAGCCTCCAATTTGAAATACCCTAAAACAATTTTGAGAACAGTCGTTTTCCCAGCCTGTCTGCTGTAGAAACTCACTCAAATGGCTTTATGAAACCACACAGTAAATCACAGCAGAGCAAACCAAGCCACCATAAAGACTCAGCTTTCCATCCAGGGAGGGTTCAGCAGGGACCACCACATTGGGCAATTGTGGGATTTGGTTAAGCAAACCCGGCCTAAACAGCCCCGTAACTGCCCCTTCAGAGGACAGTGCTGCCTCCACTGTGCACCCCCTGCTCTGCTGATGTGGCTCCTAAAAGCCGCCACAGACCCCTGCACTGGGCAGAGTCACTGGTGCTCCCACAGCCGGCCAGCCCTGGCTCTCACACTGCTCTCAGCACACAGGGAAAGAACCTGGAAAACACTTCCTTCTGTGTCTGATCCACTGGTCAAACAGCTGCAAAGCCAGCAGCTCAGAGAGTTCATCTGACACAGCCATGCTTTTGGGGACAAGATGGGGGGATGTTTTCCTGAGCCAGCTGACCAAGTAATCACTGACACAAAGAAGCAAGAACACACTACTGAGAAGCAGAGAAGAAATATGAGAAATAACTAAACCAAGTGCAGCAAACCATGTTCTAAGTTTTCATTGTCATTAGTTTCGACTCCCCACTTTTCAGTGGTCCTCCTGTTATTTTCTTAGACATATCCAGACAGCTTTGCCAGTACTGAATAATCCTACTTCTTTTAGTGCAGGCGCAAGAAAAAGCCAGACCTTTTGAGGACTGATGCCAGACAGAAGTGGTGTTTTTTCACAACTTCCTAATCCCTTCCCTTCCTTACATTGGTTATTCTTCCAAATTTGCTCCTTACCCATGTTCCCTCTTTCTGAGCCTCCCACTGCTGACCTGCAGCCAGTAAGAACAGTCACCAGCACAATTCATGCTGAAGAGGTAATACAATTCTTATAATCTCTGCCAGCTAGGGCACCATGGACTGGATTTATTTCATGAGGGCAACAGGAGAAAAACAATGGCCAACCTCTCATCACTGAAAATCCTCGTATTTATCTAGCTACAAGGGTAACTCAAGCAACAATAGCAAATTACCAATGATATTAGACAAATCCTCATTAGTACAGAGGGGAAACACTCCTATAAGCTAAAATCAACTTGCTGGGACACTAACTCTATTTACTACACAAACAAGTTATTCTTGTTATCTACACTTAGAGCAACAAGGCACATCTCAGCTCTTGGTCAACAACTCTGCTCTTCTCATCCTTCAGAATGTGCATGACAAGTCAAAACCTAAACAAGACAAACTACATTTCTAGTTTTTAAAGGAAGATATGACTAAAATTTCTCTGTTTTCAAGGTCCTTCAGAGAGCTGTCAGAACACTTCCAGGTGGGAGCAGTTCCCATTGGTTCCACCCTCCTGCAAGGCCAGAGTGCTGCTCACCCAAGAACCAGGCAGGGATTCACACGTTCAACCGTCCTGCAACCAAGTGACTGACCCACGCTCTGCATCCTGTCTGCCAGCCTGCAGAACGTGTTTGGATGGAGAGGCAGCAGATGACAACTTACCCACTTGCAAAGATGATGCAAACAACTAAAAATGGATTCTGTGAAAGATGGCTCCAGCGTTTACATAAAAAGCAGGGTCTGACATTTCCAGATGCAGTAGGGGAAGATACTCCAAACATCACACTACAAGCTAGCCACTGTGTTCAGAGATCCGTTTCCTTTATGGACATTAGCAGTGCACACATTCATGTGGACTTAAGGATGAAACCAGGAAAATAAACACATTATCTGATGAAAACATGGAAGAAATTGACTTCAGTAATGGCAGGATAAAAACCACCTGCACAGTTGTGCAGACTGAGTCCCATAGTCAAAGAGGAAACCTGCACACACCTTACCTGCTGCCTGAGAAATGTGGGAGGTGTGTTTAACTGACTTGCCACTAAATTTAGCCTCTTCCTAATCCCTTTTTCTTTACAAGATATATTTTTTCCTTTTATTTTGGAGGGGGGGGTTTACTTAAATACAAAGGTTCAAAAACCATTTGGTACAATATCCTGATTAAAATCTTAAAATGTACATTACCCTAGCTTTTTGATAAACATATTTTTATTGCAGTTCCTAGGAAAAGACAGTTTGTTGGTTTTTTTTGGCTGACTTTAACTCCACTCCAGTGAGCAGGCAAGATTCTGCATCCACAAATATCTAGTTGTAACATGCTCATGAGACTAATATCTTTTATAGCTTTCAAACTAACCATTCACCAGAAGGTATCAGACATGTACAACAAGACAACCATTTTGAATAAAGACATAACCACATCCTGCAAGGCCTGAGGCACTGTCTGTAGCTCACCTGAAAAGAAGCCTCTTTGTCATCTGAAGGATGTCTGGAGAGCATTTACACTTTGCAAATGTACAAAGCACGAGAAGCTAAATGGCAATAAATAAGAGTTTTCAGTAGTTTAAGTCAACAAGGCTCCATGACTTATAAGAAACAGGAGACCCCAAATATGAACCTTCCCTTTGGGCCATCCCACATCTGTATTGCTCTGTTCTGCTGAGGTATCCAAACCCACTGCCATTGAACACAGTCTAATCAGAGCACAGTGCTCAGAGCCAGCTCTGCAGACTAGCAAACAGACTGCAGATTGATCTCCAGGGATAAAGTTCAGTCTCTCTTCTGTGGCAGACTGAGCAGGAGGAAGGACATGCAGCATCACAGAAGGATTTTAGGTTTTCCAAACAGACTGCCAGGTGACAAGGACATTCATCAATTACTCATTCAACCATGCACAGAAGGATAAATTCTCAGTTTGGTGTTGGAATAGATGCAATTAATGTAGGCATGAAGCCCTTCAGAATGAATATCAGAGAACTACATAACTTGCATAGTGACAGCTGAGAACCTGCAGCACAGCACTGCTGCCCTGCACCCAGCTCCAAACCCATACCTGCTCCATCTCCCACCTAAACACTCCTACAAACAAGCAAATGGCAATTAAAATGAGAATGGCTGCAAGTACAGATACGAAAGATACCAACCACAACAATGGCTGCAGCTCCTGTTCAATTTTGTACTTGTATTTTCTCCTAGCAAAATTATTGCTGAAGTGTGACTATGTTACTGCTGGAGAGAATGCTCACTACCTGCAGGCAGACCTGCTTCAGCTGGAAGTATTAGCAATCCAAATCTATGTCATACGCCTTTATAAAAGCATGCTTCTCATTTTTGTCATATAGCATATTTGAAAAACTTTATCATACAAAAAAATTTCTCAATGATAAAAATTATCAGCTACAACCCCCATTACAAAAGACAGCTGGAGAGTTACAGACTTCCACAGCTCCCCCTGTGTGGACAATGGCAGTTTTTTGAGTGATGTGGTATCACATGTACACCTCAGATGGTCTGGAGCTGGACACTTCTGCCTTTAGAAACCTGTGAGCAGCAATGATTCCCCTTGGACAGCTGTGTGCCCACTGACACCACAGCCTGCAGGGAGAGCCTCAGGAACCAGCCATGGAGCAGCAGTGATTCCCCTTGGACAGCTGTGTGCCCACTGACACCAGAGCCTGCAGGGAGAGCCTCAGGAACCAGCCATGGAGCAGCAGTGGCTCAACAGCCTTTGGCAGGGACAACCACCCCACTATGCCCTTGCAAAACTGAAAACTGCAAAACTGATGATGCTGAAACCCTGCTTTTATTCAGGATACATTTATGAGTTCTTCAGTGCTACCTGTGGATGTTCCTGCTCAAATGACTACAATAGAAATGTCAAATTCTTGCATACCATAAACACAGATTGAGGAATACCACTGTTTTCCAATAAACATAGCTTTGGATTAGCAAAAGATTTTACTAAAATGAAGTTTTATCAATTACTAAACTGCAGTTTACTCTTCCTTTTGCCCTGAAATAGAACTGCACAGCAAAACTCTTTTTGCTGTCAAGAACACTTTATCTGCAAACTTTTACATTTAAGCAAATGAAGCTCTCTCCTCTTCTGTTCTCCAAGCAAGAAGCAACGCCCCCCCAACTTGAATGTAGAAGCAAAATATAAGAATTAGACAACAAGCATCTGGGTTTTAAGGCCAGTTACCAATACTTCCATTGGTTCTCCAATATTCCAAAGATTAGTATTATTTTTCTGTGGTGTATTTGATTTTGTTCACCCTTCAAAATTGAAAGTACTACTAGTAGGATTACACATAACTCTACTCTAGAGACAATTTAGTATTTCTACTAATACTTTATAAAGAGATGAAGAGTTGCAAACAAAAAAAATTTACAAATGATATCACAGTTAGACGAGATCAAGGACAACTGAATAATTTGAGGAAAACCACAAAGATGAATGAGCCCATGTTGATGAACACGAAATCACATGTACTGCTCCCATCCAAATGACCCATATGCCTTCCTGTAGCAGGAGTAGGTGACAGAAACACAGCTACAAAATTAGGCAGGCCCAGGTTAAAGTGTCTGGCTAGGCAGGGAAACCTTTTGCAGAAATGCCAGAGGGGAAAAAAGTCAGGTCAATGGTACATTAAATAATGTCAATAATTGTAACCACACTCCAAAACAGATGTCCACAATGCAAAATGTAGGCAATCCAGCATACAGCAACAAAAAAATTCAGAGAGACAGAAAAGTATATACTGAAGGAATGAAGATTAAGTGTGGAAATGGTCAAGAAGCAAAATAAATACTGAATGAAAGCATATGGTTATTTGCTGATGCTCAGTTAAAACAAGGAGAAACTTTAAAAACAGCATTCACAGGCTTCCTGCTGTGTGGCAGAACTGCATCTTTATGCAGCACTACAAGATCCTAAGATGTGATTTTCTTCTCACAGTGAAAAAGATTTCTTCCTGTAAAATCTGCTAAAGGCATGCAATTTTGTCATGAGATGGCAACATTTTGCATCAAAGTTTACCAGTTGGAGATGCAATTTAGATAGCTTTCCTGCTCAGTTCCTGAAAGACTGAAAGTATGACTCAGATGTATTTTAAAAGCTAACATCAAAGGAATCTCAAATAGCCGTCACAACACCACCAATCTTATTTCTACCTTTTAATTCCCTGCCCTATATTCTAGTCACATGCTAATTCCTGAGCAGGGCAATTAAGCACACCAAAACCAGGAAGAGGCACTAGAACTTCAAGTGCTGGGAAAGAGCATGGATTTGTTTTATCAAATCTATCTAAATTTTGTTCTGTGACAAGAGCACTAGAGAATCACATTTTGTGTAAAGCCTTAACACTGCCACGTGGCTTTGTGAGACGCAACCAAGAAAGCCCAGGTGAGAGAACTGGGGAAAAGAGAGGTGACCAGGGCATCTCCTTAGGAAGCTGCAAGCAAAGCAGCAGCTCACTTGCATGGAAAGGCAGCTGAGTGGGCTCTGTCACAGCTGTGCCTGAGCTCCCTGTGACAGCAGCAGAAGCTGGCACCTGTAGGCATTCTGTAGGGCATGGCTGGGGCAGGAGACACAAAACATGGAATGGGGGGCCAGCACACAGAGGTCAGGAACTACAGGAGAATCCAGCTTCAAACAACCAGCTGACCCCAGCTCACAGCAAACACTGGAGTTTGTTCATCGACCTCAGCAATACCCAATTTTGTGTCACCTCCCACATATAACCCTGCCTCACCCACACTCCAGGTGATGCAGGTGACACAGAGAACCATGGCCTGCATCCAAGCAGACCCAGCAAAACAACAGCTCTGAGGAAAACACAAAGCTGGGATGCTTGTAATCAAAGCACCTTCCTGTGGCAAAGAAAAGAGAGGGAAAAGAAAAAAAGGATACCTCACTGATCCCTCCTGCTTCTTTTCCATTTTGCACTGCATTGAAAATGCACAGTTTGCCCAGACTACTTTGCTGAAGTTTTGTGCACCCAATTTCAAGCTGGATCTATTGAAAAGTCAGAAGAAAGCAACCAAAGCAATGCAAATTTTATGCAGAAGTTGCCTGTGTTTGGATACAAAGCAGAGACTTTTGGGAAAAGCAGTAACAGCCAAAATACTGAAGTCACTGCAGGAAAGACAAAACAATAATCAAGGATAATATTTAAGAACTACAGCTACCTTCTTGCCAGTATCAGACAATATAAATGACATTAATTATTCAAGTGTTGCTGTCTCCTCTAAATGGAATACCGGGGTTCCTTTTTGCCCTTCAAAATTCAAACAAACATGATTTTTTAGATCATTTCACAACTACTTATAACAGAAAAAATTAAATGTTCACACACAGGATTTAGATATGCCTGACAATTAACACTGATATATTTACATAAGCAAGTCTACCAACAGTGAAGATACAAACTCAACCAGCTATTTTCACTGTGTTGCAACACAAATCTCAGATGAAGGGTTTTAAAAGGCAGTGATCAAAAGCAAAGCCTCTCAGTAATAAGGAGGGAGTTGGAAAACTATGCAATTTTAAGTCTTAAAAAAATACAACAATTAATTAGCGTTTTAGGGGATTTCCACTTCCAAACCTGAGAAAGCCTGCTCCTGCTTGCTCTCTGCAAGTTCAGGAGAACGTCAATACAACTCAGGAAATACACTCCTGGATGACACCAGCAGAAAAGAATGCACTTCCACCACTTGCGAGATCGCTCTTTATTGCTCTTTTATGTAACGCTTAGGGGTAATTGTAGTGAGAGGCATATCTTTCCATTTTTAGAATGTCTTACTTCAGCTTCATACGAATACATCCAGTTTCAGCTGGCTGCTGTGGAGCTGTCCTTTCTGGGCACAGGGAAGTGCACTGGAGCTCTGGGCAGGAACAGCCCAGGCCCAAAAATGCCCGACCCCTTTGGCAGGACACAGCTCTGAACTTGGGCCTGGGGAAGGGAGGAATCCACCAACACCCCAATTACTGCAGAAGCTGAAAATACCTGGCACACAAGCCATTTATGCCACCTAAAATGAACCATTTCAGTAAGGTGCTCCAAGGCAGCTGCTAGTTATCTCCTTAGTATCGCAGACAGCAGGATAAATTACAGATGGTAACAGAATGCTTATCTACCTAATTGCATTTTCTTGCCTATTTGTGAGAGACCACTTCAAATCCAAACCATTTAAAATGGAGCTTTTCACCAATAGCACAGGAATTCTACAGAGGTTCAAACTGTTTTTTCTTTAACTTAATACAGAATATTCTCTATTACTCCAGTTCTCATACAATCTGAAAGGTAAAGCTGCAAATACCAGAGCAAATGTGAACATGCCCAGCAAGGAGGGGCAAAAGTAGGCTCAAAAATCTACCTGACACATACTGTGTTTAAAAGAAACGTGTAACACTGCAGTTCTTTTGTCAAACTAAAGCCCAATAAAAACTGAATGAAAAATGTCAGATATATATCTATCTATAGTCTGCACATAATTATTTCTTCAAATAAGGTTTTCAAAGAAGTTGCTTCTTTAAAACGGCAAATATGCTTCATAAAGTTGTTTCTCTACAGTAATGCTGCTGGTTAATTTCAAATAACATTCAGCACATCTTCTGTGATGAATACTGTCAAAATATTTTTTATGTGCTTTAAAAGTAGCCTTCAGCAAGGTTATTAATGCAGACTTCAGATCAGCACATTCCTGTACAGCAGGCCAAACATGCACACGCATTACCTTGTCCCATTTTTATCTGTTCTCTCAATACTAATGCTGCTGCTGCCTGTCAACATCCTCTTGGTGAGCCACAGGAAGGATATGTCCAGGAATAAGCAAGAAGTCCATTGTCATTTATGATCACCCTAAAAGACAGCATTTACTTACAACTGAACTGACAGAGTGCCCTGCCCATGTCTTGGGGTGACATCCTGCTGCCCTTGGGCACTCGGGGACCCGAGCACAGCTCACTTGAGGGGGGCAGCCACCACCCAACCACGGCACGAGGGCTGAGCCATGTTAGAACCATGCCAGGTTGATGACCCAGCCCAGAAGAGCCCAGGCTTCCTCCCAGGAGTACTGTCCTGCCCACACACTGCTGCTGTGCCCCAGGAATGGTGGGAGCACTGTGGCACTGCTGGCACACCTGTGCCCCTGGCATCAGGCCTGGCTCTGAGGCCAGAAGCAGTGCCAGGGAGCCAGCCCTCATCTTGTTGAGGCCAGTCCGACACTCTTTCAAAACCAAGATCACTACCATCACTACCCCTGCCCTGCATAGAAATGAGAAATTAATGTATTTAAAGAAAGGAAAAGCTGGTAAAGCTGGCACAGGACAAAGTTCTGACACAAAGCTGGTTACTTGTTCCATACCTGTCACCAACAAACACCATGCATTGGTGGGACAAGTCTTTAGACTCCATTATCCTCAAGTAAGTCCTCATGAAAGTGAAACTACTGGGATAGCAGTATGAACTGCAGGTTTCACTCTGAATTCTAAAGAACTGATGACCCAACCTCACTGACAGCCTCTTAGCAAAAGATTGAAAAACTTCCCACTGGTGCAAAGTACAGCATGCTCAAAGCTACCAACTTTCAACAGAAAAAACAAAGGCTTCCTTAGTAATCTATCAATCCACTGTCTTCACAACAGACTTCTGTCATATTTGCAATTTATTAGTTACAATCTTAACCCATCAGTGAATTGTAAGACCCCCTGATGAAGGTAAAATTCAAAGAACAGTCATGTCACCAAGAGAAGTCATAGAAGTTACCTCTCTGGAGGCTGTTCAGTTTTTTAATTGGAGTTCCTTCACATGACAAAGGATAGAGGTTACAGCATAACCATTAATGTTGTTCAGTCAGTCTCCAACAGCAGCTGCTAGTGGTGGCCACTCACACTTGGGGTTGAGCTCTATTAGAAACAGATGCCACCAGAATCTTGGTCCTGTGAGACCCAGCTGGTCTAGACATCAATGAAGCATGAATAATCAGCACAGTGCTGGGGCACAGCTATTCATTTAATGGATATGGTAACAAAAAAAAAAGCCGGTAAATAAAAAAGATTACTCAACAAACTCAAGCCTAAAAGATAGAACAGAAAAAAGTCAGTTGCCAAAATTGCCATGGAGCACAGCATTATGGACTGATGCAATTTCAAAATGGAAAGATAATTCAAGTAGGCGGAAGTGTAACTTAAGTGGTGGATTTGAGAAGAACCAGTCTTACGAAATAGAAAACAATGTGGTGACATGAACCAGCTGAATCCAGCAGAGCTGATGCTCCTGCTCCCAAATAAATCCATAGCTATCCAAAGCAGTGGAAGGGATGACACACAGAGGCATGCAACTACGCTAACAGAGGATTCCTTGTCTGGGAAGCATACCTGCTCTTAAAAGAAATACAAATGCAAAAGGTTGATGTTCCCTTCCTAGCCTAAGGGGAGAGGAGAAATCTACCTGTCTGCTGCTGTTTTCCAAGTCAAATAATGATGGAGTTATGAGAAAGCTAGAGACAAGCAAGCCAACCAGGGCTTGCCAAAGCAGCACAGAAATGAAGAATGACAGAGACATGTGTCTGCAGAGAAAACACAGGCAGGGAACAGCCCAGCAGGTACCTCAGCCAGACTAAGGTAAACACAGCCTCTATTGTCCACTGACCGTGGTTATGTACGCAGCCTGCTTAAGGGAAGGAAGGCAAAAAAGTAGAATTAACACAAAGCTCCATCTGGAGAGAAGTTTTTCCACTAGGAATTCCCTTGTGATTGATCACATTTAACACTGGCAAAACAATGGGCCTTCACATCTTCCAAATTTGGGGGGTTTGGTAAGCAAGAAGGGCATGGGGCATTAATCTTGCCAATGCTCTTTACCCAAATCACAGACGGTGACCAAAGAAAGTTTCTGTGACAGACAGCAAGGTCATCACCAAGAGGTAACCAGAGAGAAGAACATAGCTGCTCCTGTGAGATGGCCACAGTTGTAGAGTGCATCAAAAACACACTTTCACCAGAGAATCTGAAGTGCTGCTCCCATTAGAATGAAATGGAAGTTAACTCAGCACCTGACACAGGCCTTGTTCTTCACATTTGCAGCTGGTTCTGCTGGTCTGCCTGAATTCAAAGGCTGCTGCTGCGATAAACAAACCAAATCCTCTTTTTTCATCATCAGAAACCTTTGAAAATAGAAACTGAGAAGACATTGTTTTCTATGAATACTGAGGTGTAAAAATAAGGATAAGGAAATATTTGAGAGAAGACCAAACAGGTCTTAAATGAACATAAAGAAATTTATCATTGTAATTAAAAATTAGGAAATTTTCCAGTGAAATTAACATTTTGGAAAAGTAAAAAAGTATAGTGAGTATACCATTTGAGAATAGAATTACTGGCTATTTTCAGTAGCTATTTTCTCCACTGTTGTAATTGCACTGTTAGGATCCATAGAGAGGATTGCACTGTTAGGATCCATAGAGAGGATTCCTATCATACTGGTAAATTTGACTTATTTTTTCTTATTTGTACAAATAAAATCATATCTACCTTAAGGGGAGTCAAAGTCCTTTAATCAGAGTTAAACCACCAGAAAGTAGCTGGGTCCTCTGGGATGTGTTTACAGGCAGTACTGTTCTGATTCACATTCTGCTGGCATCTCTGCAACTGGAAAATGTTAAGGTCAAATCAAGGTGATTTCCTTGTTTTCCTGCTGTGGTAGGGCCATTTCAGTTAGGACTCTTTAATAAAATATGCACCTGTATCTTCATACAGTAGCTCAACTAAGTAACAACCAAAGCTATTACTGCATTTAGCATCCAGCCATAGCACCCCAGCAATGCCAGGTACATCTGCATACCCACAAAATCACACATTCAGGTTCCACCTCGTTTAAAGTACAACTTGGCATGTGAAAACCATTAGTTCAAGCCACTTTGTCTCCCTCCTCTAGTACTGTGTCAAGATTTCACATCTGGGTTTAAGTTCACCCGGGATAAAGAGGGATCCAATCCTGTCTGTCCAGTGGAGGAGCAAGTGAAGTTAGCTGCTCTAACCCACACACATGAGTATCACAGTTGCAGTTGTGCCATGATAAGGAATAACTTGGGGGAGATGCTGATTGTCCCATACCCAAGTCACTCTGCACACACAAGTCAGCATTCCCTTTGAATCAGCTGTGGAAACCCACACAGGTCCTACACTGCAGGAAGTTTGACAGACGTGTTCTTTCATCTAGAAGAAGAAATGATCAATGTCGGCCAGGTGAGAGGCACAGTCGCTGCATCACACACAGTTCCAGACATAAAAGGCAGAACAGAAATAAAGCCAGAGATCAGCACCCCCTCAGCCAGTTTCACAGCCCCACTGCCAGTATCCTGGACAAGATTAATCATATCAAACACCAGCTTTTGTTTCAAGGAAAACTGGGTGAAAAACTGATGCACACCTAAAACTGAAAGGGTGCATTAATGTTCATAAATCTATCAAGTTGTAAGTCTCACAAATTTAACACATCACACCAAACTGATTCACATTCATACTGAAAAAGTACACTGGCAAGCAGTCTGAACTTTGGAGCATACAAGGCTGTCCATCAGGAAGATCCTTTGGAAGACAAACCAAGTCCCCAACACTACAGAACAGAGAGCTGCTCACTCCATGCACTATGTGAGAGATCAGCCAGTGCATTAACAAGCACTGTATTTCAAAAAATAGCATGTCCTCAGTGGCAAGCATTGCCTTCCCACTGAACTGTGCCATTGCAGAGACTGCCAAGGTTCAACTACCACCAGCACATGGCAAAGCCAGCAATCCACCAACCCTGCAGAGCAGCTCCAGTGCAGCAGAGCACACAGCCCCCTGGCTAATCCTGGCTGACAGCACCTGAGCAGTGGCTGTGCTGTACCCCGGGGCTCCCTCCCAGCCCCCACAAGGAAATGAGTTGGCTGCACAAACACAGAATCTTCCAGTCTGGAATTACTAGATTCAGCTAAATTATGGGGACACAATTGTAAAGGAGATAAATTCCAACTTATAGGATCTTTTTAAAAGTTGTGTAAAATGGATAAATACTTTGAAGGAACACCAAGTATCAGCTGTTTCCCAGAAGTTTTTGGTTTTTTTTTTCCAATATTCTGTAAGGAATCTTTTAAAAGCTCTGAGTACAAGTGATTCTTGCAGCAAAAGACATTGCAGAAAGAGGTTATTCATCTTTTGTCTAGAACCAACCAAAACTTGGTTCTGAAATACAGGTCAAGCAAGCTTAACAGTTTTGAATTTCAACAGAGTAAACTCTTCTATAAGGATTTTCACCTCATACCTTAGTGTAAGAAATAATAAAATCCATCGACACGTGTAAATCCAAAAGACAGCAGTACAATGGGAGGGTTGATAAAATAAATGTTGTAAAAATTTAGAAAGTTAAGAAGCCTGTTTAGACATCACAAGTACATCCCTGCTCTCCTCCTGCCCCAGGCTGTTATAAGTTGCCAGAGCAGAGGCTCTGGGGCTGGTTGTTAATTAGTTCCTGGGCATTAGCAGCATGACATAGCAGAGCTTTCACATGTAGTATTTATGTTTGTGCTAGGGAAAAGGACACATCACCCTTGAATTTCTAGACTTACAAGGCATTTTTGCTTCCAAGATAAAAATCTCTAATCTGGCCATAATTCTGTGCAAGATGCAAACCATTCCAGTCAGCTAGAGGATAGTTTTAAGTCGGGAGATCAAAACTAAGGCAGCCTCCACGAGATCCTGTGCAAGGAGGGAAACAGCCGAACACAGTAGCACATCCTGTCTCCCCTTCCTCCAACATGTCTAAGTTTGCCCACTAAAGACTTGGAAGTGAGACAGACACGTCAAATATTTGGAAAGCAAACCCTCACAGGCAGGTGGCTGTTTGCCATGCAGACAACAGTAACAAGTTCTTCCACAGGCCTGCTTGTGTCAGAGAACCTGCGGGAAGGAAGGACCAATTGTCAGCTCCAAGAGAAGCAAGAGCAACCCTAGAAGCAACCTGCTCAGAGTCAGCAGTTCTTCACTTTGTGAAAACACTCCACAGCAGCAGAAGGCAGCTGCTGGCCTGTGGAGTGAGGCCTTCCTGAGTGCTGCAGAGCTGAAGGAAGGGCTGCCTGAACTTCTCACACCGGGAAATTCTTCTGAAGTGTGATCAATCAGCTCCCATGACCAAGGAAAAAGGTCACATTTATGCTTCAAAACACAGAAAGTGTCTGCACAGCAGAATCCTTTGTTTTCACCGTGCTCAATCACAACACCAAGCTGGAGAACAATCAGTTTAGAAAGACAGGAGTCAGGGCACCCTGGGAAAACAGCTCCAGCAGCCAGTGAAGAGCTGAGGATTGAGGTGCTTCTGCAGCAGCCCCAGCAGGCCAGCCTGGCACAGGGGTTTGTCATTTGGGTGGGTGCAGACTGCCCTGGGCTCTCAGGCACTCAATGGGGCTCTGAGCTGGAACCTCCACAGCTGCTCTACCAGTGAGAGGGGCTCACAGCCTGACTACCACACCCTGCACCACATGGTCACTTCTGAACCAGGACATCATCCCACAGTGTGCACTGCCGCACATAAAGCACACTCCTTGATTTTCTGAATGAAAAAAACCCCAAAAAACCAAAACCTGGAGTATTGCCATAGTAAAATATTTTTGTTCTATTGCAATATGACTCATGTGATGCATTGAGATGCAGAGAAAACAAAGGAAAATTCTGGAAAATGTGCAATAATTTGAATTATCTTTGCTATCTAAAAAAAGTAACTTCCTTTAGTATTTCAAATTTCAGTCTGAAATATATTAATATTCATATTATAGATTAAATCAATATACTAGTAATTCAAAACAATTCAATAGTATCATATTAACTAATACAATGAACTGTATCACTAAAACAATATTTGCTGGAATTCTAACAAGGCAAGACTTCCTAAATCTAATGCACTTCACACCTCCTCAAAGCAGGAAGTTGTGATTCAGGATATCTTCTTTTGTATCTACAACAGTAAATAAGACATTTAAAATCTACCCATTATGAACAGCAATAAATGCATTAAGTTTAATAAAAACTGTTATCCTCCTCCACTGTGCAACTACATTTCCAGACTGGATCAATGCAGCAGCAGCTCCCAATGGACAGTGGGTGGTTCCTTCCAGAGCACTCAAGTTGGCCAAAATAGAACTCAGTAGCTCATCAAACAAATCCAATTGCTGGATTCAGCGTGCCTTGCTAATTCAACGCTTTTTAACTGCATATCTTCAGGATGGGCTTTTCTGTTTTGCGATTTGGGTCTTTTGTTGTTGCAGTTTTTGATTTTATCTCAGTATCAGTATATGACCTGGTGAATTTTTTTCCTGCTTAAAAATAACCTGTGTTCCACAATTAAATTAAAAAACTCTGAGTGTTGAAAGACTGACTACGTCAGCCTGAAGAAAAAGCATTCCACAACAGGCAGTGTTCTCTACCAGAACTTCAGAACTTCCTTAAGAAGTGTCAAGTCCTTGAAACACAGGAAGTTTTTCTGCCAGTCTATTCTGTGAAGAACTGTAAACTAGGATTTTTTTTTTCTTCTGGAAAAGAATGTATTTAATGACAGTGAAATTTCTCACATCTCAGCGTATGCTGTTGCTATGATTTATGCTAAGGAACAATTGTAAAATGAAGAAAACTCAGAATTTTCTTTCTTTATGTGATAGTCCAAACAACACAGAGCAAATGGGCACATCTGACAAGTCTACAAGCCAGTCTGAGATTTCTGGGTTCAATGTTTTTTCATCTGCCATCTGAAATATAAACATGCTCCCAGGAACAAGTGATGTATTGTATCAGTCATCTCACTGCCAATATTTTCAATTTCAGCTGAAATATGGAACTGGGTATTTTCATTACATTAGTTACGAGGACAAAGCTGGATAGGAAGGCTATGGAACAGCAACAGGTGGCCAGTTCTGTCAGTATATCTTCGATTAAGGCTGAATCAAATGACACAGCCCAGGTGTAGTAGTGGATCACAGGCACCCTGGATTAGGTGTGTGTTAAAAAAGGCACAGTCTTGGTATCTTCTCCACTCCTTTCATCAGTTTAAGTTTTGCCCTTTCTGCCTGTAAGCTCTGTGGAGCATGGACTCCCCTGTACTTCACAGAGAGCCAGGTCAGTTTGGAGTTTAGGCATCAGTATGATACAAATTAAACCCCCTTTCACAATATGCTATAATTACAATACTGCTATGCTATTTCTCAATAAGAATATATGGTAATTCTGTTTTTAAATAAAAACATGATGAAAATACTAACTCTTTCTGAGATCTGTTTCCCTACGTACCTTTAGATACCACATAAGACCTGAGCATGAATTAGCAGAAGACAATTGTTGTGCACCATTACATAAACACACCTGTACACAGAATGTCTCCAACCAACAGTCCAGGGCTCCACTTGTCCAGAAGCCACTGAAATCAGTTACATTACATATACCACCTTGGGTTTACTCTGTGAAAGATATGAAATGCTTCAGCTTTAAGCCTGTCACACTGACATGGAAGATAAAGAACTATCATTTGTCTGAAATAGTTTCAGAGAGAGGTGACTGTCTGTGGTTTTAGTTTTCACCAATCAGATTTACCCCTGTGATAACGAATGTGCCAATACTTAATTCAGATCAGATTTCTAGCACAGCTAGCATTAAGTAAGAACATATAAAGCAAACTGAGGGATAGATTAGGTGCTTTCTATTTGGACACATGTAGTGCAAATGCTTTTGAGTACATTTATAAAAACCTGTTAAAAGCATAGCCCAGATGATAGCCTTTGGCTTGCCACACCACAGACAGAACATGAAGAGCTTTTGATAAGAAGATAAAGACAGGAAAAGTTTTTGGCACCCACAGAAACAAAGAGAAATCCAGAAATTCTTTCATGCTTCTTCCTTGCAACTGGACCTCATGGGACAAAAGGTGATATCTGGCATCACACCACAGCTCCTTCTTTTCCTCACTTGTTCCTAGACCTCCGCTACTCCTTGCCCTTCCCTGCACCAGGAAAACTGTCCCTACCTTCCTGCCTTCAGCTCCTCCACCTCCTCCCGGGACATTCTCCCTCTTGCTCCTGCTGCCTCTGGGTCAGTCTAAGGGCATTTCTTGGACCAGCCTGATGCAGATCTACCCCTACTGCCAGCCAGCACAGCTGTCCCAAGACAAGCAAATCCCATCAGGGCTCCCCCATGGGATGCTCCAAGATGTACCTCACTCACCAGGGAATGGCCACCTGGTGCCCCAAACTCCTCTGCACAAACTCAGCGAACCCTGAAGGCCAGTTCATCCCACAGCCTGCACAGGGGCTGGCTGTGAACCACCTGCCTCACACATCCCATAAATCCCATAGCCACAGGGGAATTTCATTCACTGCCCACAACCACCAACCCATGGCACAAACAGTAAACACGTTAAAATCCCCCCACTGAGCTGTGATGCAGAAATCAAGTTTCAACTTGTACGCCTTCAAAGAATTTACAAGAGATTCCTTTCTGCTCTTTAATAATGAACTCATTACAATATCAATCAAAACATCATATCAACTATAATATTAATTGAAGGTTCACAAAAACATGCTACATTTCAGTTAGAACACTATGTGGGGGCTAATTTTACCTATTTATTGAATAATGGTTCAATGTCTCTCAAATAAATAAAATAACAACTCCCAGTTTCATTTTCTCCACTAAAATAAAGACATATTTTAAATTATTTTAAAAAGCAATTAATCAGGAAGTTGACTGGTCTTCAATTCCTAGTGCTAAGTAAGAAATCTGTAAAATGCTGTGCAAAGTAAAAAAAAAAAAGGAGGGAAAATTTGCAAAACATGGTCATAGAGATATTTTGGAGAAAAATAGCAATTTGTTTTTCGTTTTAAAATTGCTTAAAATTAAAATAGGAAAACACATTTCAAACAAAAGTATGCCTTTTTATAGAGGCATGTTAAAATGGCACCTTGTTTAAAGATACCACACCAAAGAACGGAGTTTTCCCAACTTTCCAAGGCGATCTTTGCTTTCCTGTAAGAGGGGATGCAACGAAGAGGACCAGAAAGTTGAAGAGAGCCCCAGACACTCTGCAGGGATCCTGGCAGCCAAAGGCTGTGCCTTCCCGCTGGCAGGGAGGAAAAGCAGAGAGAGGCAGCAGGGAACTGGCTGGGCTGGTTCCCCATGCTGCCCTCGGCAGCAGACACCTCTGGCTCCTCAGCGAGCAGAGCTGACTCACACAGCCCAGCCAGAGAGCAGGACAGGCCTGTGCCAGCCACCTCCCTGACCCTGGGCACACAGCTGCTGCTCCAGGCCACCCTGGCCCTGGGCACTCAGTGTCCCTGAACCCGGGCACACTGCTGCTCCAGGCCACC
>VWYP01026232.1:91276-135910 GCA_013400435.1 Pycnonotus jocosus | reverse complement strand
GCGGTGAGTGTCCGAGCGCGGCGGGGCGAGCGCCGTGCGGGTGGATGGAGCAGCCGGTTGCCCCTGATGGCCGGACGTGCCCGTCCCGCGGTGTCCGCCGCCTCCTGCCCCG
This sequence comes from Pycnonotus jocosus, assembly GCA_013400435.1. NCBI lineage: Eukaryota > Metazoa > Chordata > Aves > Passeriformes > Pycnonotidae > Pycnonotus > Pycnonotus jocosus. The sequence goes on along the minus strand of VWYP01026232.1, from coordinate 135,798 downwards.
CCGGAGGAGCCGGCGCGGGGCGGGGAGCGGCCCGGAGCTGCGGGCTTGGCCGAGCCTCAGAAGCGGAGCTGTGCCCGAAAGCCTGTGCCACGTGCTCCGGGATGGCCCTGCTTGGGCGCGGAGCCTGCCCCGGCTCACCGGCTGTGCTCCGTCCCGCCCGCCGCTCCCGGGAGCCCGTGACCCGCGCTGTCCTGGGGCCGGCAGCACGCACAGCCCGCGGCGCTGCTCTGACCTCACGGACTAAGGCCGGGTGTTTGGGAAAGACGGGAAAACTCTTCCCATAGTGGTTCAACATCCCACCGTTTTAATCTTCCAGTGGCAGCCGAGCTCTCTTGATGGCATGTGAGGAATCATAGGTGAAGAAAAGCCAGCATGCCTAAAATTGCTGTAAAACATTTCAATAGGGGTGTGTTAACATGCTTGATGAACTTTTTGCATCTCATGCCTGTCCTGAACTCACCGTCTCGGGGGTCTGACTGGGGCCATTCCTCTCCTTGCAGCCTCCCAAACAGACTGTCCCAGTGGGTCCCAGGTGTGACGGGCTTTCCATTTACTTATTCCTTTCCTTCCACTCTCCCGATCAACACTCTCCACTTCATTGAATGAAAGGGCTAAGAGGAGCCAAAACCAAATGGCCACTTGAATCAGCAGCTCTTGCTGTTTCAAGAGGTTGTTTTATTCACCCTCTTCCCCTGTTGTATTGATGCAGATGGTGTAGAAAGCCTGCTGTAAAGGAACATGAGAAAAGTATCCACATTGTAACTTGTGCCTGTTTTCCATTCAGCTCAGGGGGGTTTTTTTCCGTTTAGTGTTTGATGGGATGGATCATAGTTTTATTTTAGGCATAAGGTCACACGAACTGGTGATGTGGTTTAATTGGTGCTAATGCTGCAGGTAGAACCATGTCCTTCATTAGCCTCTGCTTAGGAGGGAACTGCAGGTAATAAGTAGGAGGCAGCTGAACATGGAGAGTCACCTTTAAACTCATACAGTCCCTTCTCTGAATTTCCCACTTGGAATGTAATCTGCTACATGGAAACCATGTAGGCTGTTGGTAGGATATTTAACCTCTGAGGGTTTTGTTGCTCTTTGTATAATTATTTGTATATTGAATAATGCATTAGGAACTTCTACATTATGGTGATATCCACATGGAAAACACTTGGCAGCTCTAAACAGGAGTCTTGAGTCCTCACTGCTCTGAAAAATCTCGTGATTCATACCATGTGAACTACACCTAAAATATTACCAAAACAGAATGGTGGTCTCTGTCTAGGAAATGGGGGACAGGAGCTGAGGGGAATAACAGTAGAAACTTGGTAACATAAAAAGTAACAAGTGTGAAATAAAATAAGTGGGAGGAGGGTCAAATGAGAGTAGAGAGCTGGAGTAAAGGAAAGGTGAAATGTGAAATAACTAGGTCTAGAATAAAGGGAGGAGAAAGTGCAGGATGTGTGAGAACTGTGACCTTCATTAGCTGCAAGGTTGCTTCTACCAGAGATGTACTAGATTAATTAAATTAGCTTCAAATCAGTCTCAACTGTTTTTCACCTGTAATTTGGGTGTTATTATGCTGCTTGGCTTTCACAGATAGCAGCTTTTGGGAGAGGAGGAAGCTTGCTTGTCCTCCAGGGAATGGAGCTGTTCCTGGCTGTCGCTGTGGGGGCTGTGGCAGGCACAGGCTGTGGGCAGGATGCAGGAGGTGGCACGATGCCAGCCCCAGGCCTGCCCGGGTCTGGGTGCTCCCAGGGCATCAGGAACAGGCTGTCCTGGTGCCTGCATCCCTGCAGAGCCAGGCATTGCAAGGTCTGGCTGGGCTTCAGGGTTTCCCATTGGGGTGAGGTGGGAAAGGGTCAGAAATACTGCTGGGAAGGAGAAAGGCATCTTGAGTGGGTTTGTTTTGGCACAAAAGAAGTAGAAAGATTTGAAAGTAACATTTTGAAGTCCTGTCAGATTTGGCAATACATTGAATGACTGTCAGTGAGGAAAAGCTCTTTCATTCTGTCTGGTGTTATTCATACCCTCATATCTGGTTTGTTTTGGCACCCTGGGCAGCCAATACATTATCTAATTGGCTGCTGTGTGGCCCAGTGCAGCAATCCTGTCCAACACAGGCTGTGGAAAGGCACTCCATTTCAACTTTTCAGTGCAAAGGGCTGCATGGAGGGGGATTCTTTGATTTCTTATTCCATTAGCTGATAGTGGCCTTTGTCAAATATACATTTAAAATCTTATATAATTTTTAGAATCAGCCACAAACAAGTACAGTTTCTTTTTATTCACCTTCTTCTGGATGTGACTTGCAAGTAAGATGGTCGGTATCATTCTCCTTTGGAAAGCCAGGATTCCAGTATGTTTGCAATTTGTAGCAGGCTAGTCTCATGTTTTCCTTTGGAGCCCTACTGATTTCTCTTGAGCCTTAAATCTGACCCCTTAACCTGCCTGTGCTCATCTTCCAGTGGTTCAGATGGCAATGTTGTTAGCAGGTATTTGCTAGTTCTTTTGCTGCTGTTGTGCTTCTTCAGCCTTTCCAGTCATTAATATGTTTTTCTGCTTTGTTTAATCTATTCTGAAATTAATCCCTAATTGAGTCTTCTTTTATATGTATATGTATATTCCACAGATGTTCACAACCCTTGCAGAACATTGACATGCCTATATTTTAATTTTAGTGATAAGTATCAGTCACAAAAACAGTGTTGCTTTGTTTCTTGGTGGTTTGTTTTGGTTTGGGATTTTTTTTCTGCTTTTTGTTTTGTTTTTGTGAATTTGGTTGCTTTGGTTTTGGGGGGTTATTTGGGAGGGCTGGGGATGTGGTTTGGTTTCTTCTAGAAAGAAGAAGCCAAGGTAGCTATCTAATGCTACCCACTTTAACTGTAATCTCTTCCAGATACTGAAATTATGAAGGTTTGGGGGGAAAAATGTCTGGAGAAGAGAGTTATGCTCATGGCAGGCTAACACGACACATGAGCAGCTGTTTAGTGCTCACACGGGGAATTATTTAGATGTGTGGGTTTTTTCCTCTTATTAAAACCTACAATTTGATTTCAAAAGTTACTTCAAGCCATCGTATTGATGTCACAGCAACTCAGTCAATCACAATACAAATGATTTTGAGTAACTTTGAAACTGTAATTTCATTTGGTATAGAAAGCACTAAATGTTCTCCTGGTTTTAATTGTTTAACTGGGGAGGTAAGGCACCTAACAGGTCTGAGGAAAGTGGTGGGCTGGCATTTTGCTTTTTCAGTGAGGGCTTTTATAGAAACACTGTTTCAGACAGCACCATTCAAAATTACTGTGCTGCTGTGGATACACATTACTCTTTCCCTGTGCTGAAACAAAATATTGAGGAAAAGTACTGGATACTGACAGGTTTCTTGCACTTTCTTTTCTTCTTGCATGCTTTGAAGCATCAGGTAGGAGTATTTGATTGTAGATGGTGCAGAATGCTCAGCATGAGCAGCAGCCTTCACTGCAGAGCCCTGTGCTCTGCCTCAGCCCAGCTGCCATGGGAAGGACAGGGATGCCCTGGAATGAGCTCTGTCTCCAGCTTTCCCAGGGACCCTGCAGCCGTGCTGGGAACTGCATTGCAGACCTGATCCAGCTTCCCAGGAATCTCCCTGGCACAGATGCCCTTGTCTTTTCAGGTGGATCAGTTTTACTGAGCAGTTCCTGCCTGTATTGCCTGCACCAAGGAATGTGCCAGCAGCTGTGTACAGCAGGAGTGGGAAAGGTTCTGCCCTGGGTACCTGTTTCAGCAAAGTGGAGGAGCTTTGAGGAACAACAGCTTGCTGACCTGTAGTGAAAGCTCAATAACCTTTTCTTAGCAAGCCCCACGAATCCTGTCCCAATAAATTGTTCCAGCTGGCAGTGGGTCCCAGGAGTGGGGTGAGGGTGTTGTGTTTGGGGCAGCAGGAGAGGGGATGTCCTGAAGTGAGCTGTGCTGCTGAAGCCAGCTAAAGGTGAAATCAGCTTTCAGCATGTGTGGCCCTGTAAGTCAGGGTTCCTCTTGAACATTGCAGCAGCTGGAAACAAGCAGGCAGCTTGGCAACAGCCAGGTGGATGATTTGGAGAAAAGATGGCAGGAAACGCTGAGTGAGGTGTCCAGTAAAGACAAGGTAATCAGCAGTTGGTGTGTTCTGTGGGTTTTCAGGTCCTAAACTTGTGATTGTTGTGTAAACAACCTTAAAAAACCCCCCAACAACCAAAGCCTATAACAACTCCCTCCAGAGCCTACAAAGAAATAAAAAACCCCTCACCACCCCAGCTCTGGGCAATGCAGGTACTTATATCTGCTCAAGGACAGGGGAGGGTCTGCTAAAATCCTTTGCAGTTTCTACCAACTGCTACAGTTGCTGAACAAAATATTACCCATCTTCTTACTAGTTTGTATATGAGGCTGGAAAAAATGTTCAACAATCAACCAACTTGTAATCTTTCTTACCAGACCAGGGATACAGAATGTCAGACTGAAATCTAGAGGTACTTCTGAGTAAGGAGGCAACAAAGAAAATGTATATGCAGGGAGATTATTTGATTCATGTTTATGGTCTGTACATTTCTAATGGCTGTGACTGAGAGGCCCCAGACAAGGATGAGTTGCTTTTTGTAGTAGGATATCAGACAGCATTATGCAATATTTTAAAGTGAAGTTGTGCCAAATGCTTCCCTGCACATAACTCTGGGAATTTGGCCTAGCAGAATTGGCAAAAGCTGTACAAAATGATACTGATGCTCCTGACAAAATAAGCTGCAGTGGCTCCTAAATCATATGAATTATCTGTCCCTCTGGCTTGTCTCTCTTAGGCTGCAGACAAACGTTCTGCTCTGACTCCCACTCCACTGCTCAGACAAAAATCATCTGGGCTGGCTGAAAGGACAGTGACAGAGTAGTTGGTGCCAGCTCTACCTCTCAGGGTCCCTCAGGGTCCTGTGCCCCGTGGGTTTGCCCTGGCTGTGTCCCCTGAGCTCGGGGTGGGCAGTGACCCGGGGCAGGTGAGGTGCAGAATTACCTGAGGTGTAACCACAGGTGTGCAAATGGCTGCAATTCCACACGGCCACAGCTTCCCCTCGGTCAAACAGGGAAAAGTGTCTTGGCTTAAGGAGAAGTTGGGCTCATTCAGACAGTCATATGTTCTTGAAGCACTGGTAAACTGTTCTGCCAACAACATAAACTAAGGCAGCTGACTCCTGCCTGCAGTTCATTAGGAAATGCGTGCAGAAACTGGTCTGTCAGCAGAGCTCTGAGGAACAGGCCTCCAGCAGTGGGGCAGGGAACCCTTCCATACACATTGGGGGTTGTTAAGTCAAAAACATCAGGAACAAAGCTAGCATGAAAATGGGGTAGGAGGAAACGCTTTCTTTAAAAATGCTGCACAGAAAGCAACAGAAGCAAGTGCAAAAGGTAAGGACAATTTAAAATTGCCTTTTTAATTCCTTAAATAAGGAACTTGAGTCCTGTTTCCCTTCCTACCTTGACAAAATCTGAGATCTAGCTAGATATAGAAAATAAAGCTATCATGACTCAGACTGTGTTTTCCAATTGTGCATTTTGCAGCAATGGAAATGAAATCACATTTGTTGGTTTATCTGAAGAGCAATGGGGCTCTGTTTTAACAACTGGAATCCAGATATGTTGCACAGATTTTTTTAAGTCCAGTCTTCAGTAGGTTTTTGTTTTTTTTCTTTTAAAGTGACTCAATGACTTCGACCTGCTCTGAGCTTCTTTAACTGTCTTCCATTGAACTTCTGCTACTACTTAGTATTGACTGTTTCAGTATCTGATGGTCTGGTACATGTGGTGCTTCTTGCAGAACACATTGTTCTGCTGCAGCTCCTTTTGAGGTCTGGCTCCTTAACTAACCCTGCCTGTAAAATTGCATCCTATTCCACTGGCCTAGGGTGTTATACATGGGATCTGTCTCTGAAATTCCTGTGGTACAGTGCAAATCCTGCCTCTTGGTAAGCAGTGCAAAGCCTAGGCATTTTGTTGTATTGCAGGGAATGTTGATTCTCTGCAGTTTTGTGTTACAGCATCTTTGCTTCTGTTGTGCTAAGTGAATTCTGTAGATTGAAGTGTTTTTTCTGATGGATGCAGGGCAGCAGAGGGGTGAACTCCTCCCTGCACCATTCCAAACAAGCCTTTGCACACAGCCTGGCCTATAGCAGGTATGCTTTACAGGCCAGGCAGCCACAGGTCGATTTAACTAAACATTTATTATTTCTTAAGTGATGGAGAAAATTGTAGGGTCCTATAATGGATAACTTGGTCTCACATCTTCCAATTATTCTTTTGTATATTCCAGCATATAGTTTAGTTTTCTAGCTTTTGTTGTTCATGGAGGTAATAAATAGAAATCTAGATAGAACATTAATGAAAACAACATATGACAAAGTTCTGCAAATCTCTTGCATTACAGAAGTCTGTAAATGATTCTGCCTCAGAATTTTCACCTTTAGCTCAGCAGAGCTGGGGTTTGTCCAGCCACGTGCCAGGAATTGCCCAAAGGAGCTGTGGCTGTCCCAGGCCAGGCTGGACAGGGCTTGGAGCAGCCTGGGACAGTGGAGGTGTCCCTGCCCAGGGCAGGGGGTGAAGCTGGATGAGCTTGAAGCTCCAGCCCCAAATGCTCTGTGATTAACTGCTCAAAGCATCAGAGCATTTTCCCATTTCATTCTCTTTCATCTAAACCTTGCCATTGCCAGGTGTGCTGGCTGCAGCAGGCCAGCTGTGTTTGGTCACTGAACATGAATTGTGCACGTTTTGTTTGAAACAAAACTACAGAAAACGCCACCTGACTCACTTGATCCAAGGTGATGTGAGTGACTTCATTTCCTACTCTTTTTATGTCAACTTATCAACTTCTAAAACATTTACTTCTCTTTTTTATCTACTTGTTTCAATGTTTCTTCTAAGTCTTCTTAAAGTTTATTTCCTCTTGGATTTTCTAAGAATATTCCAAGAATGAAGGGGGAATAGAATTCCCTTGTTCCCTGCCCCTGCAGTGTGACAGAGCAGTCCATGAAGCTGATTGTTTTAAGTGTTACTCAAATTGATCTTCCTACTTTGGATTAAGTTTTACTTAATGAGGAAGTAATGAGATTATCATAGACAAAAAGGACTATGTCTCTTTTGGGAACATACCATTTCTGAGACTTGACTTTATTTCAAAGAGAGCGATAATTTTTTCTTTAGGCAAATGTAAATTTAAATTACAATCAAACAATGGGATTTTTCTAGCAACTGTTTTGACACCGAATGATAGAAGTATTATACTGTGTATTTTCTTCCTGGGGAAAGGATTGACTGCTGCAAGATTAACATGTTCTGGATGGGTGCCATTTTCAATAGTTAGTTCAACTAGAAGAGAAAGGATCTGATTAAGGGATCAAGCTCATTATTTGGTTGTTGTTTGTACTCCATGCCCTACAATGGGAGTGAATCTTTTCCTCTTTTCCCTGACAATAATTAGGAGCAGAGGGTTCAACAACTGCATATTAATATTCCTTTTCTTTAAATGAAAACATGCAGTAGCTAAGCAATTAACATTTCCATTAAGATTTAAAATATTTTAAAAAGCCTTCCACAAAATATTCAAGACATACCCAGACATTCAAAACAGAGCACTGAGAATAAGGGACTTCTGGGTTTGGGGATTTTTTCTGAGCTCATATTGTTTAGGAACATCTGCTCTAATGTATCATCCAAGTGCCTGGTGATGCTGTGTTCCAAGTTCTCAGTCAGTCTGTGGTTCAGCTCTGGTTTTTAGTGGTGTACCCCCAGTAGCACCTTAGGTGAGGCATGGAGAGGATTGTAACAGCTGCTGTCACAGGAATCTGTGTCCTTCACCCACACAAACCTGGAATACCTGCTGCACTGTCACTGCTGAGGCCATTAAAGTGTGCTTTGTGAAGACTTGATTCATCATATTGATTAGTATATTTAATAATGTGAGTGATTTAATACATGCACAGGGAATTATGTTTCAAAAGGCGTGTCTGGTGGTTAAGCACTGTGCCTCCCTGCCAGAAATCCATCTGCCCTTCACTTGAGGAGCAGCACTTTAGCTGGGAGGAAAAAATGGCCCTGATGACCCAGATCTGCAAGGAGTGATGTATGCAAACAACTTGTTGAATCGAGACAGTGGAATTAGGCTCTTTTAAAATCACTGGTTAAACCCACTGGGAGCACTCCCTTGTGGAACTGGGGCCTGAACTGGACCTGACTCATCCCCAGGAGCAGTCTGTGGCAGGCACCAGGCTTTGCTTCCTCCAGGAATGCTGACTGACTCTGGGGACTTTAATTTCTATTCAAATGAAAGGAAGGAGGATCTTGCCTCAATACTGGCTGTTCCTGTATTAAGAATAAACATAGGTCATATACCTCAGACACCATCAAGGGCTTACAGTAAGAATGCACTGAAGAGTTTGGTTGAGTTGGAGATGAAATCTTTTAAAAGATCACATTTTTATTGCCTAAAAGAGTTCAGTGAATAGGGAAATACTAAATTGTCAAAGGAGCAGAAAAAGAGAATTGATAAACCTTGTTCTTTTTGCTGCTGCTAAAAGATTTAGCTGTGGTTGGCTGTAGGCAGAGCTGACTTGGCATTCTTGGGGGACAGATTTCTATGTGCAGGGACTTCTGCTTGGTGGCTGGTTGATCTTTTGCACTTTTTCTTTCTAAGATGCATCAAGACTCCCAGCCTAGAGTCTGCAATGAAGTTTGAGGAAAGCTTTGAGGCAGGGTATTGGAATTTGGGCTTAGATGGACTCTTATAGTGTTGGAGAGGTTTCTAGATAGATCTGCATTAAAGCAGAAATAAATTTACCTGGCTTAGTACATTTGCTGGTTACTGAAGATAAAATGCAGGTTTAAATGGATCTTGTCCTTTTCCAAAACCATCTTAGCATTCACTTTCAGCATTTTAGTGATTATGTTGAATAACAGAAAATAATACCTGTGAAAGGCTGAGATCAAATACAAATGTATGATGTCATTGTGGAAGAGAGAAATGGGTTGGCTAGAAGGGAATAAAGATTTGGTTCATCAAATACAGTAGCTCTAAATTTACAGAAAAGGGCCAGTAATTTTTTTTTTGCCTCAGTTCTGTTCTCTACAAGAGATGTATTCTCTTGGTTTCTTTTGAAAGGAGGTGAAGCTAAGGCCAATATGTGTGAAGTTTTGTTCAAATACTGACATTAACCCAAAAACACCTCAGTAGAAAGAAGATATTAACAATTTGCCAAATGAATAAATAAATAACCCAGAGGGGTAGCTCTGCTGCTGCTAATCTTGCTAGTGCCCATAGTTATTTTCCAAAAGGACAGCGTGTCTTGTGTTAGAAGCTTGTCATTTAGAGCTGGCCAGATGGGCCCAGATTAGGATGATAGTTCCCCAAATGTGTAACACGGGAGGATGACGCTGGCGCGGCAGCTGCGCAGGGAGCCGTAATGAAAGGGTTTAATAGACAGAAGTGCCCGTGATGGATCCAATCTTCTTAGAGCTTTTCAGTACTCCCAATTTTCCATCAATGTTATTTTTGCCTTCATTATGTGGTGTACGTGAGAGGCACTGTAGTGGTCCCTTCCCAAGTTTCTCAGTAAGGCAGTGCTCAGATGGACAGAAACAAAAAAAAGCAGGAGAAAGACTGTGACATTCTAGAGCAGAGGGCTGGATGCAGAATGGCAAGCAGCTCACAGGAAAGTGCACTGTAAACTGTCTTCAGTTGCAGTCTCACCTTTTAATTTCACTGACAATAGCTCTCTGTCAGAGTATCCTCTTTACATTTCTTCTGCTGCTCTTCCTCCCCACCTCCCTGTTGCACTGTGCCATCCTTGGAATTTGTAGGGATAAACTAGTTCATCTCACTAGAACAGTGAGGAAATAAGTCCCCAAATGAATAAATTTTGCTGCTCTACTTTTTGCTGTGTTGTTGCTTGTTGTGGGACCAGGAAAATGTCAAAGGTATGACAAAGAGATGGAATTCTCTGTGTGTGAAATTTTGGCACCGTCTGGCTGGGTTCGAGGGAGAGGGTTCATGGGGAGCCTGCTGGACATGACCTTCCCTTGCTGCTGTGACTCAGCTGTTGATTCAGTTCAGCTGAAACACCTCAGGTGGGTCTGTTGCTTTTATTTCCATGCAAGACCTGGGATGACACCAATGCTTAATTGAAAGTAAGGGGTTTGACACATAAAAGACATTTTTTTCCTGTGTTGTGTAACTCACTGCATCTGAAGCATCCTGTCTGAGCCATGATGATGTGAGTGCTTGGTACATGCTGCTCTCCAAGAGCTGAGCCATTGCTGTCTGAACAACTGACCTGGTTTCACAGGTGTTACCCCAGACGGGGTTAAAGGGACCTAGGCAGTCTCCAGATAAAAGAAGAGTGATCTTTTCAGGCTTAATTTCTGTAAAGCAAAGAACACCTCAAAACCTGATCTTACATTTGGATCAGGGACTCATATTTTGAAAAGCACAAAGCAAAGAATAGATGAGCTATGTCACAGCATTACAGATTCATCAAGGAAATAGTATTTTGTTTTCTTGGCTGTTAAATGGTATGAGGCACACAAAATCTCCTAAAGTGAAAGATAAGCTTGAGGAATTTCTGTATAAATTGCATTTTTAGTGAGATGTACCTCTTCTCAGAAAACAATAGATATTTTTGAAAGTGTTTTTAGATTGCATCCATGATGTTGGTATTCTCAAAACATATGTTTGTTTCTCGACAGGTATAAAAAATACATAAGAAATAAAAATGGGTGAACTGGACCATGCAACATTGTTTTCAGATCAAAGGATTAGTAGTGGAGGTATGTATGCCATCCTGTTTAATGGTTTACTCAACAGTTTATGGAACACTCTGCAACTGATAGCCTCATATAGGAGCTGCTTTAGCACTCTGGTTATGGTTTAGGTTGGAAGGGACCTTAAAGCCCACCCAGTCCTATCCTGCCATGGCAGGGACACCTTCCACTGTCCCAGGCTGCTCCAAGCCCCAGTGTCCAGCCTGGCTTGGGACACTGCCAGGGATCCAGGGGCAGCCACAGCTGCTCTGGGCCCCCTGTGCCAGGGCCTCACCTCCCTCCCAGGAACAATTCCTCCTGTATTTCTGTCTTGTCTGTACCCACGCTCACAGGAACAATTCCTCCTATAGCTCTGTCCTGTCTGTACCCAACAATTCCTCCTGTAGTTCTGTCCTGTCTGTACCCACCCTCACAGGAACAATTCCTCCTGTATTTCTGTCTTGTCTGTACCCACGCTCACAGGAACAATTCCTCCTGTAGCTCTGTCCTGTCTGTACCCACCCTCCTTTCGGGTTGCAGCTGTTGCCCCCCATGCTGTCACTCGCAGATCCTGATACAAAGCCTTTCTGTTTCTCATAAAAGCCCCCATTACACCTCGAGGGGCTGCAGTCAAGTTTCCCTGGGGTCTCCTCTGTCCAATGATCCCACCTCTCAGCCTGTCTCCACAGGAGGGATGTCCCAGCCCTCTGAGCATTTCCATGGTCTCTGGGGGAGGTTTCTGTGCCCCTTGCTGGAGTTGTTCTCTCAGGTGCAGAGGGGCAGGAGCTCCCCTGGCACTGGCCACACTGCCCCTGCTGCAGGCCAAGCTCAGGCTGACTCTCTGGGCTCCAGGGGCACCTCCCCACTTCCTGCCCAGCTCTCTGCCCACAGCATTCCCAAGCTGCTCTCCCCAGTCTCTGCCTGTCCCGGGGCACTGCTTGGAAGGGGCACTTGGAGAAATCCTTCCCCAGGGAGGCACTCGCTGAGTGTTGCCAGGCTTTGTGCTGGCATGGAGCAAATGAAAATCCTGGGGAAGGCCTGAAGGAGGATCGTGGGATGGCTCTGTAGGATTTATTTTATCTTTTACCCCTCTGTAAAACCATGTCAGGCACAGCCATGGGCTTAGTGGGGAATGCAGAAACACAATACCAATTTCATTACTAAAGAGAGTTAAAGCAGAGGTTGTAAGGAGATGCACGTTCCTTATCCCTGTGAGCCTCCTAGCTTAGGTAGAATGACTGAGTGCATGAGGGCAAGAGTTCAGGTAGTTCATTTACAATTGTAATTGTACCTCCAGTTTAGAAAATTGTACCTTTTAGAAAAAAACTACTCCTGTTGCTCAACCCAGAGGTTGCAATAAACATTGAGGCAGTTTTCCTATCAGTGCAAGAAGGAGGCGTTTATTGAAACTTAGGTATTTCTGTATTAAAGTAATTACAATACCTGTAAATGCAGTTTAAAATGAATTAATAATTAAATTCACATGTACACTATACTTTTCAAATCAACTTTTTGTAAACAGACAACTGGTTACTGTTTCTTATATAATTTCTACTGGTTTATGTTTGTTTCAAATTGTCATTCACTAACAATATTGTGTGAGAACTTGTAGTGTTCAAAACATTGGTTCTCATTTCTATCTGTGAAGCTTTCATTTTATGCCTCTCACTTCAATTATTACTGAAGAATTTGAAATGACCTTGTGTTTTATATGATAACTAGACAATCTGGTGGTTCCTGCAAGAAATGCTCTTTGCAGCCAGAAGTACAAACCTGTTGACTATGAACATCTGTATGAACTCACTACAGAGGCAAAAATGGCCTCTGCACAAATTCAGTTAAAGGTATGATTTTTGTTTCATTTGTAATGTGGATGCATATTTCTTGTCCCTGCCCCAAGGAATCTGAGAATGAATGGGGATCACAAATTTCTGTAACAGCGTTCGGCCAGAGCAGGTCAAATATGAAAGTTTATCATAGCTATACTGTGATTTGGATGTGTTAATGTCAATGTGTGGACTTTCTTCAGAGCAGGGATGCAAAATATGTGTGGATTCTACTTCCTCAAAGACAGGAAGAATTAGTATTTTACTGCCTTGAGGAAATTTACCCAAACTTATTACACAATCCTCGGGCAATGAAGAATTTTTGGGATTAAATGGGAAGGGAAAGCTGATCCAGAAAAAAAAGCCAAACAAAAAGATATGAAGTGAGGATTTCCAAAAGTCAAGTGGAGGTAGATCTTAAAAAGAAGATTAAAAGTTTTTAATAGCCATGAAATGTAAATATAGAGCAGACAGAAAGGTATAAATTGGTGCAGAGCATCTCAGGGGGTAAAGACAAGAGGAGCCTTATTAAATACTAGAGAAGGATGACAGTGAATGAGAGAAAAAATTACATACTTTCTTTATAATATTGCTTCCTTAAGTGCATGTAAGTATCATATTTCAAAAATTCAGACAGATATTTCTTCATGGATTGGCAATAAAAAATTCTACTGAATTCATTCAAGCTTCCCCCCCACCCTCCCACCTTCTCAAGTGTTTTCCAACTGAGTAGGTAGTAAAATATACGTGGTGAAAGCTCCAGAGAAACTAGTATGTTTTCCACCTACTACTTTTTGTTGCTGATTCAAGCCATTCAGCTTTTGGAGAGCTGGGTTACCCTTCCTTTGAGGTAGAACCAAAGAAAGAAATGGTAAATCAGTTGCTGACTGCTTAAGAATTAAAAAGACAGTACAACAGGGAAAAAAAGGTAATATTGCAGCAGTTATACGTAAATGTTGCTGTTGCTATAAAATAATTTCAAGAGCATGTTAAACTTTACAGACAAAATTTGTTTCATTTAATTTTAGAATTGGTTTGAAGATGTAACTATTTTCAAATTGCTTTAAATACAGTATTCTGTTTGCTTAAGTCTGATTTCATGTAAGAGTTTTCATATTGTAACAAGAGAAAGAAGTAACAGTAACACATTTCATGAAATAGAGGAGATCAAGAGGAAACTATAAGTAACTTTTAAAATGTGAAAATATGTAAACAGTAGAAGTGAGACAGCATCTTTGATTCAAAAGTGCTGTAACACAGTGATTGAAAGCATGGAGCAGGTGTGTTCAAGCTCCAGGACAGGCCCAGGTGCGGCCCCTGCAAACACCTTGTGTCCCATGCAGAGGCACACAATGTCCCCACTGCCCCTATCGCAGCTCCTCACCCCAAAAACATCCCTAAGGAAGGTTTGGTGCCCAGCCATGTTCCAGCTGGGGTTCTTCCTTGTGTGACTGCTGGGCACCAGGTCTATTCATTCACCTGGGGTACTGAACCAGGTATATTCACCTGGGGTACCATACCAGGTGTATTTATTCACCTGGTACTGAACCTGGTATATTCATTCACCTGGTACTGAAGCAGGTATATTAACCAAGGGTACTGAACCAGGTGTATTCATTCACCTGGGGTACTGAACCAGGTATATTCACCTGGCACTGAGCTCAGATCCATCTGATGTGTTTTCTCCTCTGAAGGAGGATTTTAGCTTTGTTGCTGGGTGCTGAGGGACTGACTGGGGGGGTTTCAAGCCCTTTCCTGTCTGTGTGTGAGTGCAGCAAAGAGCAATCCTACACCTTTTGCTGCTCTGCTGGGGACACGTGCGTGTGTGTTTGTGTGTCTTGTCTCTGGGTGTGTGTGTGGGGAGGGTGTCCCTGGGTGTGTGTGGGTGTCTCTGGGTGTGTCTGTGGGTGTTTGCTCACTGCTCCTGTGCAGGTGAACATGGAAGGGTCGTGGTGAGTTTGTGCAGCTTTGCCCTGGGCAGGAAAGTTGCAGGTTGTTTCCACCTGAACCAAATGGAATCCCAGCGTTTTGGACTCAGAACATCATTCCTTTGCTGAACTAGATGTGGAGTGAGATCTTTATTAATTTCTCCCTGCTATGAACTAAACCAAGACTTTCCCATATGTTTTTCTTGCCTTGCTGCCGTTTTGCCATAGGACAATGTATCACATCGAGGGGGAACTGGGGAGGGGGAGAAAAGAGTCTGAGCATGAGCTGAGGGAGCTGCTGGGGCTGGAGATCCAGACAGGAGTTCTGGAGGAAAGGGAGGCCAGGGCAGTGCAAAGGAGCAGTGGAAGGGAGCTTTGTCCTCAGCATGCACCGGGAGGCCAGAGCTGGTCACGGTGCAGGAGGGTGAGAGGAAAGCTCTTGTCCTGGGCAGCCTGGCAGCCCCGGGCTCCTGATGCTCTTCTCTCCATTGCTGGCTGGCCAGAGTCACCTGCCTCCACTCCAGCAGCCTTCCCTGGCGGGCTTTCCTCTGCTCTGAGCAGGAACTCCATCTGTTTCTAAAGCAGGTATTCCCATTTTATCCCAAGTGTGAGGCAATGTTCTTGTGAAGCCCTTAGACAGTCTGAGAGCCTCTCTAATTGGATAGATTTTGTAAAAAACTCCTTTTTAGTAATACATTTTTGAAATTCTTTTTCTTGACATACTTTCATTCTTTCATCTTCCTACCTGTAAGAAAGTATGTTTTTTGTTCTCCTGCTTATCTTTCCTCAACTTTCCCTCCAGGGACACAGGGATGGGAAAGAAAAGAAGAAAATGGACTGATTTTTTTTCTCTTTCTCCTCTCATTAATTGCGATTTGAAATGCAACAAGCTTATTTAATGAAAATTGGTTACATTTGAGCCCATTGTTCTTTAGAAAAACACAGTTTTCAAAAAAGCTATTGGGTACATCATTCTGTATTTTAAAGTTTCCATGTGAAAGCATTTGATAAAGCTGTTGAATATGTTCAAAACACAACCTTTAATTTTCCCTGCAGATTAAAAAAGCAGAGCAAGTTTCAAAAATTAGCAAAGAGCAAATGCTGCTGAAACAGCATCGTCAGGTGTGGTGGCAAGAGTATAAAAGGCTGAGTGAGAGCAGGTAAGAGCTGAGGAATCTGAGTGAGGGATTACTAAAGAGATTTCAGCAGACAGATTTTTTGGGCTAGCATGCTTGATTCAGGGGACATTGAGAGAAAAAGATTATAATCCCTGATGTGAAGGGATTTTAGTGTGGGGAATGAAGGTTTGTGATCCACATGGAGAGGGTCTGTGAATGAAGAGCTCACCTGAGGGCAGGAGCACAGGGGGTGTTGCTCTGAGAGCTTCTTGGAGATGTTCAGTTGATGTGCAGCATCTGAAGCCTGTCTTTGGAAGAGTAGCAGAAGTTTTCTGATGTTTTTAGTTCTTTTCCAGTCTGTCTCCAGCCCTGTGAGGTCACACAGCAGGGCACATTAACGGTGCTCTTGTCTATTGCCCTGTGCACTCAACAAGGGTTTTGTGGTTTCTTTACCACCTTTGTGTCCAAGTCCTTCACTTCATCCCTTTCCAGGCAAAGAATCCCCCTTTTATGTAATTATTGGAGTTTTTGAGGCTCATCATTCTTGCAAATGTAATGAATAAGAAATTAAAGCTTCTGCTAAATGTGTGTTCATTTCCTTCAGGCAAAAAGCTGAAGAAGAAATGAAGACTTTTCTTGATGAAGAAAGCCATAAGAGCAACTTTTTTTTTTATTTGAGGGACTTGGGTAAGAATTTGTTATTAATTTCCTAATTTTTTTTAATAGTCAACATTATCTTGATTGTTTATTTGGATTTTTAAATCCCTTTCTTGACTGGTTTAGATTTACAGAGCACAGTGGTATGTAACATTTCTTGTGTGTTTGAGAAAGCTTTATGTTTCTTACAGAGCAGAAGTTGTCCAAGGAGCGGGACACTTATCAAACAGATGCTTTAGTTCCTGTCTGGCAGCTAAAGGAGGATTTGAAACTCCAGCTGACTAAAATGCAGCACTGCCTCTCAAAAGAATCTTGTCAGAAACCTGAGATCAATTCAGCTGAGGTGTTACGGCAGGTTGGTATTTTAACTTTATTTTTACAATTTATTATCACCATATTTTTAGCATTTTCATTTATTTTTCGTTGAACTTTGAGACTATAACTGATGTGCAGAGTGTGCCATAAACCCCCCTTCTTATAACGGTGTAAATCTGCTCATCAAAACCTGTAAAAGCAGCGTAGGGCTGGAAATGTGACTCTGTTTCTAAATAAGGGTTTTGATATTGTAACAAGAGGAAGAAGTAACAGTAACATGTTTCATGAAATAGATCAAATTTATGAAGAAGCAACAGAAGGCAATTTTGGAAGGTCTCATCCTTGAAAGTGTGGCTTTGGAAAGAGAGCTTGAAGAGTACAAGGAAAATGTAAGCTTTTCCTTAGAGGTTCAAGTAGAAGTTTATTGAGGGGGTAAACACGATGCAGAGGAGTGTCCTGAGCAGCATTTCTTCATTGCAGGCATTAGTGCCCTCTTCTGAAGAGAAAAATGGGCTTTTCCTTGAGGTCCCTGCTGAGCTGCTGTCCTTGGAATGCCCCTGCCCTGACCTGAAGGCCGTGGTGGTGCAGGAGTACCAGGAGCTGGCCAGAGGCTACTGGGCAAGGCTTCAGGAGGTGGATCAGCAGCTGGAGGCTCTGTCCAGGTACTGCCACATCTCTGCACAGCTCTTTGGGGGTGAAATGTGTCCTGCAGTGTGCTTTGAGAGCTGTGGGTGCTGTGGCTGGCCTTGCCCCTCGGGCTGATCCTGTTCTGTGCAGGGCAGGGATTGCCCAGCCCTGGGCTTGGCCAGTGGCTGCTCACACAGCTGAGAGGAAATCAGTCCTGGCAAGAGCCATCAGCTGAAATGATGAACTGCATGTTTGGTGGATTGAGGAACCAACAATCTGGTGTGCTGCAAATGTCCTTTTCATGTGCTCTTGCAGGAATGGAAATTCTGTACAATAAATAGCAGGACTATGACAGAAAGGTGCAGTCCTTCCAAGACACACATCCAGTGCTTTTATCCATAAAGCAGATTAAAAGGTCCAATCTTTTCACAAATTTTGGATGGCTGCAGTAATTATCTTCACAAAGAGATGTAAAAGATGTATACAGCTTTGATTCAGATAACCAAAAGGAGGAGAGATTTTTCTGTAAATGAAAATGTTTATTGAAAGAGCAGTATTCATAATGATCTAGAAATGTAATAAACCTGTATATTAATAATAGAAAGCTTAGCCTTTCTGCTGGGGCTGCCTGGAGTCCAGGAGATACTGAGTTGCAGACACTGGATGGCCTTTGACTTCTTTTTGGCATCTCCTGATATTCCTTTGGATGGCTTCAGGTTGCCAAAAGACTGAGAAAGGGTAAGCCAGTGGAATGGCTTGAAACCTGGGCAGGAGAAACTGGGGAGAACAGGAAGGTCCCTGAATTTCTTTGGTGAAACAATCACATGTTGCTTCCAAATCTGTTTTCTGTATACACACACAGTGCAGTGTTTGTTCTGTCCCTGCTGTTGAATGAGCTTGGTACTCTGGAAAATGCTAAAGATGCTGGGTGCCATAGAAAGGGATGTTATCATCTACTTATGATTAGTACAGATTGTACAAATATTCTGTATGTTCTTCTGGTGTTACCTGAAACCTGTGTATTATTACTGGAGCATCCTTGCTGTTAGAATAAGATACTTATTGAAAATTGTTTTGATTTATCCTGTATTTATAGCATGTATGAAGCCACAAATGGCAAATTTAAGCAGTTGTTTTGCTGCTCTCTCAGATATTTTGTTATAGTTTCTCTTACAGAAGTTTTAACAACCTCAATGAGAAAACCTGTGACAAATGCTAAATCACTAAATATGTACAAAGTCTTTCTAGTGGTTTCAATCAAAATTGTGTCAAAGTTTATGATCAAAACCATTTTGGTGAAAATGCACAAATTAAAATCCTTGATTCACACAGCATGTGTGCTACTGAATAATAGACAGACCTGGATATAGACAACATGATTTCTGAAAATGGTTGAAAAATCTGCTGTAGTATTTTCACTGAATATAGGCCAGGTGTGAGTTTAGGTCTGGAGCTAGCTAATTTTGCACCAATAATTAAATAATATTGGGACTTAAAGTGCCAATCTTTGTAATGGAAAGAAAATCAGTGTAGCCTGAGCACATGTGCAGTGGCCCTTTGAAGGAAGCAGGTTGTGATCTCTAGGTGGGAAAGTCACAGTGGATGTAGCTGGGGGACAGGCTGCTGATGTTGGGACAGGAATCTGCTGGGGGCTGTAAGAGGCTGCAGGGCCACAGATCCAGTTTGGGTCTCTTTGCAAATGGAGGGAACCATAAATGAACCATCAGCAATCATCTCAGGCATTTTATTTAAAACTAGACCTTGGGGACTTTTATTTGCCTTCTGGTCTCCAAATCTTTACTGTATTGTTCATTTATGTTCCAATGATTTTATCCACAACAGCATTAAAAATGAGTTTTCAATTTTAAAAAAAGAAGACTTTGTTCTTCTAGCATTGCTTGCTTCCAAGATGCAGGTCTGTAAAAGACTCAACTCACTTCTTACATTTATATTGGCTAATTTGCATGGAGATATTGTGAGTTTGCAAAGACGCAGCCTCATGATTGAAGTATTCTATAATTCATCATGTTAACTGTGATCCAAGGCACAGATAATGCTGTCAGAAATGGAGTGACAGCTCCTTGACCTCGGTGTATCCCCTGTGCTCTACTGATTAACACAGCCTTAACGAAGCCTCTGCAGTTACTGTCATTGCTCTGTACCCAGAAAGAGAAAACATCCTCCTGCAAGACATTTTTTTTCCTTATTTTTGTGATTTGAGAAGTTGCTCAGTAGCACAAGGTTCTATGATAACATGATAACGCTGTCACTTCAGCTAGGTCACTCAGCCACTTCACTTCCTCTGTCATCATATGTTGAATGCACAGTAAAGGAGCTTTCAGTTAATACTATTCTGGCATTGCACAGTCCATTTTCTAACAGTTCAGACTGTCTGGAAGAGTGAATTTGGAAAATGTACACAGAACATTCAAAAAAGAAACTTTAGAATAAGATAATGTTCTGCTCTGGTCTCTTCTGGGTGATTTTCATTCACACTAGAATGCACATTGCAGTAGTCATTGCTTTTAGAAATGGAAGAAGAGCTTCAGGGTTTTTTCAAGCTTTATACAGGATTATAATGTTTTATAATCTGTTTTAATTTTTTTTTTGATGTTGCTAAAACACAAATTTTTGTGTTTGGAAAATACCCAGGTCCTGAGCTATGCCACAAATTGTGGACTTGGACTGATGTGTGTTGGAATGATTCTCTGAGCACTACTGTATTCTTTCCACAATTTCCAAGGGTGTCTGAATTGTTTAATTCACTGAAGGATGAATGGAGTATTGCGGACTCAGCACTGCATCCCCTGCAGGATCCTTTCAGAGGAATGGGAGAGCAGGACAGAGCCCAGGAAATGCAGCTCCTCTTCCACCGGGGTTTTTGTGTTGTAACAGTGGCAATGCCAGCATCAACAGCAGGGGTTGGTGTCTCACTTGGTGGCACAGTGAGTGTGTGCCATGGTGGCACTGAGTGTGCATGATGGTGTCACTGTGTGCATGTGTGATGGTGTCATTGTGTCACACTGTGTGTGTGTCACTGTGTGTGTCACGGTGTCACTCTGTGTGTGTGTCCCTGTGTGTGTCACGGTGTGTGCCTGCAGAGGACGGGCAGCGGTGATGGTGCCCGGTGCCGTCGCGGGGATCGCAGCTCTCAGCGGGCACAGGGAGCTTCCCCCGGGCTGTTTGTGCTCCTCCGAGCGGGCACAGCCCGGGATTAGCGCCGGCAAATCTGTTCAGAGGGAGCAGCTGCCTCGGCTGCTGCGTGAGACAATTGCTGCGTTTGAGCTCTGAACAAATAGAGATTGTGCTGGGCTCGGTACAATGCTGCACACAGGAAAAGCAGGCACTACATTTCAAATTTGGGTCAGGCATTCAGCCTGAAAAGTGTTTGTCAATATCTAGACAGTGCAGAAACTTGATAATACCTTAAATATTCATGTCAAATGTGTTTGCGCTTTTCAGATTTATTCTAGATGAGATATTCCTTTCTGGAATTTTACAGAAGTGTAAGTGAGGTGACATCTCAGATTCACTCAGCAGGATATGTTGAAATTCTCCATGTGTTTGGTGGCTATGAATATGCTGGGCTGGGTCATGCTGTTTTTCTTTCTTTCTTTCTTTCACTATTTGTCTATGAGCAGCTGACAAAATCTCAGCACAGCTGACAAATTTTGGCACAGCTGACAAACCAAGACATTGGCAGTCAGTTTGTCCCTACTTACAATAAACTACTTGTAGCTCTCTCTGCAGCTGATTGGTGCCCAAAGGATCTCCCACAAAAATTTCTCCTTGTTTAGAGCAGTGCAGAGGTCCATGGTTAGCTGGCCATTAGAGGGATATAAATGATATAAATGATAAAAATGATAAAAATGAGAGGTTGGGCTGGAGGGGCAGGAGCTGGGGTAGAGGAGTGGCTGTGGGCTGCAGCATCCCTGCTTGTTCCTGCTCTCAGCTCAGGTGTAATGCTCCCTGACCAAGATGTGTCTCACTCTGCCTCACTCACCTGGGTAGGCAGAATATCTCTGTTTGGTTGAAATATCCAAGGTAAAATGTTACAAAACCCAGACTCAGCTCTTAGAAGTGTCTCACTGCTGTGGCTAAAGTGACATGCTCAGATGAGGTGTGTCATACCATCCTGAGGTGTGTCAGGACTCAGAGAAGGATTATTGATTTCTTGAAGGGTAGATCATGGAGTCTAGTCCAATATTAACTAACTAGGTGTGAGTTTCTCACAAAAATCCCCTTTTGGAAGTACCTACTCTTTGTGCCTGCGTAAGGATGAGGCTGTTCCAACTCCTCACTGGATGCAGAGCTGTGGAACACTGAGGCAGTGCTGGGGACTCCAGGAGCAGCTGGAGGCAGCAGGAATCTGGGGGGTGGGTAGAGTCTCGTGATTGCCTTCTTTTAATTATCCCTGGGCTCTTAGTCACTTCAGAAACCAGGTCAGTGGGCTAAGAGAGACCTCTTGGTGTGACTCAAGTGTTGGATGTTAATGCTGGCAATGACAGGCTGACATTAATCCCTTCAGGGCCAGGAGTTCACACTGAGGGTGGAACTGCATCCCAGCCTGTGGTGTTCCTTCAGATGAATGTTACTTCTTGCTGCTCTCATTTTCTGAGACAGATGCATGCAAGCTAATTGCTACAGCTCCTACCCTAAAAAATGGAGAATCCTATGCCTTGCTGATGAGTTTATGACTGTTAGGAGTTTGGTAAACTAGATCCTCATTTAGCTGCATGCAAGTATTGCCACTTCATTCATCCCCTTTTGATCATTTATTTAGTGCTCAGTGGTAGAGTCTCATCATCTTCTTCTTTATCATATTGTGTTTTTCCTGTGGGGTCACTGATTATCCATTAATGTGGCATATTTGAGAAACACAGGGACATTCCCCAATAAAAAGCCAGGTTAGAAACAGAACAATTCACTCAAATGATGACACGGTGTGATATCAGCAAAGCAATGTATGTTTGCTTTATTTCATTAATCTGATTTTGTTACCTCTGTGACAAACATTCAGTTCATAGAATCAGGACTGTGAGCCCACTCAGAACGAAACTCCTCCTTTTCAGTGGATAAGTTATACTGGGCTGGATTCTTTTGCATTCCTGTAGGAACAGTGACTGGAAGGAAGAAGATCAGTGGGTTTTCCAGACTGTTATCAATCAGTACCCAAGTGATCTTCAGAGGAGGAGGACTTTGTACCTGGATATGCTGCAGAGGTATCTTCCCCACAAATCCAGGCAGGAGCTGGTCAGTGCTGATTTGCATATTCATTCGATTATACAAATTCTTAAACTACGTAATGAGCAGTTGTATTAAAGAATATATGTTTATTGAAGTTCTTTCATTTTAAAATTTCTTAATTATAGATTTTATTCTATACAATAAAGAAGAAACATCCCTGTTTTCAAAATGCAGGAATTTGAAAACCTATCATCTCCTCAAAACAAGTCCTGGGCAGATTTTATAGTTCCACAGTCTTACAACCAAACTCACAAAAATAATTTGTTAGCATTGCTTCTACTGTACAGTTTTATAGCTGTGTTATGCCACTCTGCTTCTCTTGGTGTTTTTATTTTTCATGAGGATGTACAGCCTTGTTACACTGTCTAGGAATAGTTATTTTAATTGTTCTGTGGCACGTACATAGCATGAAGAGTGGAAAGTTATCTCCCACTCTAAGGGAGAGGCTATTTTTATATGCCTAATGCTTTCAAATTGATTGCTGATTCCTCTTGCACTCCACAGTGAATAAGCACATAGCAGCTAATTGAGAAACCCATTTCAAGGCCAGAACACTTCAGGATGTCATAAGGAAAGTAGGAGGCTTTTTTTATCTCTGTCTGTATTTTTAGACCATCTACTTCCCTGTGTTAAAGGAGTGTCTAGTGCAAAAGAATGACAGTGAAGGGATACTGATAATTAGCCAGAGTTTCACTAAAAAGTAAAGTTCTTGTGGATTTCAGAAATTTTGCCCTGAACTGGATAGGGCTGAATAGAGCTTTGGACAGTGCAGGTATGTTTGAAGCACAGCCACTATTAATGGGTCTCCCTACTTCTTGAGGGTCCATTTAAAATTTAAAACCACTAAATTTTAAAAAATCCTAATTCTATATCGAGCTTGGTATGTGTATTAGCATGACAGCTGTGGAAACGTTAAAGCCCTGTTTTAAAATATTAAAGCATCTGTTGCTAAAATGTGTGTGAGACATTGGAACAGCAGCCCAGAGCCCTCCTCACCTCCTTCCCTCTGCACACAGTGTTCAGGGACAGGCACTCAGTGACAGCAGCTCCTGCAGAGCTCTGTGCTTGGGGGAGCAAACTCTGCAGCTCTGCCTTGCTCAGGAGTGTCCTGGATTCAGCAGCCTGGCACTGGGAGCTGCTGAGGCAGAGCTCAGGGCAGCTTGAGCCAGCCCTGAGCTGACAGGAATATCTGGAATATCTAATATTCCTTAGGAATATCTAAGGCTGACAGGAATATCAGCCTAAGCTGACAGGAATATCTGTGTGCCAGGCTCCAGGTGAGTCAGCATCCCCTGCTCCTCTGCCAGAGGCCTGGAATTAGCACCTGGAATGGTCCCCTTGACACCTGTGAGCAGCCAGCCATCTCTAGAATCTCATTCATCCCTATGTATTTTGGGGATATAAGGCAGGTTCAAAACTCTACTGCCTCATTCTATACAGCCTTAGCTGATACTGCTTCCATCAAAGACCAAAGACCCTTGAATATCCTCATGGACCTCACTGAATTAGGCCAAAGCAAGTGGAATTTGGATTGAACACTCCCTGGTTTTGCTGGGTGGTGACACTGCTGGTGGCACTGTGGTGCTTGGTGCACCAAGATTTTATTTCCAGATTTCCTGTTAGGAAAGAAGTGAAGCTGATTCCCCCCTGTACTGCTTTTGTACAATTGCTGTTATTGGTGCCCCATTTCTCTGCAGATCAGAATTTGCTAGGAAAAGCCTCATCTTGCTGGAAGTGCTCAATGCCTCTGGAGATGTATTGAAGGACCTTCTTATGTGATGTCCTTCAGGGCAGGGAGGGACCACTGCATTTCATTTATTCCCATTGCCAAAGTGCAGCTGAACAAGGAGCAGTGGGCCAGGAGGATGCTGTGGTGCTGGCAGAGGGCTGTGCTGGAGGGTGGCACTGGCCAGGACACTGGGAGATGGTGACATCCCTGGCACGTGGCAGAGTGCCCTGGGCCTGGGGACATCGGTGATACAAGGACTAAATCAGTTACACGCCAGGCTTGCAAAAATGTCTAGAATTTTAATTCTATTAACCAACAGTTAGTAAGCCTTTCTGAAATGCCTTCTTGTTTCAGGTTGCTTATGAGAAGGTTTGGGATCACCAGCATTCCATCAGGAAGCAGCGCAGAGCCATGCTGTTAGCCTGGGCTCAGCTCAGGAAAGCCTTTGTCCTCAGGGCAGTGGCAGCTGCTGCTGAGGCTGCTGCTGCTCACGAGGCAGAAGTGGTGCTGGCTGATTCCAGGCAAAAGCAACTGGAGATCTGTGCTGATCTGAAAGCAAAGGTATGCTCAGTTAGAAACCCATCACCCAGTCTGTATCTAACAGATGCATTCAAAATGAAGGTTTTACATTAACACTAATCTGTTTTCAGATAAATGGTGGATATCTGTCTGCCCTTCTATTTATTTTTAAGAATGCTTTTAAAGACATGAAACAATGGATCCCATAAGTTGTTTGCCCTTGTTATAGAAGGTTCACAGTACTCTGAATTACTGTGGTAAGAGGTGAAAAAAGGTAAAAGTGCCTGTGTGGTTTTGGTAAGTGAATGGAATATAGTGGGAGGAGGCTGGACACAGGAGAAAGATGTTGTGATGATCATGCCTCAGGTGTTTGTAGGAGGAATCCCATTTCTGGGCATGAGAGGCATGTTAAGATTTGTTTAAACTGCTCTCTGTGAATTTTGACTCGCACAGAAATGAACATCTGAGAGCATGCACAATGTGTTACTCTCACTTCACCAATATTCTCTCTGCTGTGCCCTCACTTTTCAGTGAAATACTAAACACTTGATATAGGTTTTCTACGAGAAGGAAAGCATGGTAAAACCTGTTTTGTGAGGCAGGATTTCGATGTTGATGTTAGTTTTTAGTTAGCAATAACACAAAAGCCCTTCTGTCTCATGTTCTGGAGCTGTCTGGCGTAGGAAGGTTTGAATCTAAACACTTTGGGGTTAGAAACTGTCTGGGCATGACTAAGTGGGGAGTACCCTGCTCTGGCTCCTATGTCAACCTTCCCTTGAGCCAGGGGCAGGAAGGAGTGGTTCTCTGGAGCTGAGGGGATGTTTGCTGATTTTTTTACCTAGGTCTTTCTTTCTGGAATGCCTGTGTGTGTCTCTTACCTGCAAAACCGGAGATGGAAGGGCCAATTATTCCAGAACTGTGAATCTGAGTCACATTTTTTTCTCTTTGTTTCTTTTATTTTTCTTCCCCACAAGAAGTAACAAGCTGGTTTAGGAGTACTTTGTTGTCTCCATATAGTTTAAGATTCTCACAGATGCACTGAACATTGTCTGAAAGTTTTTTGGATTTTGACCTCCTGTTTCCAGGAGCTGTTTGAAACTTAAACCTATAGGGCCTACACTCTTCAAGGGTGACCTTCAAGGGGATCTTTGTTAAAATTTTGAACATTTGAACAAAACCAACTCACCTGTTTCCCAGAAAAGAGGAATGAGAAAGGAACATTTCTTTCATTAAAGGAGGATATCATTTGACCTTGTTTTGATCAGTTCCACAACTGAAAGGGCTGGAGGGCGGAAGCTGAGATTGGGCACAGAGCTCACTCATTTCCAGAGAAATGATTCTCACTGCATCCATGGGTTCTGTTTTGATGGAGACACGCATTTGAAAACTCACAGTTTGCCCAGTTATAGTTCATTTTGCAGACTTGTCTTTCTACACTTCTGAACTTTACAACTCCAGAGTGTTGGACATGGGAAGGAGCTGCTGGCAGGTAAAGGGGAACTCAGTCCAGTACCAGTTCACACAGGTAAAACCCATCCTGAGAGGGATCCAGAAGGGATAAAAGGTCAGTGTGTCTCTAAGAGAAAGGGTGTGCAACTGGAAATCAGGGGTTAGGGCTGTTCTTCCACTTTTTCTTTTTGGCCATTGATTGGCTGAACATTTTGCATTTCAGTAAGTTTTGCATCAGGGAATCTTGCTTGTCTCCCCTTGCAGAGGGGCAGTGGAGTTGCTATAATGATTTACCTGCAGGTAACCCCTGGGTGTGCTGGTGAGGAGGTTCTATCTGACAGAGGGACAGAGATCTCCTTCATTACAGCAGCAGCTCTCAGAGAGAGCCACAGCATTTGTGTTGGCCCCATCTATGAAAGGAGTGATGGCACACACAGGAAAGAGACGTAAAATCTGACAGGTTTGGACTGCTTTAGTTACTGCAATAACCCCAGAGTATCACCCAACCTTTATACAGTTCTCTTCCTCTGTTAACAACAAACCAAAGGGACGGCAGACTGACTAAAGAATACATGATTTAAAGCTGTTTCAAATGCACTAGAAACACCATGCCATTGGTGAGACTCCAGGCCTTGTGATGGACAGGGAGGGATAATGAAAAAGTAAAGGAGCAGAGAAGTTAAATTAGTATTAATAGCAGTTTTTACTGGGAAAAAGGACTTCCAAAATTTTATTCCATTTTCTATCTCACAGAAGATCAATGTGTGTCCTTAACAGAAATCAGAGTTCCTAAGGAGGAACTTTGGAACAACTCAAGAAGCTCAGGTGAAATAAATCATGAGGGCCATGTGGTAGCCATCTGAAGGAAATAAAATGTAAATGGATAATGCTGGGGAGGATACACTGTACACTCTGAAAGAGTAAATGTGCCTGGTACATACCTTTAACATGCCTGTTTGCCATGGGAAAGCAAACAAAACAAGCCCTGAGGGGTTCCACTTTGATGAGTGATCAAGAGTCACTCAGGTCTGGTGTGCTTTGTGCTCCAGGGTTCTGGAGCAGACACTGTGTAAAACAAATCCTCTCTCTGTAAAATTCCTTTTCCTAAACAACACAGAGAAGCAAATTTTTCTACTTTGCAAGGTGGGTAAGGCATGAAGTGAGGAGTGATCTCCTCAGAGGATTAGGAGGTGCTGCCTCACAGCTGGGGTTTGAAGTGCTTGATGTATTACATCACAAATTCACTTGAGGTGTCTGCATGCATTCCAAACATTATTTTTCTATTGAGTCTATCTTAAAATATTTGTAATCTGGTACTTTCCATCTTCCTATAAAATGATTTTGAAAGAAGACTGGAGGGAAGACCTACAGCAGCAGACATTAGGGCAGTTGGGTCCCCTGTGTGTGCTACTTAGGGGAGCTTTTTCTTCCTCAGCACAAAGCTGTGTTCCTGCCTGCCTTTAAATCTCTTTTCTCTCTTGTTTTGTGCTCCAGGATTAATCCCCATTCCAGTGCTAAAACCTCTTCCAATATATTGTGAATTTTGGAAGAGCAGTTCTTGCATTTCTTATCCTGGCAGAAACACAGATAAATTAAATTCAAAAAGAAAAGCATTAGGTGGAATTAACAAGAGTATTGTGAATTGTGTGCATCTTGCAGACTGCTTTCCTTCTCCTTTCCTGTATTGCAAGAAAGGATGTGACAGTACACTTAGGAAAAAAAAATGTATTTCCCTATTCAGCATGTAGTCAAGTAATTGGTTTAAATGCTGTGATTACAGAGATCAACATTGAAGTATTACAGCTCAATGTTAAAAAAAATCTGCAGAGGTATCACATCCAGGGCTTTGACTATAATCCTATAATTTTGAAGGAAGCTTTTTAAAAGAATAAATATTTGAAGAGTAAGCTACTTAAAAGAATGGTTTTCTTTTTCAGAAGCATTGTCTATTCACCACTGAGCTGACCCATTCATTTGTTGGACATAAAAAATACAAATTATAATGACCTAAAATTTAAATATAGCTACTCACTTTTGTGGTGAACTGAGGAGCTGTAGGATGCTCCAGTATTCCTCCAAAATGGATGTGAGCAAGTGTCTAAGACGCTAACATTCGTCAAAGATGAGGCAGCTCTGACTCAGTAATAAGTTTTCAATCCAGACCTAATAAACCTGGATTTAATAGTGTGAGGTCAGCACAGCCCTGACACAGTGTGTCAGTGTTTTTTGGGTCAGACAAAGCTCATGCACAGCACATGTGAAGCACTTGCAGAGGTTGTCTCTGCACGTTTGCCTTGCTTGCCCTTCCAGCAGGGTTTTCCCCTGTTTTTCCCTGTACCCTGTGCTCCACCACATGATGTTGGTATTTCTGATCTATCCACCTCCTGCTGAACTCTTCTCCCTCTGTATTTCTGATATTGTGCTCTCTGGGCAGGGCTGGGGTGCCTGCAGAGCACCAGAGAAGTGCCAGGGCAGTTTGCTAAAGCACCCAGTATGTTCCTCTGGATTCCTCCAAGGACACTGTCACAGCTTTGTGCTGAGCCCCTGGGCTGGAATTGCAGGTTCTGGGAGCAGTACTGTGTGTGGGAGGGGAGCTTGGACTGATTGTGGGCTCTGAGATCCAGTGAAACAACCCTCAGGTGCTCAGAGGAGCAGGCAGGGCCTCAGCCTGGATGTAACCTGCTCAGAGACCTCTCTGCTGGCTCTGCCAGGGCTGTAACATCTGGAGGAGGTTTGAGACAAGCACGGCTCTCAAACCTAGTTGAGATTGTCCAGTGATAGCTAAAGTTGCTTCAGGATGGGTAACTTGACAGGCAGGCAGCTCCTGCTAATGGTGTTTTCTTAGAATGATCTTCAGTGAGGAAAGTGGCACCTCAGGCAAGCAAAGCTGCACCAAAGTTTTGCAGTTGTAAAGGATCAAAGGAGCTCTCCCCCATATGATGGGTCTAGAAGATAGAATTCTGTATCTAAAGGAAGCAATTCAGATAAGTAGTTGTAAATATAAATGCAGCCTACTTAAGGTTATGCTTGTGTGAATATTCAAGCCTATATAATGTTTACACATGTTAATAAAATGCTGACATTCCCGTTGTCAAGAACAGAAAGATGTTCTCTCAATAATGCTGGATGAGGAAAGAGAGGAACTACAAGGACAAGCTGTGAAAAATAAACTGTTCACACACAGCTTTGGGCAGAGATGATGTGACGTGCTGTCAGCCCCAGGGAACTGACACTGCTCCTGTTCTGGATCCCAGCTTTTATCAGGGCTGATCCCAGCTCTTGGGAGCACTTCCCTCACTGGGATTGGTACGTGGTGCTCCTTCTCAGGTCATGGCTGAGGGTTGTGCTCAAGTGCTTTTCTTTCATATCCCTTTCTCAGATTTAAATACTTATATAACTGAAGACAATATTCTGTTAATGATCAAAACAGTTAACCACTCTTCTGGTATTTATTTTTTCTTAATCTCTTGGAGGTAGCCTGTGGAGCAAAAGGTACACAAGAGTACCAGTCAAAAATCTATTAGGGATGTGAACCTCCATTGTTTTTCTAACCACAGCCAGAACGAGATTACCTCCTGAGATTAGTAAACTTGTAAATGTATTATTTCTTAATTATCCTACTGCCAAATGCTCTAATGCTGCTCTAATTCTCCTCATAGGTCTTGTGTAGGCCAGTCAGGTGCAAAAATTGTTAGCTTTTACCATTGATTTTTTGTCATTCAAGACCTTGTGGATTCCAGGGGTGTTCAGAAGTTTTCAGTGTTGAAGAATCCCCAGTTTAGAGGGGAAGGGGCAGATTTTAGAGCTGAAAGTTGCTGGAGACTTCAGACACCACCTGTTAATAGCACAGGAGGTTGTTGTTGGCACCTGCTGCTGTCAGAGGTTCACAGCTGGCTGTGGTGTCAGGGCTCTGCAGTCAGACAAGGAGAGCTGGGCTGTGTTCCAGGGAGAGGGAGCTCCCTCCTGCCTCCTCCCAGCTGTTGGGGTGGCTGCTGCCCTACAGCCCTGCCATGGGAGCTTGGGGTGCTATTTTCTGCTCTCAGCTTGCATGGGTTGAAATGCTGTGGATATGATGGACCCCAGGCTTTTAATGACCCCCATGAACCACAAAGCACAGGCAGCAGGACCCCTCTGGCCATCAGCCTCTGAACAAAACATGTCCATGGTTCTTGCTGAGTGTTGCTGCTTGATGGGGATGTATGGCATGGAGCCCTGTGCAAACATGAACTTCTCCTCCTGCAGTCCCTGACATATTGGCTATTTAAAACCTTTTTGGCAGTTCAGGAGGTTACTGACACCTGAGAAAAGAAAAACTATATGCACCATGATTGTAAAAATGCACTCTCTAAATGCAAAAAATGATGGCTTTTTCACATTGTTGGGATGAACTCCCCCTGCCCTGTAATATTTCAGACTCCAGGGAACTGTTCCTAATATACACTTTAATTTTTTCCCTTTTATAAGCTCTAGTATTCATACCCTGAGGCACCCATCTCATTAGCTTTCCATTTAGGAATACATGCATACACTTCCTATTCTTATTGTATTTCCAGAAATAACACTGTTAATGTTTTATATTTCAGTGTGTGGTGGCTTTGAATAGTGCAAGTCTTTCTTTATTACTATCAGTTAATACAATTGCACATCAGTAGCAGGTCTCCTGTACATCCCAGTTTCCTTGGCAATGTCAGCTTTGTTGGGGCACAATTTGCTCGTGGCTTCTAAAGTCTTGGTGAGCAAGTCCTGCCTGGAGCTGTGGAAATCTGTGAGGTTTGTGCAGCACAGGGTTCTGCCAGTGCCTGTGCTGGGAGTGCTCCTGGAGCTGTGGAAATCTGTGAGGTTTGTGCAGCACAGGGTTGTATGTTTGAAAAAACTTTTTTTTTTTTCCGCAAAGAAGTGCACTACTTTTTAGTAGTTGTTGGATAGACATTTCCATACAGTTAGTGAGTTAAAAACTTGGTTAGTTTTGTAACTGACTTCTATAGTCCTGTTACATTTGTGAAGTATTTAAATCCAAGGGATTTATTATCCCATTAATCCAAGTGGGATTTATGTGGTTAACTTCTATTTATTCTTGAGAAAAATTGACTGAATCCTTACTCTTCTATGGGAGACTGGGGTCTTTAACTTTTTTTTTTTTTCCTTCTGTGTTTCCCTCCTATTTTCTTTTCTTCTTGTGCACCTCAGAATTGCAGGGAGTTGCTCAGGCAGCAGACACAGATCAGCATGTGCTGCTTTCATCTGAAGTGTGAATGACTGAGCTATCTGGCAAGTATGGAGTCTGCACAGCTGGCAGTGAAAGTCACCTTTTAACATGGAGTTTTCCACGTTAATCTTGTAGTGATCTCAGTTTGGCCACTTCTAGAGGAGAGAGAAAGCAAGGACCTTGTGTGGGGAAAGAAAATGTTTGCCAAATTTAAAAACTCATTTTCCTTGTTAGATGATGTGTCCATTAGGAACTGGGCTGAGAGCAATATCCTTACTGAAGGGCTGATGTTGCAATCCTGCTATTTCTTCAGCACACAACTTCTTATCACTTGATCACCTTTTACATCTGCTTTGCTTTTTTTTCTTTTTCAGAACACACTAGGAAGGCATAGCTCTAAAATGGCCTTTTCTCTATAAACAGAATTCCTTTGGTCACCAACTTGTTCTGAGGCTGCAGCCCTTATTTTAAAAATGTGAAGGAAAAATATCATAGTTGATGTGGTTTAAATCCAAATTTGCAATTGAGAGGCATTTTTTCCCTCTCTGTGCCTTGTGGCTCCCATCTGGAAGAATCAAGAGGTATCTCTGGCTTGCCATAAATGGGATTTATCTCAATTCTATATTCAGCAAGACCCTGGGCAGAGGAGATGGGGATGACGCAGGGAGGTTGGGAAGGAGACAAGAGAGGAGGATGAGAGCTGGTGTGGGCAGTGGATCACTGTGGTTATCTGCACATTTTTCAGGGTGCTTTTGGACTCCCTTGGTTCCCTTTGTGTCTCCTGGGCCCAGTGTGAGCAGCTGTGGGAGAGTCTGAGGTGATGGAGCAGTGCTGGGGGCAGGCAGCGATGCTGGGTCTGGGTAAGGCAGTACTCGTCCTTTCCAGAGCTGCTTTCCTGTTCTCAGGGACTGCTGGGGCTCTGCTGGATTTGTGCTGCGGTCCAAGGTTCCTTCAGCAGCCCAGCACGGAGCTTTGCCAGCCAAGAGCAATGTTAGTGGTGCTTGTCCTGATTCTTGGTGCAGATGGCACACACAGTCTGACCCTGAGCTTGGGCAGCCCACGCTGACCCCACATGAAATGGTGCTTTGGCCTGGCTCCTGCTCACTGGGATCTCCCACCTGCTCTGTACAACAACCTGTGGGGAAAATGTGGGGGGACACACTGTGTGTTTGCTTTTTTAAAATACTGAATTCCTTTAAACAGTATTTGAATCTCTAGTCATCTCATAATCCCATTTTGCTGTTTGTGACCATGCAGCCCTTACCTGAAGCTGTTGTATTCCTGTGATCCCATCATGAACAGCCTGGCTCTGTTCTGCCATGGGCTTCCATGGCCAGCCAAATTTTGTGGTTCTTCTTTTTTGTGGTTTCTTTTATCATGTAGAATCTTCACTTGTGAAGTTATTTTTCTTGAAGAGACCCTTTAATTTTTTTTTCCCAGGGATTCTTAGAATCAGTTGTGAACAATTTGCAGAAGAAAAATAGCTTTGCAAACCATAGTATAAATAAGGAAAAATGAGCAGAAGTGATTCAGAGATTAATAAAACTCTGGGAGATTGTAGAAGAGTATTTAGATTGTGTCATTTTATAAGGTTGAAAAAGTGAGCTAGAAAACATCAGAGTGGGGATCTCAGAGGATTTTCCTTTTATGCCTTCAGTTATGACAAACAGTACTGGCTTTATCACAGTTATTGGGAATTTTTGCTTACAGTTTGGGTTCTAGAAGCTTAGTGTGTCTGTGTGGCACAGAGGGATCTGAGCTCTGGGCAGTCATTTCTGCCACTGCTCCTCCCAGGATTTTACATCCTTTTGGTTTTCCTGTTTCCAAAGGCTGATGTTGCCCCTGCTGGACCTTTGTCCCCTCACTGCAGCTGCCCTGTGCTCTGTGCCCAGCTGAGGAGCTTGATGCCACCTCTTGTGTCACCACAGGCAGCTGCAAGGTCTGTTCATTGTAACTCATTGCTGCCTGAAGGGAAAACCTCACACAGTGCTGTGGTATTGTGCATTGTTTTGTCTTTAAAAGGGTTGGATCTGTAAGATTACGTGAATGGTAAATACATTATTGCTATTCGGATGTTAGAGTGAAAGAACTCATTTATTACATTAATTAGTTTGAAGTGTACTTTACATTATTGTAATAAGCAATATTGAAATAATGAACTGCAGAAAGGTGTGTATGTGTTCTGTTCAGCACAGCAATTTAATAAGTCACTTGGCTAAACCTCCTCTAATAATACATGAACTGTGAAATGTACTGGAAATGCCAATTGTAATTAAAAACTTTCAGAACTTAATGTTGGCAGTGCTTGTACTGCTAAAATGAAAACTATTTTGTGGAACAGGCAATGGGAGAGCCAGGTTTCAATGTATTTTCAATATTAGTTTAACTACTAGGATTTTTTTTTAATATTTAAATAAAACATTTACTGTTGACACAGTAAAATATGCCCTTCTGATTTTGAACTCCTAGGAATGGAAGAATGCAATCAAGAGCATGTTAATTTTTTTTGTGCAGTCTGTGGTCCCAGATCGCTGCTGTAGTGAAGCAGAATTATTGCTTGGGAGGGTTTTTGTTCTCCAGACCTGCATGATCCTGCCTCTGGAGATAAAAGCCCAGTGAATGCAGCAGGGTTCTTGGCACACTTCAGCTGTAGGAATGCTGGCAATTCAGCATCAGGTGGTCACTTTTAACGCAGACAGGCAGGAAATGCTCCCTGCAGAGGTTCCCCAGCCCTGTGCTGGGTTCCCTGCCTGCCCCCCACCCTGGCACCAGTGCCACTGCACAGGGCAGCAGATCCAGGTGAGCCTGTGCC
Organism: Pycnonotus jocosus; assembly: GCA_013400435.1. Taxonomy (NCBI): domain Eukaryota; kingdom Metazoa; phylum Chordata; class Aves; order Passeriformes; family Pycnonotidae; genus Pycnonotus; species Pycnonotus jocosus. The sequence continues at coordinate 101,580 of VWYP01026232.1, read as the reverse complement.
CTGTGCCTGTCCCACCAGCAGCCACAGTCCAGAGCCTCATCTTGAGCCTATGACCATGGACAGGACAGGCTGGGAATCTCCTGCCACCTCTTGTGGGTGTGGATTCCCCTGCCTGGGGCTGTGACACTGGCACTGCTCTAGCACAGAGGGTTTAATGTTCAAATGGGGTGGAAAAAGTGAAGTATACTGGAATTTGAATCACCTGGTTAATGTCTAACTTTTGGTACTTCTTACACTTGACTCTACCTCTGCTGCATTAAGAACATTTTATCCTATATGATTTCAACTCTTCTTTGGGAAAAGCCATGGCATAAGGCCAGCCTACAGAATCATGGTCACATTTTATACATAGTTTGCAATCATTGCTTCTCTGGCTTTTACCAATGTTCCGTTTTGTTTTGTTTGGGGTTTTTTGGGGGGGATGTTGCAATTATGTCCTTTTTTGTCACAATTATAAAATTTTTTAAAGGAAATTATTCTTCTTTTGCCCTAATGAAAAGGCATGGATTAGACAAACATGGAAGGGAGCAGGGATAATCTAAACTAATATCATGTGCTGGATACAGAAAATAATAACTGGGTATTGTGAACAAGTACAGTGAAACTCTCCTCTGACATCCTTATTACCCATTTTCCTGATTGGCCTTGGGCTCATACATTTAAAATCCTAACTAAAAAAAAATTAGAAAAGTAGATTCAGAATTGAAATTAAAAAATGGAAAGCATGTTCTACCCCCTGAGTAAATATCTGTGTTAGTAGTGATTTAGGGCAGAGTAGGGAGCAGTGCAGGAGTGGAGATACACACTGAGTTATTGGCCTGTCACTCCTGTCTGAGGAGCACTGCTGTGTGATTAATGCTTTGTCAGCTTAGTGAAGTTCTGAATTTGATGCTTGGTTATGCTCATTTGTTTGTACCTAACCTGTCAGAAATCTGCATTGTGCCCCAGTATTGATTTCTGACTTGGATCAAAAGGCTGTAAGGAAAGAGGGCATGGAACAGTCCCTGACAGTGACCATGGCATGTCACAGGCTTGGGGTGTCACACATGCCACACAACGCTGATAATAAAGTGGATTCATAGGGAGCTTTGAGATGATTTCTGGACAGATCAGTGTCTGTGTCTGCTCACTGCCTCAGTGTGGTTTGCTGCTTTCAAGCAGTTGTCATTGTCCCAGGCTCCCTGCAGGGTTTGCTCTGTTCTCCACGGGCATTTCCAGGCCCTGGAATTCCCCTGAGGTATCAAGGAAATGCAGCTTTTTTTGGAGACCAATTTATGGCCTCACCATAGTAATGACTGCAATCAAACCACCAAACAAGTCCGTGGTTAACAGATAAATGAATGTCCAGAGAAGAACTCTGGAGGATCCAGGACATGGAGGGAACTGAAGCTGCACCAGGAGCTGCACCCAGTGGCACTGACCTCAGAATGGGAGAGCATTTGAAAGGAGTGGGAAGCAGGATGTAGGGAAATCCAGGCTTACAAAAAGCAATGTTTTTGTTACATAATCTGTTACCTCATATCAGTTGAGAAAATCTGTGATGTTATTACAGAAGTTTAAAGCTCCTTCAAATGCTCCTGCAGCTTATCCCAGCTCCAATCTGAGTGTGCTTTTAGCAGATTTCATTCACTGTTTGCTTGTCATTAGATTTTAAAGCTTTCTGTATAGGTTTTGCTTCAGTCTGTTTCGAAAGCAAGGTAGAAAGGATTGCATATTCTTGTGACTCATTTTCAAAACATTCCTTTTTGAGTTCATTAGCGTGGCAAGTGAAGGGTAACTGAAACAATTTAGCATTTTATTTTAGATTCTTAAACTGCTAAACTGCAGGAGCAGGCTGCTGGCAAAATTGCTGCATGAAGATTTTCTGAGGCAGCCCTGGTGTCACAATTTAAGTGTGTGGGAAGCTTGATTGGGGTGCTGCAGCTGAGGCTGAAGGGACCCCGAGGTCACCCCTGCCCAAGCAGGGTCAGGTACAGCTGGAGACCCAGGACTGTGATGAATCCAGGATTAAACAGCTCCATAACCTCCCTGAACATTCCAGGGTTCATCCAGCCTCTTTAGGGAAGTGATGGATTCATTGGAATTCCAGGTGTTCCCCTGCTGTCACTGGGCACCTCTGGAAGAGCCTGGCTCTGTCCTCTTTGCACCCTCTGCATTTTCAGGTTATTTTCATGTTACCACTTTGCCTGCATTCCATGAGAAGTCACAGCATTGTGTATTGCAAAGAAAAAGTATAATTGTTATTTTAGCAGAGCAAGCAAGGCATCATTCAGAGCTGCAGCTCTCTGAGAACCTTGCACCATGGGCAGTGCTGGATCTCTAAAAAGAACATTTTTATAAACACCGACCAGAAGAATTAATAATCTGCACACACAGTCTGTGAAATGCGGTAAAGGTGGAAAAATTATAAGCATTTTCATATCTTTGCATTAAAGCACTGTAGTGTAGAAAACCAGCTGAAAAATGGCTGCAATGCATGTTCCTCAGAGGAAAGCAGAGTTCTGTTAGTGCTTGACAAATCCATTACAAAAAGAGCTGGTGAGCCAACAAAAAGGAGATCTCATTAATCCTGTAGAACCAGCGTGGAGCAGATGAGCACAGCACTGCTGGTGCCAGCAGCCAGGTGAATCCCAGCTGGCTGGGACCCTGCAGCTGTGGCACTGCCCATGGCCAGCTGTGCAGACTGGTGTGTCCCATTAACCAGCACAGCCGGGATCACGGCAGGAATGGAGTTTGGGCACGCTGGGCTGGGTGGGCTGTGCCATCCCAGAGGTTTTGTTCAGAAGTGTGGTGCAGGAAGGGTGCAGGGAGCGTGGCCCTGTCGTGCCCTGCCGGGCAGCGCTGCCCCTGTGCCCACAGAGCAGGGGTGGGGGCAGGCATGCAGGACCCCCAGGGCTGGGCGGGGCTCCCGGCCTGGGGGCACCCTCTGTGGCTGACAGAGCTGCAGTCCCTGTCCCTGCAGGGACAAGCAAGGTGCTGGCACAGGGCTGCCTGTGCTCAAGGCTGCACATGGACTCTGCTCTCTGACTCTTGGCCTCCATCCCTTCCCAACTTCTGAGTGCTGAGGGGAAACATGAGTTACTGAGATGGTTTCAGCAGTTTTGCATAAAACCTTTTCAGATGTGATTTTATTGCATATGATGCCGTCAGCTGGGAGCTGCACATGAACATGCAGAAAGGTGGTGCTTGCTAAATGCTTGTGTTGTTGATAAGATTATAAATCTCACTTTGTAAGCAGATTACATGAGTTTCCTTCCCAGTCTCAGCTGGGCAGGATCAGTGTTACAGTCTGCTGCAGGAATGCCTCTTCTTCAGGAGCTGTTTCTTCCAGGTTCTACAGTGGAAAGCACAGCAGGAAGAAGCTGCTAAGCTAGAAGCTGCTGTAGCTGCCAGAAGAAAAGAAAAGGAGGATGAGAGGGAAAGGCTGCAGAGAGAACAGGAAACCATTCGTAGAGCGCAGGATAAAGAGAAAGTATGAGAAACTTTTATACATTTTTGCATATATTAATGTGTGCCATTGCTTCTAAAATCTCATAGCACATGTATTCTTGTAAAGTATTATGTATTGGTGTAGAGATGGGCAAATGGTCAGTCAGGTCTTGCTCCTGTCCATTTTAGCTCTAAAGCTGCCTGGTCTGACACATCAGTTATGTTGCTCTATTGCATTTCTTAGAAAAAACAACCTCAGCAGGTCCCTGTGTCTCTGTCCCAAGGCTGGGTCTGACTGCACAGGTCTGCTTTGAGCAGCAGAGCAGCCCTGGAAGCTGCCAGTGCTGCAGCTGTGTGCTGCAATGCAGCAGGGAGCCCTGCAGCACAGTGCCTGCAGCACAGCAGGGCTGCAGGGACACCCCTGGGGACAGACAGAGCTCCCAGGGTTTGTGTGCTGACTCCTTGGGAAATGGCTTGGATGCAGCTTAATAATAGGAACTCAGAAATGCCCTGTAGTGGGTGTGATGCTTTAGAAAATCAAGCTGGGTCACAAGTGTTTGTGCTGGCCTTTTCACTTGAGTGCCATGGCAAAAATCCCTGTGGTTGTGTCGCTGAGATCTCACCTCTGAGCACACAGAGAGGGACATTGAGTGAGGATTTGTGGCTGAGGTCATGAGTAGCTTTGCTGCTGCTCCTCTTTCTCTTCCAGCTCATTCTGTGTACTTGCCTTTGTACACATGGTGTCTGTAGTGGCAGGTGGCTCTGAAAGCACAGGGAGGGAGGAGGCTTGGGGAGGCAGTGCTGACCCAACACCACCAATATTCATTCTATCTGTAAATGTTCTGGTTGTGCAAACTTTTCTTTTGCTGTGTGTAATGTCTATACAGAGCAGCCCTCTGCCTATGCACAGATGAAACAGTAGCTGTTTGGGGTCAGCAGTTGGGTGTTTCATCGGAGTATTTTACATCCTAGATCTTAAAAGGGCTGATACCTTCTACTGCAGCTGCATTTCTGGGGAATGCAAGAACGATGGAGGTGGCAGTTTTCAGACTGTGGTGGAAAAATAGATTTGAATTAGTGTTCATAGTGTGTTGCTGTGGGGGCTCCACACCCTCTTGCTCTCCTAGTAAATGTTCTGTTAGCTCATAGTGCTCTGAAATACAAATTTTGCTCCAAAAGGATCAAAATTGGAATATCTAACTTTATACATTTCTTACTTGCATTGTTCTCACTGCCTGGGCTTAGGAATGAGTGTTAATTTATTTGCTCTTTGTTCAAATTCTAGCTGAAAAAATACTGGGCTGAGAAAGAGCTAAAGTGGCAAGAACAGGAGGAGAGAGATCTACAACATCTGGAGGAATTGAGAAAATTAATGGCTGAACAAGCAGCCAAAGACAGAGAAAGGTAAAAGAAATTAAATGTGAATACCTATAATATCAATAGGATCTTCTTATAATCTAATTTGCTTTGATCTCCTGACTTTCTTTTTTGACTAAATTGAGGAAAAGTATATTTTTTTCCCTTCCTGTTTGGCAGATGCTTCAAAGTAAGGTTGCATCCTAGGTGATTGTATCCCAGATGCAATTTATTTCAGTTTGAATTAATTCACATCCATCAAAATTTCAGATCATTGTGAGCACTAAACTGTCATAAAACGTAGCTGAGTAATAAGACCTTCTGTATTTCACTTTGCATAAAGATTTATATTTGGATTTGGTTTGTTTGAGGGGCAAGTGAAAGGAAGAATTCAGCACTTTACAGACTCAAAGATTGTTATCTTAGAGAGTCCTAAATGGCTCATCTAGCTGTAGATGTTCTTCACCTGTTTGATGGGATTTGGGACTTGAGCCTGCTCAGGCTTGAACTGCCAAGTCTTTGTTGCACAAGATGACCTTTCAGGGCCTGTTGAAGAAATCCTGATTTCATAGAGGAATAATACTCTGTCAGAAGAACACAAAACCCCTGCGTGTAGTCTGGTTAAAACTGCTTTCAAAGCACAGCCTGACTCTTTTTACGTAGAGGAAACACCAAGTTGTGTGGACCAGAAATGCAATTAAAATAGGATTAAAGTGCCATTGGCATTAGAATATTAAACTTGGTCTTAAGGATTCTGTGGGAAACACTACTTGAGTATTACTTTGTTAGGACACCTTGCTGATAATTTAAATGTCTATGTCCTTATCCTACAAATGTATCCCTAGCTTTCCTTAGACATGCCTGCAGTGCTTTTAGCTCACAGGAGAAGGAACACATGTATCTGAATTGCTGGGAGGAAACAATCACCCCTGCAGGCTACTGTGAATCAGAAGTCAGTAAATGTTCAGCATTCTGTCCCTCAGAACTGACCTACTGTACAAAATGAAACATTTCACTGTCCAGCCTCAGGTGCACACGTGCCATTGTCATGTCCCAGAGCAGCACTGCAAAACTGAGAGCATCCTGGCGTGTTCCACCTGTCAGAGCACAGAAACTGGGTTTGCAGCATGGCACAGCCTGCTACCACACTTCTGAGCCAACACGTTCTCAGGGCCTTTTGGAAAAGGAAAAAATGAGCTGACTGACTATTCCAAGTACAGGAGATGGCCTGAATAGTGCAGAGTTTCTAGTAGGTATAATAAAATACTTTAATAAACCTCTGCTGTTATCCTGAATTGCTTTTGATTAAACTAAATTAATTAAACTAAATTAATTTAAAATTAACTAATTGGGTTTGTTTATGAAAAAGAAGCCTATTATCACAGAGTCACTATGGTGTTCTGTTTACTCAGGTCTTACTTTGTAATTGCAATAGCCAGAGCTCTGATCATGTCAAAGTAAGGGATTAAAGGCACTGAAAGTGGATGTAGACTTTCAAGTGATTGAGTCCAAATTTGCATTCTACAACTCCTATCTGAGAGTGGAGATATTTGACTGATTGGGCATTTCAGTTTTTGCCTGTGATTGTTCCCAGGTAGCTGCAGTTCTTTGTTGTCCCCAGGTTGTGTTAACCCACACATGCCTCAGCCCAGTGGGTGAAACTTTGTGTAAGATCCCACAGATGTTGAGCAAATAAAATGTGGTGAGAATAATGAAATCAGCAAGAAATCCTAATAATGTTCTCTGCATTCAGAAAAAGGGGGGAAGGGTTGTGATTTCTGCTCTAAGCCTGGTATCTATTCTCTATTAATTCTTTTATCCAAGTAATTGAATACAAAATTTGTAAAGAATCACTGGGGCAAGATCTGCCCCAGTCCTGTCAAATGCCCCCAGATGTAGGCAAAGATCATACTTCCTTTGTGCTTTCTTGTGTTCATTTGCTGCTGTCTGCTGATAGTGGTCCAGTCCTTAGAACAGGGTGGAGGTGCCTTACCTGACTGCTGGATGTTCTTGCTGGCTGTTGTGTTTGCTGATAATGCAGAAATTGCAGATTTAAACCCCTTCAGGCTGAGAACTGAGACTGAACTGTCTGAACAAGAGCTCTGATTACTGGTGTGTTGTCATAAAAGGTCTGGGCTGGCCAAGTTTGAAAAGGAAAGCAGAGAGCTCTGGTTCTCTTTTTCTTCCAAATAAAAATAGAAGGATTAGTAGCTGACAGCCTGAGAGAGGCTCGTGCTGCAGAAGCCCAGCAGGTGTGGGGTACAGGGTGTGTGCTCTGCTGGCTGCATTCAGGGGAGCTCAGCCCTGTTCTCCTGGCAGGCTGTGGGGCTGCAGGGGGTGAGGAGTTACTGTGCCCCATGGGCAGTGCAGTGTGGGGCAGGAGCTGCCTCTGCTGCAGCCTCTGCTTTGTACGTGCAGGATCACACACCCAGCCATGCTGAATGGCTCCACTCCATGTGTCTGTGTCTTTAGAACACTGAATTACAAGCTCTCTTTTAATGTGGTATCAACAACTACCAACCGCAGTTAAGTCTCACCGTGCTTCAGAAATTAGCATCCAAAAAGGCAAGTGTTTGTTGCTACCAGTCCACTTCTCCGTTTACATCTGTGCAGTGAATTTTCTCCATCAGGTCCCTGTGGTAGGAAATGGTCTGAAAATATATCACATTCTAAAAGAATGTTCCCCCTAAAAGCAATGGATTTGGCATTACTCTTGCAGGGTGAAAATAAGATTGGCATGGAATTGTGCAAATATTTGCACTGACTACCTGTGGGAAACAGGTTGGCACAGTCCTGCTCTCCAGGGAGGCAGCGAGGGGGAAACACCTACTGTGTCCCACCCCAGCTCCTGAACTGCTGCCAGCCTGGCCTCAGATTGCAGGGGAAGGCAAGGGCTGCTGTGTGCCAGCATTTGGTGGAGTAATACCACGGGGACGGAGTGGTGGTCACTCTTTGCCCGGGGCTCTGCTCTCCAGGGTGCTGCATCTCCCCCGTGCCCTCAGAGAAGCTCCCTGGGGGCTCAGCTCCCTCGTCCCACCTCAGAGCTCTCACACACTCCCCTGAAACTCTCCTGGGCTCTCCTGGCATAGTGGTTCATTATTTCCTATTGAATATTTATGAGACAGTGTCTGAAAGCAGAGTTTTAATGAAAATATGCTTATCAAAAATTACACAAATGTGTACCTGCAATGCTACAAAAGGTACCTTTACTGAAATGAATCAGTTATGCTCATTTATCAGCTGGTGTTTTATTAAAATTTTACTTACTGTGGTGTTTAAAAGCAAAATTGAGTATTAAGATATTTTGATTTTGAGGTTTTCTATAACATTATGTAGAAGAAATAGTAGCTAAGATGTTGCTAGGTGTAATAGAGCAAAAGAGAATGAACAGCTTTATTTAGATGTGGACAGGGCAAAATCAAAGCTCAAGTAAACATTGGAAGCCAAATATAAAATTATTGGAAGGGCGTTCCAACTTAGGGACATGATGTGCAGTTGAGAATGTATTTCCAGGGGTGTCTGCCTTCCCTGGGTGTGGATTTCATGGCAGTGCCATTGCCTGCTGACAGTGACACTCTGTTACTGCTGGCTGTGCTCTCTGCAGCCTGGGGAGGATGACAGCACAGCCAAGAGCACAGCCCTGATGGTGCCCCTGGTGCTCTCTGCCTGCTCCTTGCCTGCTCTCCCTGCTCCTGCCCCCTCTTCCTGCTGCCTGCTCTCTCTGCCCGCTCCCCCTTTCCCCTGCTGCCTGCTCTCCCTGCTCCTGCCCCCTCTTCCTGCTGCCTGCTCTCTCTGCCCGCTCCCCCTTTCCCCTGCTGCCTGCTCTCCCTGCTCCTGCCCCCTCTTCCTGCTGCCTGCTCTCTCTGCCCGCTCCCCCTTTCCCCTGCTGCCTGCTCTCCCTGCTGCCTGCTCCACGNTACACAAATGTGTACCTGCAATGCTACAAAAGGTACCTTTACTGAAATGAATCAGTTATGCTCATTTATCAGCTGGTGTTTTATTAAAATTTTACTTACTGTGGTGTTTAAAAGCAAAATTGAGTATTAAGATATTTTGATTTTGAGGTTTTCTATAACATTATGTAGAAGAAATAGTAGCTAAGATGTTGCTAGGTGTAATAGAGCAAAAGAGAATGAACAGCTTTATTTAGATGTGGACAGGGCAAAATCAAAGCTCAAGTAAACATTGGAAGCCAAATATAAAATTATTGGAAGGGCGTTCCAACTTAGGGACATGATGTGCAGTTGAGAATGTATTTCCAGGGGTGTCTGCCTTCCCTGGGTGTGGATTTCATGGCAGTGCCATTGCCTGCTGACAGTGACACTCTGTTACTGCTGGCTGTGCTCTCTGCAGCCTGGGGAGGATGACAGCACAGCCAAGAGCACAGCCCTGATGGTGCCCCTGGTGCTCTCTGCCTGCTCCTTGCCTGCTCTCCCTGCTCTCTGCTCTCCCTGCCGCTTGCTCTCCCTGCTCTCCCTGCCTGCACCCTGCTCCCTGGAGCTCCCTTCCCCCTTTCCCCTGCTGCCGCTTTCCCTGTTCTCCCTGCCTGCTCTCCCTGCTCCTGCCCACTCTTCCTGCTGCCTCCTCTCTCTGCCTGCTCTCCCTTTTCCCTGCTTGCCGCTTTCCCTGCTGCCTGCTTTCCCTGCCTGCTCCACGCTGCTCCCTGGAGCTCCCTGGCTGCAATCAGCTGGGATCACCTGGACTGGTTAAAACTGGGCACAGAAAGGGTGCAGAATGCTCCAGAATAGCTCCATAAGGAACAGACTCTGCACAATAGTCTAAAAATGCCTGCAGTGAAAGGTGCAGCAGGACAGTAGTGCTGTGGGTAAAGTTCTGGAGTCACTGGTGTGAACCTCCAGCTTTTTCCTTTGCAAGAAGGGTGTAAGCCTCAGATTTCTTTTTTCTTTTTCCAGTGACAAGACTGGGAATGAGGTGGTTTTTTCAAATTTCTTTTAATGGAAAGGGTTATAGGAAAGCTGTCTTCTGCCATACACAGATGTGAGAGAACATTTCTTCTTGGCAAAGAAAATGGGGGAGAAAAAAGAGTACCAGGGCTATATAAAGCATGCTAGAGAAAATCTGTGGTCTAGACATGGAATCTGAAAGGTTAGCCGAGTTGTTTAAAAGAACAACTGACCAACAAACACCCACTGAGAAACAAATCAAAAAAGCACTACCAAACCTCTCCTTCTCCAAAAACCCAAACCAAAAAACTCCAACGAAAAGAGCACATTGAAATGAGAAAGGCCCTTTGCCTTTCTGGGGTGTTTGGGTGAAGCACCATGAGGTGGGTATAGCGAAGCTCAGAGCAGTTTGGGGCTGGCCCGGCAGCTCAGGAATGTGGCAGTGCCAGCGGGCAGCGTTTCCCTGTGCTCGGCAGGGTGCGCTTCCGACGGGCCCTGCTGGACAAGCGGCTGCAGGAGAGGAAGGAGCTGGCGCTGCTGCAGGCGCGGCAGGAGCACGACAGGGAGCAGCGCCTGGAAGCGCTCCGGCAGCAGGTGCGGATGGGATGGGATGGG